>KL197737.1:208050-313143 GCA_000697665.1 Jaapia argillacea MUCL 33604 | reverse complement strand
ACTGGGGTTTGCATTAAGATGGTACAAGCTTATATACTACATGGCTAGCTAAGAATAGTCCGATGGTGCAATAAGGCGTCATACTGAGATCTTAACGCTACTGGTCAGAATACTAACGAATGTTCTACGGGTCAAGTGATCAAAAGTAAAAAGAACGTGACAAACTGACGGGGCCTGTGCCACCTCCAAGCTTATGGCTAGGTCTGACTTCTGTGCAACCTCCGTCGACATCCCATAGATAACCCTTCAAACAGGATTGAGCTGGTGTGTACAAAGTACTGGGAATACTGTATATCGAAGAGAAATGGATTGCGTCCCTGTCGAGTCGGACTGTTGACGAAAACTTGCACTAAGAAAAACATTTATTCAATATGATAATGAATGCATTAAGAGGGAATCAAACCCCCGGCGGGTCGATGGCAACGACCCAGGTTACCACTACCCCATTAATGCTCGGGATATGCTTGGAAAATTGCAGCTAACTTTTGGAGGGGCCGCAATCCAATCACTTCATCTTTACTCCATTCAACTTGCCCCGATCTCATTTGTTTTGTGCACGGAGCGGGAGTTCAGTTCACCATTACGTTGCCGACCCACTCCCGTCAAGAACCATCGCTTACGAGTATTGCCATTGATCCCAATGAAGCACAAGCATCTCCGACGAGCGCTTGACAGTTTCGGCTGACGAGCCTGAGACCTCGCCCTCCCTAACCACCATAGCTTGTCTGACAGCGAACCCAGAACGTAATTAACCCGACTTACATGCCGGTTGGCGCCAGACCCTGGTCAATGAGGAAACTCATAAATCATAATGGGAGTCGTGGGTGGTTCTCTCGAATTCTGGTTCTTCTTGCCGCTTCGTGTTGGTTCTGGTCGGATTCGCTCTTGGTAGAATTGCGGATCTGTTGCTTGCTCTCCGGAAGTCTTGCTCTTGGTGTGCATGCATGTCTACCTTGGACTTGTGGAACACCGTCGAAGGCATTAGGATCACGAGGTATTGTCAACGTACGTTTCCCTCGTCTCTTCAGTGTCGGTTCGGACAATGTGTGGTAGCTGCTTGCTGAGACGAACCGTCTATCGTTGCAGTGGCTGCAACTGCATTGGCCATTTACGATTGTAGTGAGTGGCCCACCGTTGCCTCAGGGGATCGAGGACGGATCCAAGCTAACTGGGGACGGTCATAGTCATCACATTCGACCAAGAGGTAGGTCGTCGCCCCTTATCATCGCCGCTATCGTTCACTCAGGGGATTTAGCTTGAACAAGTCTGGGTGGGTGCTCGGTCTCTATATGGCGTAAGACCTTTCGTAACATCGTGTTTCATATAGAAAAAACCATGGTCAACATCGAAGATTCTATTCCTCCTAGTGCGTTCCACCCTTTGACTTTGGACAGGAGTTTATCTTACACCAGCCTACAGTCGCGATATTATGGCAATGGTTCCGTCATGTCAGTCCTCCGCTTCCCACTGTCCGTAGCCGAGGGCCCTATTGACCAATTTCGCCTATTCAGTGCCATACATTTGAGTTCGTTACATCAAATTTTGGGTACTCGATAGCGGAGCTGATATATGCCACAGTTCTTCTGAGCGATACCTCGTCAAATAAGGTGCATTCCCTCGTTGAGCTTTCTTTCGTCACGAAATTGATCAAAAAACAAAGTTGTAGGTAGCTCTGTATCCAACACCATTGTATTCATCCTAACTATTCCTCCTCTACACCCTGTGTCTCTGCAGTTGTAAGTCTTCGTCTAATCAATGGAACCCCTGTTTACATTCTCGCAACCATTGCAGGCAGAGTTATGTTCATAACCCAAGCCTGGGCGAATTGTCTGGCCGTATGGATAGTGCAAAGTATGCCCCTATCTTGAGTTTACCGGTCCGACTTCTAACCTATCTCTTTAGTTATTGTTCAACTAAGAGTGTACGCCATGTATCGCCGGAGTCGATACATCGGGTCCCTGATAGTCACCGGTTTCGTAATCGAAATAGCGGCTATGGTGACCCTTGTGACCTTTGAGTCAGTGGGGCTTGAAGGTACCTCGATCTCTTCACCACGATCGTATCTTACATTAAATTCTGCCAAACAGCCACCGCCAGTCCGGTCCCTGGTATACAACTCTGCACTGTGACCAAGATCCCGACTTTCACCTATGGCTTCTGGCTGGCGATCATGATGTTCGAATGTCTTCTTTTTGTTCTGGCTCTGTACCAGGCCATCGGGAGATTCTTGAAGAGGAGAGATAGGTGGAGGCAGCAGTCTTTGATTGATGTCTTATTACGAGATAACATCTTATATTTTTTCTTGTCAGTTTCCTCTTATTCTTCCAATTGTCAGGGTCCGTTTTGTTGATACTTTTTTTCCAAGAATTTTCCAGGGGTATGCTCAGAACGCAGCGGTGTTTACGCTTCCGGTGCGTGTTCACTCTCACATACATCCAACTGGGGTGAAATGTTGATTCTATCATTTGGTAGCCCATGTGGATTGAAATAATTGGGAGCTTCAGCATCACATGGACATGTACCATGGGTTGCCGGCTAATCCTCAACCTCCGAGATGCATACGACCGTCGAGATGAAATGATGGACACAGAACACATAGACATTCGATTGAGGGAGTTGAGTCTCGAACAACAACGGGAGGACTTTCGAACTCGGATCTCCCCCCATGAAACCGAGGAGAGACCGCGCGTGGAGAGTCCTGGGAGCGTCCATGAGGAGTACGAGCTGGTGGAGGTTCGTGTGCCTTGATCCTGGGTGTGGGATGTGTATTAGAACATTAATGTGTATCAACTTGTATCGAATAGGTTGGGTCTGGTCTTCGAGCTTGACCTTGCGGTCGTTGTGAAAAAGTTAGCCTTCGAACGCGTGCCCATATTTTCCAGCGGGCCGCCCTCGTCTGTGACATTTCTCACGTGATACGCGTACTATTTCAGTCACAATCCTATGACTACCTCCTTGTTCCCACCTCCTATCAGACACCCAATCGGAATCTAAAGGTCTGGCTTCGTCTGTGTTCCAATTTCCCCTGTCTCTCTTTCCCCGACGACCATCACCGCCTTCACTCTTCTCATTGAAACAAACGGTCCGCCAACATTCCTCCCCCTCCAAGCTACACCGGGTCCCGCAATGTCTGTCGCCTTTCCATCAGACAATGCCGGCGCGACACCCGCTTCTTCTTCTTCGCTGGGAGTTTTTTCTTGGCTGCTTGCTGGTACTTATACCTAGCCTCGTGGAACGATGCTCGCTGGTGCTTTGACGGTTCCATGGCTTTCTTTCGCTTTTCGGCGCCTCTTCTGGGCGTTTTGAGCGTGTTGTGTGCTCAGCAGCCGAGCTACGCACTCGCACCTCCATCTGGTTTTCCATCGTCCGGAAACGGGCTGTGGTATACGACTCCTGGATCACTTTGGTCCAGGGAGTATTTACCGATAGGCAATGGATATCTTGGTGGTACGTTTACCATCTTTCACTCACAGTCTGACTAGCTTAACGATTTTGCATTAGCCATGCTTGCTGGTGGGTCTGTGCAAGAAACGACGCAGCTAAACATAGAATCTTTGTGGTCTGGTGGACCCTTCGCCGACCCCGTAAGTTCGCGTCCTTTCCTACATTATTGCATTTATCCACGTATTTACGCGATTTCATCTTCTCAAGACGTATAACGGAGGGAACAAGCTTGCTTCTGAACAATCGTATCTCGCCCAGTACACCCAAGCCTCTCGACAAGCAATATTCCAGAGCTCCAATGGGACAATTCACGGTAATCTCATCCACCCACCCGTAGTCTCTCGTAACTGACTAATCCTCGAACCAATATCAGATATTGGAGAGCTGCAACAAGATCCTGGAGCGTATGGTAGGTCCCTTTGTATTTACTCTCTTTCCCTTCGAATGATTTCGCGTGAAAACGGACGCTCAATTTTGATCAAATAATATATTAATAACGCTGTTCCATTTCATGTATAGGCTCGTATTCGACAGCAGGCTACCTCCTGTCGACCCTCTTACCCACCTCAGACGGCGCAGAAATAGAGTACAACTATGCCAGGTGGTTGGATTTGGACGAAGCTGTTGCCAGGACTCAGTGGACTGTCACCTCCGCCACCACGAATACGACATATCTTCGGTTCGTTGTATCTCGCCAGCTCCATTAGGGCCTTTACAAGCTGAACGAAATTGACCTCGGTCTTACAGAGAATCCTTTTGTTCGTTCACATCTCAATCGTGCACTCAACATCTTTCGTCTTCCTCCCCCTCCCCCCTCCCAACCATTACATACGCCTACGACTCCATGACCATCACTACAGGCCTCCCACCACCCAATATCACATGCTTCGACTCGCACACTCTCCTCGTACGTGGCTACGTGGCTATCCCCGGTATGCTCTACGAAATGTTATTCAGAGCTCAAGGTGACGGTGTTACCACTTGCTCCTCGGCTCCTCCTGGTCCCGAGGGAAACACAACTTTTGGTGTGAATGCCACATTGACTGTACAAGGCGCGACAGAGAGTTGGATAACGTGGGTTGGAGGAACAGAATACAATATCGACGCTGGCGATGCCGCGCACGGATTTTCTTTCCTAGGACCGGATCCGCACGCTTCCCTACTCGCCCTTTTACCTCCCCTCACATCCTCCGTTCAATCGTACGAATCAGCTTACACCCAACACGTATCGGCTTACAACTCTCTCATGACACCCTTCTCCTTATCCCTCTCCCCTGCTTCTTCATCCTCATTTGCGCAACCCACTGATCAATTGATAGCTGCCTATCAAACCGATGTGGGCAATCCGTACATCGAGCAGCTTTTGTTTAATTATGGGAGGTATCTCTTGGCTAGTTCCGCGCTTGGAGTTTTGCCGGCCAACTTACAGGGGGTATGGGCTCAAGGAAGCGGGAATCCTTGGAGTGCCGGTATGTCTTCGTCCTGTCTTCCTTTGTTTATTTTTGTTTCGTCAAACACTCATCCATGTTTGGTTTTCGTTGGCGCGTTGTGCTTTTAGACTATCGTAAGTATACAAGCATTTATCCTTCCTTAGGCCGGGATTCTTACATTGCTTGGGTCGCAGATGCGAATATAAACCTTCAAATGAATTATTGGATGGTAGAATCTACCTTCTCCGATTCGACCGTCCTCACCCAGTCATTATGGGATTATATGGAGGTACGTGACGAGTGTCTGTCATGATACAATTCGCACATCTGTTGTCTCTCCCTTCTTTTCTTGGCGAGGAGTCCGGCTCAACTGTTCTATGGTACGGCTTGAGACTCAAACAAAAAAATTTTGTAGAACACGTGGGCACCAAGAGGAGCGTACACCGCGGAGGTTCTCTACAACATTTCGCAAGGATGGGTGACGCACGACGAGGTCCGTTCCTTCCGCCCTTTCGGTTTCTGTGGGATACTAACCGTGATGCCCCACACACTTGGCTTCTGACTTGTAGATGAACGTGAGCACTTCCTAAATACCGAATGATGGATGATGGATGACGAGCGACTCCTCATGCGTCGTGGTTTAGGTCTTCGGACACACAGGAATGAAAGCATATGGCGACCCATCCAGTAGCGCTGAATGGGCCGACTATCCTGGTACGGCTGCTCGACTGTTCTACAATCCTCTCAGCTCATTAACGTCCCTCTCTTTATCTACAATGTAGAGTCGGCCGTCTGGATGGTTCGTATATTTTTGTTCTCGATACTCTTTCCAAGTGGTTTTGACAACTGTAACGACTCTACAGATGATCCATGTATACGATCATTTTGATTACACCAACGATGTGGAATGGTGGAGGGCTCAAGGGTGGCCTCTCCTCAAGGTTCGTTCCCCAACGCTATTTCTGCTATTGATGCTTAGATGTGGTTCTTACAGGCAGTAGCTCAATTCCACATGCAGAGGTTGATCCCGGATAACCATTTCAATGACTCCAGTCTCGTAGTAGCTCCCTGTAACTCGCCGGAACAATTGCCAATCACTTTTGGTGAGTTTCTCACCCCCAGAATAGGATGGTCGAGATATAATTGACATCTTGGATAAGGGTGTGCACACGCACAAGAGTTAATCTGGCAACTCTTTAATGCTGTCGAAAAGGGATTTGAAGCTTCCGGCGATACTGATACCAGTTTCCTCGCTGGTAAGTGTCCCTCTACTCTGGTCGAGGATCGAGCTGAATTCAGGTGATGGGGTTGTTACGACAGAGGTTCAAGCGAAGAGGACGCAGATGGATAAAGGAATCCATATCGGGTACTGGGGACAACTCCAAGGTGCGATTCCACCTCCGTAACCTTTCATCCAGGAGCTGAACTTGTTTATATTAGAGTGGAAATTCGACATGGATCAGCAAAACGACACCCACCGTCATCTTTCACACCTGGTCGGACTGTATCCTGGTTACGCAGTCTCTGGATATGACCCTACCGTCCAAGGCAACCCAGTAAACTACACTTACACCCACGAAGACGTCATACAAGCCGCTACGGTTAGCTTGTTGCATAGAGGAAACGGCACAGGTCCTGATGGCGACGCTGGATGGGAGAAAGTTTGGCGTGCGGCTGGATGGGCTCAATTTGGTGACGCTGAGAGTTACTATCACCAATTGACTGTGAGTGGATTTCGGTCTTCTCCTTAACGTCCTTTCCTCAATGCAACTTTGATAGTATGCTATCGAGAGGAACTTTGGCGCAAACCTATTCAGTCTATACGACCCACTAGATACCAGTGCCATCTTCCAGATTGATGCTAACCTTGGATACCCAGCGGCCGTGATGGTTCGTGATCCCATTTATTAATCTGAGTAACTCCAATTCATCACTCTCCCGTGCATGCAGAACGCCCTTCTCCAAGCACCTGACGTCCCTTCGTTGTCCACACCCCTGACCATCACACTCCTTCCTGCCCTTCCTGCGGCCTGGTCCGCAGGTCACTTGAAGGGAGCAATGGTGCGGGGAGGGATCTCCGTTGACATGAGTTGGGAAAGCGGGAACCTTACTGGCGTTTCTTTCGCTATCAATCCAGGCGCGTTGAGTCGACCCGTCCAGGTTGTCTACGGTGGCAAGGTCGTCAAAGAATTTGTGACTGGCGGTGGAATGGTCGTAACTCTCAGTATGTAGGGTGATTGGAGATGGTAGTACTTCGCCACCAGCAATACAATAGATTCTTCGACAACACAGATCAAGATCAAACAAACGCTGGATGAAATGAGCGACAAAACGAAGGGCAAGGTCAAATAAAACCCGGAAAAGCCAAAATATAAAAAGGTCAAGGATCGGGAATATAACTAAACTCGACGGCTGTAATGTCCGAGTACAGTGCATAGAAACACAGTGATCCGAAAAGACAGAAGCCACTACGAAATCCGACAGAGACGCGGGATAAAAGAACAAAGCATATGCACAAAGGCGAGGAAGCAAAGACGGACGCGACGAACTGGCCAGCGGGAAGGGAGTGACGATGAATACCAATGGGGTAAGATGAACGAGAGGATGGCTGTGCTCAGCACAACTATGCCTCAGCGCAGCGTTTCTTCCCCAATGACTTCCACCACTACGAGTACTCCAACAGCTGCCTTTAGCCCATAACAGTAGGATAGCTGACACTCTCGCTCAGATGCTCGTTCGCAGGGTTATAAGTGAACCCTCGGAACTGATCCTGTACCGTTTCCGAGAGGTGGGAACCCTCAACGACGGAGTCCTGGGCTTCTTCGCTGGTAAATTCTGTGTCGATGTTGGCGACATCAAGCACGGACTCGACGGAGGGCTTGAAGGGAGGTTGAATCTTCTTTGCTAGCAGCCTGGGGGAAAGGATATCGTTAGTATGTGAAGCCAAGATTTTCTGCCGTGATGAGAGAGAAGGAGGTCGACTCACTTGCTCCAGTCGATATATCTGGCGAAGAATGGATGTCTCTTGATTTCATCAGCTCCATTGGCACCCAAACGCTTTGTGGGATTTCGCTGCAAGAGGCCAGTCATTACGCTCTTGGCTTCGGGAGAGATATCGGGAGGGAAGTTGAGAGGATCTTGGAGGATACGCTGGTACATGATGTTGACATTTTCGTCGTAGAAAGGAGGGAGGCCCGTCTAAAACAGTAGACGTCAGTAATTCATCTTCACACATGGATGGGAAGCGTGTGCGCTCACCATCATCTCGTACAAGAGCACACCCAGAGTCCACCAATCAACTGTCTTGGTGTAGCCCTGGCTTTCCAGGAGCTCGGGAGCAATGTATTCGGGTGTTCCACAGAATGCTGAATCACACACGAATATGAGAAAAGACGAGATACGAGTGAAGAAGAGTCAACACACTGTTGGTCTTCTCGGTTTCTGACATATTTAGTTTGCATAGACCTGATCCACTGTAATGAGTCATCATGTCCACCGGGAACAGTCGAGGAACTCACCGAAATCGCACAATGCGATGTGACCCGTGTAATCGAGGAGAATGTTCTCGGGTTTCAAGTCCCTACATCAAGCAGATTATTTGAGGAACGATGCGCGCGAAAAAAAAACACAAACCGATAGACGACGTTGAAGCTGTGTAAATGCTCAAGCGCGCATAGAAGCTCAGCAGCGTAAAAGCGGCTTCGGTCTTGATCAAACTTGCCCTCTCGTTGCAAATGATAAAACAACTCTCCCCCATTTACTGCACAAACGTGTCAAGACAAAACAGGATACCCAAACATAAAAATACACTCACCAAAAGACATGACAAGATACAACTTATCGGGTGTTTGGAACGAAAACTTCAATGGGACGATAAACGGGTTGTTCACCAACGCCAACACGGTCCTCTCCGCCAAGATATGTGTAATTTCTCCTGGTCTCGAAGCGATATGAGCTTTTCTGATAGTCTTGAGTGCGTATATCCGTTGAGTATCTTTCTTTCGGACTTGCATGACTTTACCAAAGGAACCTTTGCCGATGACTTTGAGGAGTTCGAAATCTTCAATGGTGAGGGATTCGGCGCGGGTGGGTTTGAAGTCAACTTTCAGGTGGAAGGAGCCGGAGCCGGCGGTTGCGGTGTACCATTGGTCGGAGGCGTGCTTTGTGAAGGGGTGAGCTATGAACAGGGAAAGGGGAGAGGAGGTGAGACATACATTTGCATCCAGGACAGGGGTGAGGTCGACACGGCCCATCAGTATGTCGTCTCCCATATCATCTTGACCTTGCAAAGACTGGGCGGTCCGCAAGTAGGCGGACACGGACATGTTGCCTGTCCTCGACACATCGCTGTCAAAACCAGTGGGTTTAGTACGGAAATACGACAAAAGAGCTACCGAAGAATATTGCAAAGGGGGATGCCACGTACAAATCAGCCCGATAGTTCCAGATGGGATTTGAAAGATCGCCGCCCATCGCATCAATCAAAATTTCATTCTTGTCGAACTCGAGGACGACATAGGGAAGCCACCAAAATCGTTTTCGTTGCATGCTGTCGCGATTGCTGGTTGAGCGGCGGGATGGTGGTGCATTTTGCAGGGCTTTCTGGATGACTTCTGGGACTTGAACGCCGGGGGGTAGGGACATTCCACGACCTGATTACGGTTTCACGCACGTCATGACCACAACGTCAGTCTCCGGCGGAAATGTCTCAAGATATCGGGAGTGCAGTGCGTACCTGAGAATATTCGGATGGTAAGCATACCCGAACGGAAGTGCTGGTCGTGCCCATTTGGTGGTTTGGGCGTCGTAGGTCGGGAATGGGGCATTGGAGTAATCGAGCGAGAGGAGATGCCATTCTCCTTGCTCTCCTTGGATTCTGTAAGAAAGGGAGATATCGTGAGTTTTCAGATCAAGAGAGACACTCGTGCACTGTGGGGGCTATGGCCGTCTCGGGCGCTCGGGGATAAAGGGGATCCCCAACAGACGGCTGCCAGCGGTACGATTGACAGATTTTGTCAAAGTCAACGAGCGGTTGAAAATGCCACATTACACAACCAAATGGTCGAGTTGGATCACCTCTTCAGAGACCTTCAGCCCCTCGAGAGAAAGTGGATCTCAGAGCCCCAAAGATCGTACCATCCCACAGTGCCCACAGGAAGGATAGCGCTCCCGTCGATGCCTCAAAAAGCACCATCAGATAGCTCTGGAGACGTACTCTTGGACGAGCCCAGCTTCCAAGACATTTCTGGGGATTGTTGTGGTGAGGATGAGGAGGTTTGTGGGAGAAAGATATGCGAGCAGCGCCTGGCTGGATAGAGTACAATAACGGTCTTGTCAGACCCCCTTGGTAATGAGGGTGCGAATATAGACTGCTCTATGTGCTGACAAAGCCGACTATAAAGTCCTACGCTGCTATTATCTACCCTTGATCTCTAACCCCCATCTTATGTTTTTGGGTTACTTTTGGCTAGTCGACGACAAATGGTCTGATATTTTGCTTCCACGATCTCAGATGCAGAATGGGAAAAGCGCTGTGGTATCTCACTCCATCTTACGGGTATCTGGTGGGATCTCTCGTATGCGCCTGTCAGCGTATGCATCATCTGCAGCGTCATGCGGCGTCAAAAAACTGCATGATCTGATAAGGCTTCCGTTCATACCCATCCTTGGCTATCCTTGAGGCTCTTAGGCTCTGCACGAGTCAGTTTGGCCCCGCACAGCATCGAACTGTCCCGGTCGAGGCACGTCCACATCCCTAGGTGCTGACAGCGCGCCTACTGGAACCCTTTGCCCTTACAAACGCGGAGAACTCCACCAAACCGCTATTTTGGTCATCGATGTCATTTGATGGCTTCCAGTCCTTGGACGATAAGTAGCCCATCACGAGAGTATTGGTGGTGGAGCCACAAGGATGTTTCCGCGTGTGGAGTTCTTTGGGTTATCGACGGAATTGTTGGTAAATCCCATACATCATCCCTCTCGTTGAACATTGAGCAGCCTGTGTCGTGCGCCGGAAGGACCATAAACACTTGAATGAAGGGCAGACGAACCGAAGCAATAAATAACTGAACGACAAAAGGTTCGTTCTTACAGGGTATACACCGAGCGGAATGTATGTCCAGACACACTCCGATACAATATTAAGTTTCATTTCCTCAACATTCTCAATCCACTTCATCTCTCGCTTCAAATCTCCTGCTTCTCATACTGCAAAAACTCACTCCCCCTATACCCTCCTGCAGCAAAATAATCCTCCGTGATGGTAATCTCAGGTATGATACCAATATGCTCTGGCCTTCTCGGATCGTAGCGGACGAAAGGGACGCGCCAGACGTGTGTGTTGCCATGGGTATGTTGGGAGATGGTGTAGCGGATTATCAAAAGGGCTGTTGCTGTGACTACAAAGGAGGGTTAAGTGGGTGAGTAACGTGTGTCATGCCGGAGGATGAAGAAAGAGACAGGAGGAGAGAGGGGTCAATGGGACGTACACATCAACCATTCTATCCAAACGAAGGATTTGAGTGCTTGGAGGTTCTTACACCATGTTCTTTCATCGGGATATTCTGAGTGTACATTTAGCATCGAGGTGTTGGATATTAAGAGTAGACGTATAGCTGACCTGCGGGGATGACATCGCAAGCCAATGGAACGTGACTCCAACGGGCAGTCGAGAACGCATTGAATGCTATCAAGGTACACACACAACAAACGAAGCGCCAGGTCAGAGTGATTCCCGGTGGTACGGATTGTGGGTATGCTCACCTAACCATAACACACTCAAAACTGACAAGTACCCGATCTTGAAAGGAGCACGGACGGCAAAAGAGGTCAAGACCGCGAAGTCATACAAGAGTCTGACGTGAAGTTATCAGTCTATAGTCAATTCCTGTCAAGACGAGTTGCAAGGTAGACGATTTACATGAGTGGGAGGGATACGAGGGTGATGATGGATAGGGCCAAAGGGAATAGATCGGCGACGACTGCCTTGTCATAAGTCCCGGAGCGAGTTGGAACAGCCGATGAGACCACAGCCAAGAGAGCAACGAGCCGGAGAGGAGGAAAGCTAACAGTTAGGGGGAACTGGCAATTTGAGTGAGAATGAGGCTCACAGAAGTATTCTTGGAACTGATTCACTTGTGCCGACAGTGCCAACACGATGATATCAACCAACAGCAGGGCGCCTGGAGAACACCGCGACGATGAACATTCCACTCGTACGAAAACCAAAGAATGCTATTCCTCGTGGGACAGGAATCTAGCACGACAAGGACTTAAGTACTCACCAAAAGATGCCACCACTTTCCTCCCAACCGCCGAAAATCCAGGCATATTCACGATATATACTTGTAGGAAACCGAGGAAACAAAAGAGTGACAAGGGGCTGTTGGCAATGAGTAGTAAAGCACAGATCTCAGCGTGAACTTGCACACTAGCGATCAAGAGCCTCAGACCAGGAGGGTGTAGTTAGTTACAAGGAAGTAGGGTGGGATAATATGAATTTCCAGAATGATCGGCGTTGACGACTGTCAACCATGATTACCATTCTGGGTATGCTGCGATGGCGACATGTTCACTTTCATGTTCATATGTCGCCCTGCCTTTCGCGATGAATCCTCCGAAAAGGCTTGACCGTGGAGGTGATTCGTTTGTAAGTATGATCATTTTGGTATCGCGGCTCCAGCTAGTAGTAGACACGCTCAAGTTGCTCCTTACCCTTCGCCGACTCGGATCATGAGGAACACCGGAATCGACTGGATGCTGAAAGGCTGCCTTTCCTGCACCTGAGAAGTGAAGAGATAAGGCGGAGACTATGATTCATTACACTACTAAACTATCAAATTAATTTCGCCAAGCGACCACGTCTAATAAGAAGATCTCGCCACACAGAACCCCCCCAATGTTGCACAAGCCGGATCCACTCAACCTTAACTCGTTGCCCTCTCAGCCCTCTCGGCTCTGAGAGAAACCAGCGCCGCTCCGGCTGCATCCTCCCTCGCTTCACCCTTGGTCCCACCAGTTCCTTCCCCATATTCGAGACCCTTGACTTAAGGAAGGTGAGATAATTCTGGGAGTCGCCCTGGAGGGAGGACTGGTTCCACTAACCAAACACCTTCGACGTCCACATAGGTTGGTGCTGAGGACCCGCCACTACGTCCTCCCAACTAACATCGTTACTCTGACCTCTATCTTGGAGGACGTTGTTCAGAAGGGTGCGGTTGGTAGGGGCTCCTGCACAACAGAGACCAGAGCAACAGATTAGTGGGAGAGACTAGGGGTAGAAGATCTGACAAGCGACTCACTGGGAGGCATATTAGATTCTGGGGTACTTGTGATGTTCGACTTTGTTTGAAGGAAACGATTGCTGCGGATGGAGAACCATCCCTCAACCGCCAGGGATTTTATATCCCATAAAACGCTGTACATGAGCGAGAGCAGAGTTGTTTTACCCATAGACAGAGGCCTAGTTGTATCCCTGCGAGAACAGCTAAGATATCGCGTCAGATAGGAACTTGAGCCTACCCCGAGCAGCCTCAGAAACAATTGTAGTTCTGTGGCGAAACGAAGCTGAGGTCGAATGTCATGGCTTTCCTGAAGGAAGGGAGAGCTTCTTTGATACGATTGTGTCGGTAGTTGACAGGCAGACATTGGTGAGGTTGTGATTCGTGATCCGACACTGGTGAGTATGTGAAGCGACAGCAATGTACTCACAAAACGCTTTGTTTGATAACTAAGTTGGTTAGAGCGAATCCATCCTGCAGATTACAGGTTGTGAGGGTGTGAGGGCCACGAGTTCTTGTTCCGTCAGACTCGATGGTAACCGTGGTGGGACGGGACCATACAGCAGGACAGGATGAAAAAGATGAAAATCCAACGATATACCTCGACGGGGTTGAGGATATTTCGCCTGATTGACAGTTCGGGTGTCGTGAGATGCAAGAGAATTAGCTCCGGTACCATCACAAGCAGATTTCCAGGCATGGTCGCCGCATCCACGCCTTCGAGCTATCCAGCATTGCAATTTCCCAAGATATTTGAAGAGGCAGTGCGAACAAACACATCATTTTGGGCAAGGTTGGGTCTTGAATACAGGAATACTGATTGGTGCCGGTCAGAAAGCTGATGAGTTCGATATGTGATGTTCGATTGAAGTGGTAGATATCCCAGGAGGCCATGCAACAGAACGATCCTCAGACTTCCAAGACAAAGGAAATTAAGTCGGCAGGAACCCAAACATGAGAGCAGAGTGTAGCATGCGGAAGCTCGGCGAGTCAGCCTTGTGTAGGTGTCCTGCGTTTGAGGGAGTACAGTTCGGATATCGGTAAGCCCACAATCATGAAACAGACATTGACAGGGAACTCTGAGTCTGGCAGTGCCACTGCCAGACAGATAGCTGATAGACTGCATCTCAGTCACTCCTCGAAGGAGTACGACAACTTTCATCATAGGCAAGGGAGAAGCCGTACACGCAAGAAACAACAAAACGCGTCACTTCAGCCTATCATCATAATGTTGGCGGGTGTGTGCCATGGCCATCGCCCACTGCCTCTCCTGATCCGATGTTGCTGCTCAGTCTTTGAAACGCTGGGCGAGGGTCACCCGGGTCATACGATTGCACGATGAATGGAATTGACGGTTGTGCCAGCCGACAACAATTGGACCTATGGGAGATTCAGAATGAAAGCAACAATCATGAGAGTCTATGGAAGTACTGTCTGCTAGTATGCAACAAATGGTCCATCGAGGTGACAAAACGTCCGCAAGGCGCAAACTCGGTAGTCGTAAATACATGTTTTAGTGTGATGAAGGAGATTATCAGTGACCAAACTGCAAAGTAGTTGATAGTACGTGACGAAAGTCGATGGAGAGTTCGACGGTTCGTAAGAGTCCATGCCAAAAAAAATCTGTCCTCTGCATGATAAACAAGCCGAAGAACGACGAGCAAAGAGCGCTGCGCGAGACTCTGATTCCTACTGCATCTGCCGGTGCGGAGGTCGGAGCCGCAAGAATGGTATAAACGGGGAGTAGGGTATCAGAATGCGTGGGGCGAGACGACGTCGAGAGCGATAGATTAGTATGAGAAGACCATGAGCCATGGGTTGAGAACGATCTTCAACACAATGTTAGTGAATGGAAGAGACGACGAGCAAGGAAGCTAATACGTACAGGGAAGAGAATATGGCAGCCACAGACAATGGCAAGGGGGAAGATAACACCCCAAGCGGATCCAGTAACTTGCCACGCAAGAGGTATTAACGATGTCGAGCAAACAATCATTCCCCCAAGGACGACGATTGCGACAAGGAAGGAGAACCAGAATCTGGAAACAAAAACGCGGTTAACCTATCGAAGAGGTACACCGATGGAGAAGCAAGCCAACCTCTTGATGATTTTGGGAATTTCCTTGAAGAAGTTTGATCGTTCGACTTCCTTGTTAGTGGCAGCCCATGTCATGTTGTACGAGAATAAATGCGCCAGGATAGCTTGAGTGAGAGGGACGCTGAGACCACCGAAGAAGAAGAAGCTGCAGAAGACGAAGTGTTAACGACAAAGATGCAGCATATTCAAGATGGCCAGACTCACAAGAAGGGAACCCATTTAATGTTCTCAATGAATCCCTTGATCAAGCTCTTGTGTCCGATTCGGTAGGCAAGCAAGGTGTAACAAATCGTCCCAGACCCAAAGAAGACGACAGTGGATGCGAGCCAGATCTCGAAACTGTGCATGTAGAAGCCATCCACAGGGAATTCGAAACCAAGGAGCACATAGTTGATGATTGCGATCGTCATTGAAGCAGCGATGCCGTCTACAAAGGATTAATGGATGAGCAAGCGCACCCGTTAGCCAATGGAAGTGCAACGTACAATATGAGAACATATCTAGCGAGAGACGGAACCACTTTGAATTAGCCAGAGCTCCAAATAGAGAAGGGACATGACTTACAAGACATCATAGAGATCTTGTAGTGAAGCGGTGCGCCTGACCACAAGAATCTATGAATTTGACGTGAGATGGGGCCCCTGCGCCACCACTGAGCGATTGGGTTGAACAGGAGCCTAGAAGACGGTCAGGATCCCGATTAACCCAACGTCACGAGAAATTACGCACTCGTTACAACCATACGAATACTTTTGCCACCTGTTAAGCTCGTCGTCGACTGTAAGAGACACACCCTCTTTGAAACCGCAGTTCGAGTAGGTAGCCCATCTGCAAACATTGTCAATACCAGTACGTTGGGAGAGTGGGATAACGAACCGAATGATATAGCCCCTCATTTGTAATCTCATGGCCATGTCGAAATCTTCGGACACATTTGACTCGGACCAAATCTTCTCTTGCTTATCGGCGGGGTCGATGAATGCGGCATCCTGGAGGGCTCTCCAGCGCATGAATGCGTTGTGTCCGACGAATGGTGCGACTTCACCGTTGGAGCAAGCTATTTGCACAACGAATCGTGAGGGACGAAGAAAATCACCGGAAGGGAATCAACGTACAGAACGAAATGCACTTGTTGATCCTTCTCGTAAAGTAGGCGATACCGTTTTCGAAATAATGATGGGCAACCTGCATGACATCTACAAATCCAAAGTGAGATCACAAAAACAACTGAATTAGCAAAAAGCAATCGTACCGGACTCGTGTTGGATGATCGCAACCGTAGGACACTCCGCCATCTCCCTCGCCGCATCCCTCAGACAGTCCTCAGGGACGACAGTATCAGAGTCAACAATCAAGATAATCTCCCCAATACGACACGCCTTCCCATTCGCAGCCCAAGGTCTCCATCTCTGTCCACTAGCCGCATAAACCTCCTCAATAGCCATCTGCAAAGCCTTCTCCTCCAAATCCTCATACTTTCCATTCCCATTCCCACTATCCGAACTCGAAGACCCGCCAGCGACGACGGGAGTCAACGGCGTTTGATCCTCGCCAGAATGGTGCTGGTACTGCATACCATACCTGGTCTGCTCATGCCCATTGATCGAACGCCTCTGAACAAGGTTGTCCCCGCCCTTCTCCTGAGCAGCCATCAAATCAGCCAGATGCTTCTCAGCCTTCAAACTCAACGACAAGCCGTAGTTCATGTTGGAGGCCTTCTTGAAACGACCAGCTCGTTTGAACCCGTCGGCTTCGTTATCATGCTTGGGTCGAGCAACCCAGCCAATGTTGTGGTTTGCGTAAAAGGCGATACGGGCGTCACGTTCGGCGTCAGAGATGACTCGAAGACCGTCGTCATTGATGAAGATGGTGGATGTTCCACCTTGACGAGCATACGTTTGCATGGCCTTCTTCAGCGACTCGATGGAAGGAGCACTAGATGAACGCAAGTCAGATAAAGCGGCGATCAAGCGACGAAACAGGACTCACAGGACAGTCTCCAACGTCTCCTTATAAACCGGCATCTGGATGGTGATATGGGGCAAGTTGTTATCAACGACCTTGTTTGGCCTAGCCGGGATAGCAGAGTAATATTTTGAGTTCTCATGGTACTGAGCAACAGGACCGATAGCCATCGAAATGTTCTGGATGATCTGGAGGGAGAAGAACTACAGAGACATGAGAGTCGGCGAGGGTAGCAGGAGAAAAGGAAGGGATCAACGTACGAGAGATACACAAAACAAGAAGGGGATCACAGCTGCAAGGGCGAATCTGATAAAGGCGCCATCAAGCAAGAACTCTTGCAGTATGGTATTGACACCATTGCCGATGAAATCTGGCATATCATCCTGGTCAGCCCATCTTCAAATACGAGTCTAAAGAACACAACACTCACAAATAGAAAGGCCAACCGCCAAACCATTATACAAAGGCGCCCACAACTTCGTCCGTCTCTCATCAAGTCTCCCATCCATCCCAACCTCAACATCCTCCTCAACAACATACTTCTTCCCATACCAAGTCCTCTTAACCTTCTCCCTCTTCACCACTCTCCTCTCCGCATCCAAAACACCCACATCAACGCCAACCTTCTCCCCAACACTAAACGTCGTACTCTCCCTAGCAGTAACACCTCCAAGGAAACTTGAGGCCGCGGGCGTCCCGAGGTAAGCCGAGTTGACACGAGGAGCGAATGCGGTGGGACCAGCGAGGTTGGTTGTGGAGTGTCCTGAGACTGAAGCGGCTGCTGAACCTGGGTGAGAGGAAGCCGAGACGGCTGTGGGGCGGGAACGCCAGAGGAGTTTGATGAGACGTTCTTCGAAATCTTTGCAGATTGGGATGATAGTATCGAGGGAGTCGGACCAGATGATCAACACCCGTTCGTCGCGCTGTAAGAGTACGAATCAAGTGAGTATATGCGCAGAAGGGAAAGCTGAGAAGAGGAGAACGTACGATGAAGGCGGCGTTTTGTTCCTTATCGGCATGAGGAAGGAGCATGAGAGTATCCAAAATCTGGATACGAGTATTGGAGTCCACATAGATTGACCTGTCCTCTTGTCCACTGGTGAAAATATGGGAAAATCAGTACATGTCCCTCAAATTCCAGATCCACGCCAAAGGTAATCACAAAAAAGAAAAGTCAAAAATCTAAATCTAAACACCAAAGACGAAAATCAAAGGTCAAAGGACGTCACGTCCTTACAAGTCGCCGACCAACTCCACACCGAGGATGAGGGTCGTCTAAACATAGGTCGAAATCACAGACCCGCACCGCGGATAAAATTAGCTGGCTGGGGGCGTAGAGGTAAGCTCAGGCTTCGTGCTGAAGCTTTCGCTCCACTCCCATCCAGCGGCATGTCCGCAGATAGGACGGCCGCCAGGCATCTCACACACCGCCGCAGAAGGCGAGGCAGGAATACCTGCATGTGGTACCTACTCGTACGCGACGCAAACCAGGATACGTACGAGCGGGAGAATGTCGGACCGGCTTAGAGAGATCGACGCAGAGACGGCCAGACCAAACTCGGAGAGGTGAGGTCACCAAAGTTCCAAGATGCATCCGACCGTCGAATGAATCAACGATCGGTGGTCAACAACGGCCACGACCACACTCAAAATGAGAGAGTCATTCATCGAAATCAACGATAAATGAATGAATGATACGTATCCATGGCCCTGACATGAGCCAGGATATAAGACGGCGTAAAGTTGTCCAAATGGGACAAGACGCGAAGGTGAACGGAAGACGCGTCGACGCGTCGGATTACAATCACCGACGATGTGAGAAGAGGTATTATAATAAGAAAAATGGGGATGATTGGATGGGGAAGAAAGAGAGGACGAAGCACGTAAATCGGTGAGAAAATCGACCGAATTCGTTATCCAGATAGATATCGGAAGGTTCAGGGCACCGAGGCATGATGGTGCCGGTACGGGACGAGAACGAGACAAAACAAAGGAACGAACAAAACAGCGGGAGAGAAAAAGAAACAACAAATCGAAAGCAAGGAGAGAAGGACACTCACACTTCTGCCAAAGCTGCATGAACAGCAGCGCTCCTGACCTTGACCGCGACCACGGGGTTCAACGCAGCGACGGCCGCCTCGAACGGCTCCAATGCAAGGTTTTCATACGGGAAGACCCTGAACTCGCCTTCGCCTACGCGAAGAGCGACACCACAAGCAAGGTTATCTTCCGTAGGTCGAAACCAGGCATCTCCCTGTGTTTGCTTGAAGATGTGGTGGAGGAAAGCGTCGTACCTGTCGTAGTCCATGGCGGTGTGGGGGATCTACGAGCAGAATGGATTGGACTTGACGCAGACCAGGAAGAGGGATAAGGGAGGGAAGGGAGGCGCTGGGAGGAGTAGGGAACCTCGTGGGGTGGGGAGGAGATGGAGGGACGAGGAGCAAAAAGGCAGTTCTTTTGGGTGGAGACGATAGTCCGGCGCGGGCCCGATAAAATAAAAAAGCGAGCGTATCTTTACATCGACATCATACCTTGTAAGTCCTCCGCGTCCAGAGAATTCCATTGCGTATCATTTCGAGAGAACATCACCGTGTTACAACGCCTTACACCTTACACGCCTTCTTTCCCATTATAGATTCGATCGTCTTATTTCCTATCTATTTGATTTCAAACATGAACCGGTTTCGGGGTCTTGGGGTGCACCGTAACGCCTTTCGTTAATTGGCAACTGTGCTCCACTCCTCAGAATTTAGCGTAAAGCGTGGCCGGAGATGCCGCAATGGCGAAGGACGCAAGGTGAGTCAGATTGGCTCAGTAAAGTAGCGCATCACCCTAGGTTATGGATGAACTTCAACGCGAACATGGCACACGGAAACAAATCGTTTTGTTTTTCCTCGATGGTGCATGTCCCGCGTGTGCGTGTGCCTGGATTTGCACAAGCAGTCGTTGCTGTGATGCGCCCCCACTCCCACCGTAGTTGGAGACCCTCGACATCGACTCTGACATCCTCTGACAGATCGAATGTTCCCTGTTTGCCCGCATCAGTAGACAATGGCAATTCACCTCTTCCAAACACAACGTTCCAGCCACGCTGTGAATTGACATTCTCCCCAACAACGTGGCCCTCTAGGCTCAAGTATCGCAAGTATATGATTGGCAGGTTCGCAACTACTCGCTTCCGCTGTGTCTTCCAGGCCGACGGCGGCATGGCGAGGTACTGCAAACAAACTTCTCCTTTGTCGCAACCTTGCTTTTACCGTGATCTGTTAGTCCTCAATCATTCAAGGTTAACATCAGCAAGCCGGCGCCTTGATAGGCACAGCCACAGCATCCCCATCATCTCCGTCCTCGCGCGCCCTGGCAGGTATACGTTTAGCAAGCCAGCGCCTCAGTTGAGCTTCTTCTCAGGTACGGATGGATGGGGATACTCTGGAGTGCTTACCTTTAAGATGGGCGTCTGGATAACCGGATCGACGATCAACTCCCTATCATCTCGGGCTATTATCGATGCCTCGAGTCTGTGAATCTCGGAGGACGTACAGATACGCCCGTACGTCCTCGAAGTTCATTATCTTTATCCCTTACCACAATGGAACACATTAGCCTGCCATGATCCACTTCTCTTCGCGCCGACAGAGGTTCCCGTCCCTGCTATCATGCGCATGGAACACTATCTCTTAATGATTGACGCTCATCCCGCCCGCCCATCCGTGATTCATCTATCCATGTGTCAGCTTCTTCAATTCATCGCCCCGGTAGGGTTTAGACTTCAAGCCTTGCCCAACCCTCGAATATTACACCCATCGGTCCTACCCGACACACGTTTCAAGTATTCAATATCGCCACACCCATCCCATCCCATCCCCAACGTTAATCAAGGACGGAATCGTTATGTACTAACAGCCATCCCAACATCCCATCCACCGGCGCGAAATTCCAATACAATGTCCAGATGCCCCCTACAGCGTTTCAATGCTAGGATAGTTCTGTACTGATAGCCCTCACGACATCCCATTCCGCCGGGGAGAAATTCCAATACTACACCCAAACACCCCACCGCCTTTCAACGCTAGGACGAAATCCCTCATCCAAACCCTCAGCCTCACCCTTATCACATTCGCCCGCCCATCATCCCTGCATCGCATCTTTCTCGTCAACAGCCTCACACCCACTCGACAATACCCATTCACGAAACGAGCATTAATCTCTCATCGGACCGTTCTTTTCCCCGTTGACTGGCTACATCGTTCAAACAGCCTTACGTTCAAATCAACATCCCCAACCAACGGGTAATCTCCCCTCGCAGTATTCCTTTCCCCGAGGGGTCAATCGCTATCGTCCACCGCGTCCCATCCACGATGCTTCTCCTCTGCGGCGAGAAGTCACATTTTTGGTATTGCCGCGAAAGCCGACCGTCATATCCCCTCTGTCGCCCTCCCGTCTTCGCTCTTCCTCAGCGCTTGGCGGTGTTTTCCCTCCTTCGAACCCCGTCCAGCCCTCATCCTCATCCCATGAAATTTTCAATCGGTTGACTCACTCCCCTGTGCACTTCTACTCGCCTCCGCCTGTGTTAGATCCAAGACCCACGTTCCTACCTATGCTAGACCTGAGAACTCTGGTTGGGACCGATCCTTCCGCTTGCCCTGCCACCCTATCAATTCCTTCGGCACGCACAATCCTTGTACCTCCCCCCTTTGTCTTCCTCCCCAGCCCCCTGGAGATACATTGCCCTCTTTCATCGTCGGTTTTGCAATACCACCGACGCCTCACTAATTTTTGTCCTGGTTCTCAGTGGTGTTCTATTCGTCTGTGCCTTCATTGGACCCAAGCCCACGTGCTACCAGTGCTGGCCCTAGGGCTTGTTTGGGATCGCTTTCTCTACTTGCCCACCACCTTCAATCCGCCGATCCTCGTGTCTTTTCACTTCGACTTCCTCCCCAACCCTTGGGGATGCCTTACCAACGTTTGCTGCCGGCTCCGCGAACGAACCACTACCTTCTATCGATCTCACGCATTGACTCGTCTCACCTCATTTTGGCATGACTTGTTTTCATCAATCGAGTGAAGTGTCGCCTGTGTAACGACATATATCTCTTTGCTTATCTCGCTCTGATTCTACAGCCTCGTTCACGATAGCCGTCGCTGAAAAGTACACTCCGGTCCCTATCACGCACATTCGAATTAGATTATGGACACACCTTTTGCAGCCACTCAAGATTATTTGGGCATATGTGATTATCCAGTTGCGTCTCTCATGCTTTGACTCGAGAACAAGTTTCAAAGTTCGTTCTAGAAGGTTTCTTTTCACCAGCCTCCTGTACAATTCCATGCCCGGACGAGTTTCTTCAGTATTACTTTCACCAAATCAACCCCATACTTTCCTACCGGGTCCATCACACTCTCGTCCTCCGGCATCCTGGTTTTCAATTAGCACAATCTACCTTTCACCACATCTCAAGAATGCATGCTTCTCTCGGCTGGTACTCTTTGCCTTTACTAGCGGCCATCCGTCTCCCTATCGGCCTTCACGTTCAACTCGCCTCGTGGAGCACACCCCATGTACCCTACTTACTTTTCCCCAATCATCCTAATGCACTTCACTGTACCCTCTCTGCTTTCATAACGCCCATAATCCCTGTCTAGCCCTACTATGCGAGCGCGCCGCTTTGGCAGGTCGTCTCGATCTAACTTTAGCTTCGAGAAGCCATGTCCGTCCCGTCATTCCCGGTACCGCACCTGTCATCCTTCTCCATACCTCTTCGTTTTCCCACTCACGCTGTGAAGAATAAACGTGGTGGAATCACATCCTAATCCTCTCCTCGAAGGAAAAGATCGACATGGAAAATACAAGAACTTCCGCCCCGAAGCCCACGAGAGAACACTCTGACGAACCATGCTCTCACCGACGACGAAGACAACACACCCCTTCATACGCATTCTCACTAGAATCGAACCATCCTGAAACCGTCCGACGCCCGCACCAATGCTTCCTCATGCAAACGGTACCGTCCCTTACACGGAGGTCATACTAGTAGCCCTTCAACGTCGTGTATGACGACGTTCTGGATGGCGGGTGATGTCACTGCCTCGTTTCTTCTCGCAGGCGGGAGGAAACGAGTGCCTTATATGTACCTCGTCGTCCCAGCCATCTACACGCCACACAGTCTGCATTGTGATTGCGTTTCACCGACATTCTTCATAGCTCACCGGTTATCTTGCGCTTGTGTTTTTCTTGGCGAGCTCTTGTGGTATGTCGTCCGGGACCAGTACGTTTGTTTAGTGGTGATGTCATTCCCGCGTCATGTCAGGTTGTCGTTCAACCATTTTCGTATCCTCCCTTGCAAGGTACGGTTTGTCAGTAACCAGGGCCCCGTTCTGCTGGGAAATACCTTATGATCAATCAATCACTACACACTGTAATGAGAAATAGTAACGAAGTGCGCAGGCAGCGGCCTCGACGACTATGCGTGCAATCAATCCCATTTATGCTTGCAATTTGCTGCTTTCATGATGCATGCAACGATGATTGAAAAGCAGGGAAGGGGCCGGCTTGATGGCGTCTCCCACGTGTCGACCCAGATAATGGGATCTCCAGCTTATCGCGATCGAACAAGAGAGATCTGGTACCGATCATCCACTTTGCTTATCTTTACGATAACCACGCACGTCACTTGTCACGGCGTCTTTAGCACCAATACACCCAGGACCCCGAAAGCACCACTTGTTGCGTTTCATTCATCGAGAATCGGAGGAATCCAAGCTGGTGGTTGCGATGATGATGCATGAAGTAAGAGGTAAGTGTCTTCGGCGTTTTCGTTTTTTGTGATTGCGTTCGTGGGCTTTTGGTTGCTTATCGAACGTGCGGATATGGAAGGGACGGGGCTGGGTGTAAATCGGTTTTCTCGCTTTTACAAGAACACGGTTTGGGATTTCGGTGGAGCACTCCCTTGTCCCTCATCCCACTCCTCCGTCTGCTCCTCCGAGGATAAGTTGAGCCCTCCTCCCCGGCACATTTCTTCTTCCATCTCCCCCTCGTATCCATCCTTCATAGCCTCGCGGAGGCTTCTCCACACCCTGTGAGTTGGTTTGCTCCACTTTTACCTCCCCGTCCACCTATTCACAAGGCTTTGATAGACTCTTGAAGTAGTTGACAGTCCTCTCTCGTCAACAACCTAACGACGACCACATGGCTTCCCGTCCACCCCGTCCCCGTACTGCACCCAACGCATCTAATGCGACAGCAACCCGTCACTCATCATCGGCATCCGAGTCCTCCAATCCCAATTCACGTCCCCCATCCCCTCTGTCTCCTCCGCGACCTTTCTTCCTCGCTGCTGGAGGACACAGGGATTCATCGGGCAGTCTGTTGAGCGACAGCAGCCTCGAACCTGGCTCTGCAAGTGATTCTGAGAGGGAGCAGCCTGCTTCCCAAGCACAACCCGGTACGAGTGGGGCACCAGTTGTTGGGAGCCGGAGAGGTGCCGCCGCTGTCAGGGCGCGCAATCACCAAAGGAGAAGATCAGGTGGTCAGTCCCCTTTCCCTCCCTCTGAATCCTTTTGTCTCCTTTTTCCATTCGATTTTTTTTGTGAATTTTGCCCTGGTTTGCGTGGCTAAGTCTAAAGGACTAAATATGCACAACCAACATGGTTAGTGCCATCTACTCTGGATATTGCGATGTTACGCACCCATCGGAGTTGGATACCGGGGGTGCCTGACCGTGCAGGGGTGGGTGTGTGAGTAGGATGGGGATGCCGACATCCTCCTACAATGACACGCAAAAGTCCAGAACATCCCTTATTATTTGAGAGGGCACGATGCAAAGATGCACCGGGGATTATTTCCTTCCTATCTTATGCGCAGCCTTGTATCACTGTGAGTGTGACGGGCTGCAGATTCGCTGAAAAGCATCTGCCGAGCTCTGCGTCCAGTGCGAAACACTTGATGCGGATGACCAGTTTCCTTTTTGGGAAGGGAACGTGGAGAGGCTTCATTCTGGCAGAGATTCAATCCGTCTTTCGGCAAGGCTCTGATTATTCTTGCTATCCTCGATGCGGAGGGTGAGAGCTGCGCCTTGCTTGTGACTTTGGTTTGCGGGCCAGCGTGTTTTGGTGCTATCTATTCACGTTGGGGAGTTCGTCCCAAGTATAGCTCCGAGGCCGTAATGCCTTTGGACTAATAACGAATGGAGCGATAAGGTTGATCCATTTGGTGATTCTGCTATGCCTATTCTCTCTGATGATTGGTGGTTTATGACGAACCTCCCCTCGGTTTTCTCGAGCGGGCGACTGTCAGCCGGAGCCTGGGAGGTGGGGTGCTTATCGCCTCTCTCCTTGTACTTTCCTCTTCTCGTCTTACCCCGCCTATGACCTGGGGCTTGTCCTCAGTCTCATTGCGCTTGGTTTCGATTTTGTTTCGTTCTTGATCTTCAATGCCTCCCCCTTCGTCTCCACGTCAACGATCAAAACTAACGAAATCTCCTTCATCTCGTCGTCGTTTATCAGGTGTCGTATCAAGCAGCCCAGTCCCCGGCGCGTCCCAAGGGTCCTACACAATCAATAACGGAGCACAATATGCCCCAGTTGACGTTGACACTCCCTCCCCCACCTCAGCGGATCCTTTCAGGACGCCAGCTGCTGGCCCTCAACAGCCCGAAGGATGGAGTCCAGCTTCACTGTATCGCGATTTCTCACCTACGAACCCCCCTTCCATCCAGGGAAGTTTGAGGGAACGTCCTCCGCCATCGTCATACCCATTCCCTTTCCAATCTCACATGGGAAACCCTGATCCTGGTATGACCATCCCCGGAGTTAGCCGCAGAGGTAGTTTGGATTCTATGAGGGCTCGGTCCGTGACTATGCCTCCCGCTATCGGTGGACCAGCTCCTTTAGTCGCCCCTCCTGTCGCCACCTCGAGCGACCATGGCCACCAGACCCAAGGGTTGACGACTCGTGCGAGTTCTATTGGGGATATGAGCAGCGAAGGACATGGCGGACAGTATGGGCACCCTCTTCCTCGACCTTATGCTCCATTTATGGTCCAAAGTGGGGGTGGATCACCGAGGGCGAGTTTCACTGCGGGATCCGATTATAGGATGAGCATGGGCGGTCCTCCAGCTGGATACTATAACCAATCGCAGCCTCAACTTTATGGACCTGATGGGATGCCTGTTGGTGGTAATGGTGGTATTCCTCGTTCGGCTTCTACGACTTTCCGTACACCTTTCCTCTCCCCCGCTTCCCGCCCCTCTTCCATCTGGACTCCACCTACATATCCATACATGCCCAGCGCAGATGGTGCCTCCACAGCTGCCATTTCCGTTCCCAAATCCAAACCGCCTCTCCCATCGACTCGGTTACCCGAGAAATTGTCAAAGGAGGATAAGCCTTGGTTGAAGGAAAAGGATACGCTCGGGAGGTTGAGCTGGTGGTTGACTTTCTTTGGGATGGTCTTGGGTCTTGGAGGTGCCGCCGTGCTTTGTTGGCAGGGGTATACGGGTGTGCAGGTGTTGAAGGATAGCCAGCTTTGTTTGGTTTTGGAGGATGATTTCAATAGCTTGGACACCCAGAATACGTGGAATTATGACGTTGAGCTTGGTGGATTTGGGTAAGTGACATTGTGTCATGTTTGTTGTATTGTCGCTGATTTCGTGTTTTGCGAACTAGAAATGGCGAGTTCCAGATGACTACTGACTCCTCTACCAACATTTACACGCAAAATGGCGAAGTGAGTGGTTGCCAATAAGTCTTGTCTAATATTTTGGGCTAACGATCGTTTCTCGCCAGTTGTACATCGTCCCTACCTTGACCTCCGACGAGATTGGCACTGGTGCTATCTTTGACGGTGGAACCTACACTCTCCAGGATTGCACATCCCAAAATCAAAGCGCCTGCACGACTTCTTCGTCTGCGGCCACTGGTCAAGTTATCAACCCCGTCAAATCAGCCCGTATCAACACACAAGGCAAATACAACATCGCATACGGAAAGGTCGAAGTTCGTGCCAAGCTTCCCACCGGTGATTGGTTATGGCCAGCCATCTGGATGTTGCCTGAGGACAATGTGAGTCTACTCGTCGTTTATGACATTTATCCTCGAAGAGCTTATTCGTGCTTGTCAGAACTACGGGCCTTGGCCACTCAGCGGCGAGATCGACATCATGGAGGCTCGAGGCAACGGACCCTCATACAGTGCTCAAGGCAACAACTTCGTCCGGTCGTCACTCAACTACGGCCCCATGGACTCGTTAATCAACATGATCTTCGGATGGCAGTCGACCAAACGAACCACGTTCGCCGCCGATTTCCATATCTATTCCATGGAGTGGACAGGAACCTTTATGAGGTTCTACATCGACAACCGATTGCACTCGATGTTGGACTTGAAGCTCTATGGGAAAGGCGGAAAGAATATGTGGGACAGGGGTAGCTTCCCGCCCACGGCGCAGAATGGCAGTACGCAGGTTGTTGTATCGAATCCTTGGAGTAGTGGGAGTGCTGCTGCACCTTTCGATCAATGTGAGCGATCTCGTCTGTGGTTTCTGCAGACGTTTGTTGACTGATGGATTTGATCCAGCCTTCTATCTGATCCTCGACGTCGCTGCTGGAGGGACGAGTGGGTGGTTCCCTGATAAGGTTGGCAACAAGCCGTGGTATGATGGTTCAGCGAGTGCGTATACTTTCGATAGTGCTCCATCGCAACGTTTAATTCTGATGAATTTGATCTTTTTAGCCGCTATGCATGACTTTGCCTCCGCTCAGTCCACATGGTATTCCACATGGCCTCAAAATATAGATGATAGAGCATTCAGAGTGTGAGCTCTAACGTCTTACTTTCCTCGTTGTCAGCCACTGATAGATCCCCGTCTCAGTGACTACGTCAAGATGTGGAAACTATGCTGAGCTGCAACGTAGATGCACCGCAGGTCAAAAGAGCAAGAGGACTCGAAGCGAAACGACAGTGTGACCCTTGGCTTGCACAGGAGGACACCATACACGTTGTTGTATATTGATCCCTTTCATCTCCTCACATCCTTTCCCCCTTCACCCTACCGTACCATATCAACGAACTTTCAACGGACCATGGACATGACCTCATTCTCATTTACACTGACGCTTGATGCTTGACGCCCGCTCGCTTTACCTTGTTTTGCTGCAATATCGCTCCCCCCGCCCTCCTTTGCTGAGATCGTTTGCTCGACATTCGATTCAGATTCTGTTTTCCCTGCTGCTCTTTTGCATTTCTTCCATGTACCTACTGCGACATTGTAGCCCACAAGATATACGAAGATGATCTGCATTCTTTATTCCAGCACAATAGACGAAGCCTATCTTTAGAATCACCTGTCTTTATAGTGTCCGCACAACTGTTCTCCGTAATTCCATGCTCTTCAAAGTCTACTATGATAGCCGCGAGTTTCCTCGAGCTCCA
The DNA here is from genome assembly GCA_000697665.1 of Jaapia argillacea MUCL 33604. Classification (NCBI taxonomy): domain Eukaryota; kingdom Fungi; phylum Basidiomycota; class Agaricomycetes; order Jaapiales; family Jaapiaceae; genus Jaapia; species Jaapia argillacea. The sequence goes on along the minus strand of KL197737.1, from coordinate 284,500 downwards.
AAGACTGCCGTCGACAAGCGAAGTCGTAAGTTTAGAACGGAGGAGTGGAATGACATATTGCTTATCATTACCTGTAATCAACCATCGTCATCTCCTTCCTGCTATCTCGAGGGAAAGAGAGACCTCAGATACCTATGCAACTCTCTCATCCGTCATCCCGGAATATTGACTAAGACGTTACGACAATACGGGCTGTAGTCGGCGCTTCTGCACGTAGTTACAAGGTACTGATCATGAGAAATAGGAGAAAGAAATCTGGATAATGGGAAGGGAACGTCGCGAGGAGTCTTGTCCACCCTCCCTCCAAGAAACGAGGGAAAAGAGAGGTCCGAGTGGACAGCTGACCATTCCACTACAGCAAGGGACAGAGAAGCCAGGATGTTTGTGAAGTGTGTACTACCTCGAAGGAGGACTTGCTTCCTGAAATGCTTTAGTATGCAACGTGCCCGAGCCAAGTACGAGCGCTGGATACTCACGATCATCGGGGTGGTGATAGTTTCCTCGGATATTAATGAACAAGGAATGGCCTCGAACTTACAGTACGCAACCTCGGAGTAGTACGATGGGAGGAATCGGCGGTTTAGTTCTGGGGCTTGTGAAGAGATCGGAATTCCAAAGCCACCCTCTATGACGCTGGTTTGCCACGGAGTTTGAGGATTTGAGCACAGCGTACACCAAGGTGGGTTATTCGCTAGCGTCGCAAACGGCTGCGGAAAGGAAGCCACGAGGATAGAGAGTTACACTTTGTTGTGAATAAAGTCAGGCCTGCCGGTTGTCCTCGGTCATCTCGGGGCGGCTGGCGAACAGCTCCATTCCTTGAAGTACAGAAAGCGAAGTGACTTACATGCGATAAACCACACCCATCGGATGGAAGAGGTTTAGAGTGCGATCCACATACGATCAATCAAACGAGGTTTCATTGCGCAGCATGCGAGATCTACAAACCGGGGAACTTGAAGAAACAACGCGACACCCAACAGCGGAATCGGTGATCAGACCCAGCGTTGCAACTGGAAGACGAACCGAGGAGCATCGTTGCTATCGGAGGAAGCCTGTCGAGAGGTTGGGCATCAAAGGTACGAGTTGGATAGACAACAAGAAACTTCTTCTGGATTTGGTGCTGTTTCTGTGCCGTTGCGGGGGCCTTTCAAAAAGGTCCAACTGTGGCACAGAACATTGCTCGTCCACGAATTCTGTGTATGAGGGACGCCATAACGAGTCTACAACTGCCGGAGGGTTCAACACATACACGGCCAGATAGACTGTTCATATTTACCTCTCGATACGATGCGTTGAAGACATACTATGTCTTTGGTAGTATATCGGATAGTACATCCGCCTGTCACGCGGAAGAGCGGGGTTCGACTCCCCGCCAGAGAGTCAGTGTTTTTTCCTGGGCTGCACTCTCGTCTGTCCACCCGCTTTTCACCAAGTATTTCCGGCGACGGAGTGGACTAACACAATCGGTACTGGCCTGTTGTGTTTATTGGATTCAGTAGCTGGCCGGAAGGACCATCAGGCGCCATCTCAACCGTCGTTCTTGTTCTGCAGGTACCTAAGTGAGGCAACACGTGATCCCGGTGAGTACTGTATAATGGCGGAGACACTCCAAGTGCCTAGCGGTAAGACAAGAATCTGTGACCATGAAAGGACTGTACTTCCGAGCCTTTGACTGAGCGAAACGGCCCAATGGCATTGCAGGGTATTACAAAATTACAAGTCACTGAGAAGAATTGTCGTCAGTGAATTCGCATTTCAAAAGACTTGAAAACTCACCTCAAGAGACCTACAAAGCTTAATTGATTCTTCCTCTGGATACCTTCTGAGGTCCTAATCAGGCCCGATACCCAACCCTCGAACACGCCAACCAAAACTCGCTTCCCCCTTCTTCACACCAACCAAGGGGACCAAGGTCACATTCAGCGCAAGCGAGGAGCTTCAGTTTCCTGCCCGTGGGGCCTTAAATGACAAGCCGACAATCAGAGTCTGAAAATCGGAAATGTCCAGGAGAGTGAGGCACAGACCTCGAGTTCCGCCCACTGCCTTACTGAACCCAATATTCTCAAATTGCATCGGGTTAGGTGTGACCAGCCACCAATCAGCTGTATTGGGCGGGTCAGGGAGCGGAGAAAGAAGAAGAGTTTGGGTTTGATTGTGCGGTTCAAGCTTTGCGAGTGCACAACCACCTGAGCGAAGGCAAGACGAGGGAGCAACGCAAGGAGCTTACCTGAATACTAGCCCTCTCGACGAGTCTCCCAACGCCACTCTTCAAAATCACGCTGCCACAACCAGCACGAGGACACAATAAGTCATACTTGTTGAAGGGTTGGAGTTGGTCGGAGTTGTCGGTTCCTACATCGAGAGTTCCGTTCGCGAATGTAGACAAGAGGCGGCCCACAGGACGGGATCGGGCGCTGGAGTTTTGAAGGGCTTCCCATAAGCCTGGGGGGATATGAGTAGATGGTACCACTGAGGCTGGTTCCACGGCCACGCCAGTCGATAGAACCTTCCTCATTTCAAACCATGGCCGTGATCCATGTACGACTTCGCTCTTGCCAACCCATTCGAAGCCGGCGCCCTCATAGAATCCTCTTAACTCCTCGTGCACAATCAATAAAATCCGCTTCACCTCCCCCGCTTCGCCGCTTTCCAACCTCTTCACATACTCCCGTAACAGCCTCGTGCCTAAACCTTTCCTCTGCTGATCACTAGAAACACAAACAGAGTGGATACAGACGGACTGAGAAGCAGGACCTGGGATGTGGTTGGACATTGAGGAGTGGGTGAGCGTCAGATCGGGGGAAAGGGTAGAGCAAATGTAGCCTAGCAGGGCACGACTCTTGTCTGAAGAGGGTTCAAAGACTCCTAGGAACAGCTTTGGAGCAACGGATTGACGATACCTGCATGAAGTAAATCGCAATGACCCGGAAGTAAGGATAATCTGAGCATACCGGAAGGTTTCAAGACTGCCAGCCTCGTCCTCGGGGTATCCTACGGGGGCCAGTTGAGATCTTCTCGACGAGGCCAGGAAAGGTGGACGCACCAGCTACTTCGATCTGATGGGCATCTTCCACCTCGTCCGCCGAGACGTAGTCGTAGATTACTTTGGTCCCAAATGCCGAGGCCATTTCGGTGCTTGTGGATTACTTGGCAATGCTATTCTCGGGGAAACTAGGATTCGGACTCTTGATGGTGACAGAATATAAGTCTCCAATAAGTCCAATTCCCCCGATGGTGAGCGAGACAACTTGAGCAACGCAGATGAGTGGCTGTGCGGCGGTGGTTGTGTTTCAAACTTTCATGGCACAGGGTCATATGAGAGAAGGACGGCAGTAAAATAGAGAGATAGCTTATGGAGTATGTAGATACTATGCTATGGATACAGAGGTGAGGACACTTGGTATTGTCGCAGCGTGCGAGCCTCGGGCAGAGGCTGGTCGCCACGATTTGGGGGCAGGTGGGGGGACAGCTACCCAGAGCACCATCATTTGACGCCAGTACGTCCTGTGCTGGGCAACCGGTGCGCGTCTGCAACGGGGGACGCCTTTCCAATAGGCCACAGCAGTCCTGACGTGGGCGGTACTGGAGGATGGGGTGGCGAGGGGTTCGTAACTGGTGGCAGGTTCAATGTAAGGGCTGTAGAAGAGAAGAGTAGGATCGAGCGTTACACACCGAAAAGGCGTTATCGAAGAGTTCATTGTTGCTTCCCGAGTCTCGCGCGGGCTTTGGAAAGTTCGTTGTTGAGCAAACGGGCAGATTCATCGTCACTAAAGGCAGGGCGGGAAGGAGGTGGTTCAACAGCGTTCTTCAATTCGAGCCCCGCGTCCATGCGAGGCTCTGGCGCGGACGCTGGAAGACTACTGAGGAAGCGGAGTTGTAAGAGAAGGGTGTTTTGCAATTGAAGACAAACATACTCAGTGGTGCCGTGGTGATGAAGAGTGCTAAGGCCAGGGTGTGATGGAACACTATCCATCTCCGATCGAGATGATCCGCGGTTGCGGTTAATAGCAAGAGAGGCGAGTCTTATCTTCTCCATAATGCGGTTTCTAGTTTTCGTGTCTATGTGATCGAGTGCGACATTGCTGGGTTTCCCCTTTCCTGGGTTAACGGTATCGCTAGGTTCCTTGCGCTTCTTGTCCATGTCTTTTGGATGGGGATCAAGTGCGACTTTGCCGGGTTTCCCCTTCCCTGGGTTTGCGGTATGGCTAGGTTCCCTGCGCTTGCTTGAGTTCTTGTCCATGTCTCCCAGAAGTTGATCGAGTGCGAATTTGACAGGTCCCCCCATTCCTGGATTGACGATATTGCTAGATTCCCTGCGTTTGCTAGGGTGCTTCTCCTCGCCGATTAATTCCTCCAAGGACATCCCACTCCGCAACAATTTGGATGCCCGTTGACAGTCGGCGATGAATCTCTGGACCACGGCCTTCCCAACATTCCTCGCGACATTCTAAATAATCGTAAGTGAAGCTCAGGCAAATTGGCGCAGGAATAGGAATAAAGTATTCACCTTTTCCCGGACGAAGGGGTCGATGATGATCATGGCATGATTGCGCCATCCTTGGGTATGAATGATGTGGTCCTCATCTTCAATAACTGTCAAAGAATCATCCTCTCGCCGTTCCAGTGGGATGTCCTCCTCGTATTCGGCCGTCTGATCGCCATCGTCCACGTCTTCGTTAACTTTCGGTTGAATCAGTACCTCGTCGAAGCTTGTGCGCTTGAGCCCAAACCGGTCGTCCTCGAGATTCTCGACCAGGTTCTCCGGGGTATCCTCCTCGAATTCCTGGTTTGGCTCTGCTTCCAGCACGGGTTCGACATCTGGTTCTCCACTCCGGGCGGGGCGCGGAAGGAGTTTGCCATGACGGATACTTACGAGCTGATCGGCCGCGACGAACTTTTCACCATAAAATCTGCCAGGAAATGGATATAAACCTAATACAAGGGCATAGTGCAGACGAAGCACTCACGTAAACCAATCGAGGAGCGCTTCCTTCAAAACCATTGGGTTCTTGGGAACCCACTGAGGATTGGGAGCGAATCTCGCGTCGCACTTGGTTCTTTTTCTCCCGCCCCGCGAACTTATCCACCAGATCCCAGTCTTGTCGTCAGGTTGGAGTGCCGGGAGTCCGGCTTGGAGATTCGGTAGTTGACCGTTCATCTAGCGAGGAGAAACACCCAATCTCAGCATGCTTCAAACAAACGCGGGAACGAAATAATTCTCACCTGGAGTCGAGCAATCGCCAAAAGAACTAATGCATAGCTGCTGAACGACACGACAGCTCCCCTACCTGGGCTATTGAGCCCCAGCGGTTTCGCCCACTTCTTGATGACCTTGATCATGGGTCTCAAGATAGGCGAAATTTCGCAATACGCTGCGATGAGGTTGGTATTCTTTAACCCAAGCTGGTGGTTTACGTTGATGTCGCACGTAATGCCAGTTGCCTTATCTTTGAACTTGACTAGACGTTTGCCCAAGGTTGTTGGTCGCAGTAAGGAGAACGGAAATCGTTGATGCAGTTTAATGAGTCAGAGGAGTGAAAACTATGAATTATGAAACATATACCAACCTATAGGTACAGCAGCCCCTGGAACCGCTTTGATTTCCGAGAATCCGGCCTTGTGCAGGGTGCGCGACAAATTACTGAAGACGGAGAGAGTTGGGATCTGCTTGAGACCAATGGTCCGAACGGTGGGTGTCCACGAGACTCACAAAGTTTTGTAAACCTCTGAGTAATCCGCAATGAGATCATGTAAACTCGAGGGAATACTGAAACTTACTCGGAAGATCATCAATTTTCACTTGAGGAGGAAACCCGTTCGGAAGATCGGGATCCTTGAGAGCACGGGGATGAGAATTAGTCTGAATCCTAAGCTACGATTACGCGATGCAACTCACAATAATGATAAGATCCAAATCGCTGTTCGGTGAGCTAACACCATATTTTGTACTCCCAAATCGCGAGACCCGATACTTATAACCATACGCGTTTTTGATGGCGACCTCAACTCGATTAACCGTTTGTCTTCTACGCTTCTCATCAAGGTCTATAGGTGTTTCAGCCTAATGGACGGATAGGACCACATTTAGGTCCCTCGAAATCACAAAGAAGAATCTGACAAGCAAAAGGACCACGCACTATCCGGTTAGGCTTGGTCTGATAACCAACTGCCGCACTAGTATGGAATCCCCGTCCAGCCAATCCAAACCCAACCCCCGTGTAGAACTTCTTGCCGTTCCCTCCCGCTCCATTGAGGAATGATAGTGGCGGCCTCTCCTTCGCAAACCGCATCCCCGACCTATCCAAAGTTTGTTCTCCATCCTCCCTTTCGTCCTCCTCCACATCTTCCTCCTTATCCTCCGGACCATCCAAACCTCCATCCCGCCTCTTCCTCCCCTGCCCCTCCCTATCCAACCCCATGGCCTTCCTGGACCACTCCCTCAACTCCATTTCCGCGTCCTCAATATCACCTCTCTCCGGTGCATTCGCCTCCTCTATCAACCTCACAAACGCAGGTGACGCTTTCTGGGGTAACACTGCCATACCAAAAACCGAAGGGAGAGCGTGGGCTCTACGGAGGAGACGGGTGGTGGTGAAACATTTGTAGAGGAGGAATTGCCAAGTCGCTCGACTCGTCAATTCCGCATGGTTCTACATCCCCGAAAGTCTTGTCAGTCCACTCCAGGACTAAACAATGTGAGTGGAGATGGAGACTTACGTGGGTCAAAATGAATGGATCCTGCACCACCACATCCGAGAATCTCCATTTCGGCGGCTGCTTCATCACATCTCGTTTCGGGTCAAACGTTCTCGCATCAAGCCTCATCGCATTCCCAACAGACTCCTTGTTTCTCCATTTCAACACTTTTATCTCCCTCCGGGCCAAAAGAGGGACAGCAGGAGGCCGTAGAATGTTCCCGCCTGGTTTCGCCTTTGTTGGCGCATCTGTCGAGGAGGGCGAGGGATGGTCGATAGAGATGACGCTCTCACGTTGGACGTAGAGAGGGATATTAGAAATATATCTAGGATGCGAGAAATATTAGGGTCGTGCATACCGAATGAAGGAGTTAATGCCAAGGTGAAAGATAGGGAGAGACGCACTGTAAGAAATCATGGAATATAGGCCCAATCTTTCGAGACCACAATTTCCATTTGACCCTGCCATCAAAAAAATCGGCACCAACGACAACGGTCTCCCTAACCCACGTAGGTTCTATGTCTCCTTCCTGCCTCAACCCTCTCTCACGCCTCCAATCCCGCCCTCTGCCCGCCCGATCCCTAGGATTTGAAGATCTTTGATAAAAGGCTTCGGGAAACTGAGGGTATTGATGTGACACCCAGACCTCCTTCGGGACCACCTCTGGGGCAAAAGTAGAGGTAGAGGGACGAGAACGTGCCGGGTCTCCCGTGGAGGTTTCAGGATTGGCGGGAGTGTCACGTCGATGTTTTTGGACCTCAAGCAGGTTTGGAAGGCCTTCAGATGCCTACGTGGGGGCGAAGACAAATGGCATGAGACAGAAAGTGATACACCGAACCTCACCACAAGCACGAGAACGGAGGATAATGAACTCACAATCAAGAAATTGATCACCGTCAATGCCAACGCTTGTCCGCCAAAATCCACAATCCCCCAACTGCGTAGCCAAAGATACACCAAACTGATCAACATTGGAATTTGTTCGGATATCGCGCAGTACCGTTTCAAAAGGCGGTGCAGCGGTAGGATGGTGGGTCCTAGGAACGACGAATCCCAGTTTAGTTACGTGCAAAGTGCGAGGGGGTCGGGAAAGAAAATGTGTACTAAAAAGAGACATACCAGGCAGCGAGAGGTGTATCGTCAATGGCGGTGGGGGCTCGAATCTTGGGGGATCGAATGTTGTCAGCCTGTGATGTGGTGCGTCATCACGGTCCTCGCGCGAATAGTCTCTTGAAGAAGGCGACAACAAGGCCACTGCCGTCTCTTCGCCCACTCCGGGAGTTGCCTTTCCGGAAATGATCAAGAAAGCAGGCCAATCTATCTCCCTCCACGTCTCCCTTTGCAAATCCGGCCATGGTATGGTAGGAGCTTGGATTTCAAGTGATGGACATTGATTGACACCATCGAAGCGAGGTGCACGTTGAAAGCGATGAGCTTCATAGGCGGGGAAGACACCTGTGTACCCCGCCGCGAGGAAGGTGCGAGCCAGAGCACTGAGAGTTATGAGTTGATTTGATTGTAAACGAGGGATGAATGAAGAGATATTCACCTCGGGTCGTAAACCGGCGAGAGCGTATTTGGGTCAGTCCCAGGAGGGATACCGTTAGTGTGTTTCCTGTCCTTCGAAGCGTATACGCGTCACATATGTTCATTAGTCCCATTGCAACAAGCGCGAAGCACTGACCACGATGACCAGTCTCAGAGGCTCGACATGGATAGCATGACCATATGTCCCGAGGCTAATGTCCACCACATCGAAATCTTCGCCATAGGCAGCCCGGATGGTGGTGCGGATGTTCTGGAGTGCTTCATCTCGCTCCGCCTCCCTTTGCGAGCTCGGTCCGTAAGCCTGTGATACCCATGCGAGTATCCATCAGCAATAGGGAGTGAAATCGAAAACGCGATGAATTCTGACCCTCAGCATATATTTCGCATCGATGGAACCCCTGCTGTGCCAGTGGGGCGCATGCCTGATCAGCTCCTTGCGCAGCTTCTTCTTCTGTTTTTCATTGAGAGGAGGGGTGTATGGTTCGAATAGTTGCTGCTTGGAAGGTAGGAGTCGACGGCTTGCGGTGGAAAAGAGGCGTATCTGGACGAGCCTTGGCATAGATAGGGCTAGAGATTGGTGGGCAAGGAATTGACCAGCAATGTCCGGCGAGAGATAGGACAGACAACCAATTTGGCTGGCCTACAAGTCTTGGTTGCAGTACAAGCCAGGAGAGTCTGAGTCTCTGACGGACTTCGCAAGATTTTCGACTTCAACAAATTCCTGATCACAACACCGGCCTTTGCCGAAACTGAAATTTCTGTCCTCTGCTTTTCACTCCCGGTGTACAATATCTGTATAATCGCTCGGGCCGTCCTTGTATCAGCAATGTCTCAGCAACGACCAGCTCTCTGGGCCGCAGAAGATGAGATCGAGGAAGATTTTCAAGGCGTGGACATGAATCTCGCCATCGGGAATTACGGTCAGAATGGGATGTACGATGATGGTGAGTACTTCACCAGTATTGATATCCAGCCCTGTCGTAGAAGAAGGATGTGGGTTCAATGCCTCTTTTTGAGAGGTGGGATACTGGAGGTTTGACTGACCAACTTTTTCGGGGCTGCCACAGTTCAATCTCGGATAGACGAAGCTGCCCTCCTCGCAGTCCAGCAACAGATGGCCCAACAAGCTGCTTTCGCCCAAATTCCTGATACTGTTAAACGGGTAAGGCACATCCTCCTTTTTTTCTTTCTGCTAGAATATCTGACCGATCTTGATCTATGTCCAGTTTATCGTCCACTTCCACCAAGCAGTCCTGAACAACAACCTCGAAGAAATCACAGTCGCCTATGAGAGCGGATGGACACGTCTGACCGAAAAGTTCTACGCAAAGACGGAGTGGCCTGAGGCGGAGGTTATCGCCCCTTTGGTAAACGACGGTACGTGACAGCCATGCTCCACTCCACAATCGTTGCTCACTGCTATCTATTCGATTATAACAGATCCAATATTCCTGATTCTCTACCGAGAACTTTACTACCGACACGTTTACTCCCGTCTACAACCCAACATCGACGACCGATTCCATTCATACGAGAACAGTTGCGAGCTGTTCAACTACCTGCTCAGTGAGTCTCGCTTTTCCTTCCTTCCCCTTTTCCCCTCAACCCTGTCCCTTCGCTCTCCCACCTGGGTCCTTCCTGCCGTCCCTAATATCATTCCTCGTAACTGCATCCCGACCCGCTCACCCCCGTTCCACAGACTCCGAAGGTCCAGTCCCGCTTGACCTCCCCGAACAATGGCTTTGGGACATCATAGACGAATTCATCTACCAATTCCAATCATACTGCGTCTGGAGATCAAGAGTCAAGAACAAGTCGGATGAGGAGTTGGCAATGCTGCAGGAGGCTGCACAGGCAAGTGTGAATATCGAAAATCTTATCATTATCAATTTCAGTCTCGATCTATGTCGTCTTGTCGATCAGGCTCTCCTCTCGTTGGTGATGTTCGCCGTCTCGTTATCTCCTTGAAGTCATTGCAGAAGGGCGTCGTTTGCATTTTGCTCCCACCTCGTTTTCCAATTATATGAATCTATGCGAACTAACATCCTGTTATAGGTGTGGAGTGCCTACAGCGTTCTGAACGTCCTCTACTCCCTTATCCAAAAATCCAAAATCAACGAGTATATCGCCGCTCAGCAGCAAGGAAAGACCGAGGAAGAGCTTGCGTAAGTTCCTTCTTGTATCTCTCCTCAACGCATTCTGACACTCCCATCCCTTGCTCAGTGAGATCGTCGGCGAGTATGGCTCGAGACCGCTATACCGTATGCTTGGATACTTCAGCATCATCGGATTGCTGAGGGTGCACACGATGTTGGGAGACTTTACTTTGGCTTTGAAGGTTATGGAGGGCGTCGAGTTGAACCAAAAAGTTCGTGTATACTGCCTTTCACTATCGTCGCACCTCGGTCCCTCCGGCATTTCTTCCCCCGTTTTGGAAACCGGAATGTTGACAATTCTCCTTCCTCGTAGACCCCTTTCACCCGTGTCACCGCTTGTCACGTCGCAACCTACTACTATGTCGGTTTCTGTTACATCATGCTCCAACGTTACCCGGACGCTATCAGAACCTTCGTCTCGGTTTTGAACTTCATCCTGAGGATGAGGCAGTATCATACGAGGAGCTATCAGTATGATCAGGTGCGTGGTCCCCGATAGTGTTTGCCTGAATGGATACATAAATCTGCCTCATCTTTGTAGATCAATAAGACTGCTGATCGGATGTATGCGCTCTTTGCCATCTGCAACGCATTGTCGCCAAGTCGCGTTGACGATAACATCCTGAACGTCGTCAAGGAACGATATGGCGAGCAATCGGCTAAGATGACTCGCGGGTCGGTCTCCATCGTTCCTCACTTTGTCACCAACTCTAACCTCCAACCCCTCTGACTCCAGGGAAGAAGGTATCCCAGCCTTTGAGGAACTGTTCATCTACGCCTGCCCTAAATTCATCTCCGCCAACCCTCCACCATACGAAGACCCCTCCCTCCTCCCTCTCCACCTCAACCTAACCGAACCAGCCCAACGTCACCTATCCCTCTTCCTCTCCTCCGTCCGCTCCCAATTATCCGTTCCCACTCTCCGAAGTTTCTTGAAACTGTACACGAGTTTGGATGCCAAGAAGTTGGCGGGCTTTGTGGATGCAGATGAAGAGGAGATGGTACAGGGTATGATGGCTATGAAGATGGGATGTAGGAGTGTTGTTGGTGGGGGTGTTGGGGGACAAGTTGGGAGAGGTGAAGGGACTTTACAAGCCGAGAGTGGGAAGGGGTTGTTGGAGGGGACTTTGGTTTCGACGAGTGATTTGGACTTCGTCATTGCTGAGGTTAGTAAAGTTAACTTTTTTTTTGCTGTTCCTCCTCGTGAAGATTAATGGCATCTCGTCGCTAGAATATGGTCCACATCGTCGAATCAACCGTTGGCCGTCGTTACGCAGGATGGTTCATCCGAAACACCGAACATGCGCAACGAGTTCTGGATTCCGTCAAGAACAGCCGTTTGCCTACCCCACCCCAAAAGGCAGCGCCACCAGGTCCGGCGGCACCCGCTGAAGCTGCGGCGAAGGTGGGGCAGAAGGTGACATGGGGCGGAGTGAAGGTTGCGTGATAATTTGGGAAACATTGCAGGAGAAGTGGGATTTGTTTGCGGCGGCTTGTTCGAAGTTACGATGGCTTGTAGAGCGGTTGCTGATGATATCATCTGATGTGTTGCGAAGTCTGTTTCAGTGGGATGCTTACATCTTGGCGGTCACTGTTTGTGTGCTACTTGGTACGTGGCAGTCTTGGCCAACGGCACTTGCAGTCGTACCCGCCGTGAACGGAGGTGCATACCCGATTCAAAGGGACCAGCTCCTACGTTATACAAGCTTGAAGTGAAGTAACGATGAAGTCTGATATCACACCTTACTTGTCGGACGACGTCGTCCATATACTTTGTCCATTTCAAGATTGCTGTATATCTGGATGCTGTGTCTCAACGTTCCCAACCCTCGACGTTGCACATGCGTGCCAGTTGAACACCCTGAAAACGTTTACTTCGACTGCACAGTTGGGCCGTCGGGCATATGGCTGCACTGACTGTGGCTACTCCAGTGACCTATCTCGCCGGCAACCCCTCCTACGCCTCCAAAACCCAGGAGCTGTCGTAGGTCCACATCAATATCCCTTTCTCCTTCCCGCGAGAGCCTGCGTTTCCCACCGGCCCGGCACTCCATTCGACACTAGCCAGGATATCTCATTTACCAATCCTCGAGTCCACTCACCGATATTAATTGAGAGTAACGATGAACCATGTTGAAATCCCTGCCAGCAGAACTCACTTTGCACTTGCTCTCTTACCTTCCTCTGGGCGACATTAGCACCATCACTTTGTTGAGTCGGGCCTGGTTAGCTTTCCTCAATGCCAACCAAGACACCGTCTATCGTCAAGCAGCCATCTACCACAGATTCGTCTCACCCGATGTCGTTTCTCTGGAGACAGTCAGGGATAGCGAGAATGGTTCGTGGATGGATGGGTTAAACAGTTGGAAAGATCTTTGTCGGTGCCAGATATCTCGATTCGTGTCTTTGTGAATATCTGCTGACCTGGTTACGTTACGGTCCTACGGAAAGGTAGACGGCACACCATCCTGTCCCAATCCTGGTCGGGACAGAATCTACTCTCGGAAGGTTCCTACACCTCTCCTGGCCAAGCCGTCCATCGTTTCACAATTGATGAGAAACAACGAACTGTTATCGCCACTCACGAGAATAACGGTCTGACAGTGAGCACCTTGGAAGACGACAGGTTGATATGGGGATTGCCCAAGGTGACACCTCTCCCTCGTCGCGGCATCGTTTTCTTATAGGGTTACTAACGACCTCTTCTGATGTTAGGATTGCGTGGCATCCTATGCGCACCTGGAATTCTCGAATGGTTACCTGATCTGGGGTAGACGCGACCCCTCAACCCTGGAAGTATGGCGCCGGACCTCCGACGCCCGTCTCCACCTAGACGGAGTCTACTCTCCCCTTCTCTCATCTTCCTCCCCCGCACAGGCGTTGGCACCCCAATTTGAAGCGGAAGAGAGGGCTTTTCGAGATCATTCCCATCTCAACAACCCTACGACTTCGGATCCACACCTCGAATCGCAGTCCACTGGTTCATCCCTCCGGGGATCATTTACACCGCACGCCTTCATTAACCCACTCTCTGACTCATATCTTCCGGCGCATATCGCTGCCGCCGAACCGATCCCATTCACCCGCGCCTTTCGTTTCCAGTATCCCATACTAGTCGTAAGTCTACAAAAAGGGAATAACCATTCCTACATCTGCATCTTTGATGTGAGGTTTGGGACCTTGATCAAGTGGTGGGATCTGGCAGCGGTAATGGCGGATGTGGATGGGGATGCAAGAGCGGATGGATGCCCGAGGATCACGATGTATGTGGATGTTCAAGTGGAGAAGAGATTGGTGCTTGTTTCGATGATCGATGGAGTTGTCTTGCTTGGTTGGGAGGAGTTTGAAGAGCGCCAAAGCGACAATAACCAGGGTACACCAGGTAGCCCGAGCAATCTAAACGCCCGAACACCAATGTTCTTCCCAACACCCGACATGTCTCTCAACATTCCAGAATTCGCGAAGGACGGTGCGTTCTCAGTGTCAAGATTATCTCCCCAATCGCCTTCGCGTACTTCGACGCCGCCGTCCCCAAAGATCCGAAGATCAGGGAATCTTCGGATGGTGGTGGTGAATGGTAGTGAGGGTTTGAGGGAGATGCTACTTTGTCTGCGTCCGACTACGCAATCGGGTAGGAGTCGTGCTGTTGTTTGGAGAGGGGCTGCGGGGAGGAGGAGGTTGCAAATCTTTATTGCATGTATAGCCAAACATCCCCTTCGAAACCCTCCTCTTTTCTGATCTTGACGCTTGTCTTGCAGCACACTTTTCACCCTCAGGTAAACACCTCGTAACAGTCAATGGCGACGGCCTCCTCTTCCTCATTCGGGATTTTGACCGTGTGGGACGAGGAGAAGCCACATTCAGGGATGTTACCGTTAAGCTAGACTTGGGACCTTTTGGTATGCGTGCTCAGATTAGATGGGAAGACGAGAGGAGGATTTGCGTCATTAGTGTGAGCCCATATCTAATTTGCGATGTAGAGACCAGTTGACCCATTCATCCCACCTGGTCAAAGGGCTGTATGTGATTGACCTCGACCCATACTATCACCAATTCAACTGCCTACCACATCGGATAAACGAAGGCACATCGACTCTCCCGACTATCAAAGTTTATGAATTGCTGCAGATTCCGAATTCCAGTATCTTGGACCGGATCAGTTGTATGACAATGACGCGGAGTGGGGTATACTTTGCTTGTGATCTTGAAGGTTGGAGGGGTCCTGGGTACCGCTTTCAAGGTTGGTCGAGGCTAGATAGAGGTGGGGCCGGACAGGAAGACGACGATACAAGTTTGTCATCTTGTTTTGCCTTTGGGTGACGTTACTGACTGGGAACCTTCGAATATAGGGAGAAAATCGATCTGTTTCATCGATTTTTCCGCGGGGATACAGTGTGTTGAGTAGCGCGATGGGGATATTACAGGGGCTTAATATGCCCGGGCTGATCGGGGAAGTTAATGTTAACTTGCTGATCTTGTCGCAACGAGCCTGTGGCGTTTAGGTTGTTGGGACTAGTCCCCTCCTTGATTGAGCTCCTTATTCTGAACGATCGTTCCGAGAACCACGTCCCCCAGCATCCCGTACAGATGTGTATGTTACTCTTGCCCTGAAAAGCCTTAAGGCTATGCATGGCACCAGCCGCCAGTTGCCCCGGATGTCGATCGGACAAGGAGAACGGTCGATACCAGTCCGTGCTTAACCTGCGATTACCTGACGGCCGGACACTGGAAAAAACACGCTGCGTATCGTGTTTTTACCTGATGGCGCCCGCAGGCTGGCCCTGACGTTACGAAAGTGTGTGGCCGATAGGCATGCGAGACACGTACGAGTGATGCTCGATAACCAAGTCAGACGCATGTGAGTGTTTTACTTTTGCAGTCAGTCTGGGGTATTGTTCAGTTCTCAAAGGTCGATAAACAGGGTACAGCCGACGGCTGCAGAACATACGGATGGAATAGATACGCCCTGATCCTTCGTCAACGTCCAAAACAAGTGCAAAAGCACACAGAGTTTGTTGGTTTCTTCTCACTCCACACATGGCAGCCGTGATACCTCGACTAATCCAGTGTCGCCGAAATTCTCATGCTCTTGGCCAGCAACTCTCCGGAGGCCTAGATTCATCTCTCTTCTGATTCAAGAGTGATATTAGCAGGTGCGTTCGGGGATCGCAATGATGAGACGGAGGGATATGCTGCTCAACTGAATGCTCTGTCTCGTAAAGCCATAATATTAATGAACAGCCGAAGAAAGAAAGCCAATAAATACGCTGGCCGAGCTGCTGGAACCAATCCCACTGAAGGAAGGCGTTG
The DNA here is from genome assembly GCA_000697665.1 of Jaapia argillacea MUCL 33604. Classification (NCBI taxonomy): domain Eukaryota; kingdom Fungi; phylum Basidiomycota; class Agaricomycetes; order Jaapiales; family Jaapiaceae; genus Jaapia; species Jaapia argillacea. Next base: position 268,790 of record KL197737.1, on the reverse strand, counting down.
TGGCTGTGCACCCCCAATACTGATCTGCTTCCGAGTCTAGACCGAGCACAGCCACCTTATGCCTTCGCCAGCTACATCGACGACTCAACAAGGCTTGCGGAGTCATGGCCTAGCACAGTCTGTCCCTGTACAACGTTACAGCTCACGAAAGTCCAGACCGTGTCTAGTCGAAGCTGGCATCTAAATCGGACTCTCCGTCTTACCGGTACAGATGCACACCTTGACCTCCTGTTCGATTCCCTACAATTCCAAATGGCCTCAAAACCGTGGTCGAGTCCACCAACCCTCCCTTTCTTTCTTCCGTCATTCAGCGGGGACTTCCTCGACGAAGCGAACACGCCTATCTCTGAGCCTTTCGAGGTTCACCACCCAATCTCCGCTTTATTTTTTCTTCGTCCCCCCCTGGCTAGGACCCGTCAGCCCCGACCTTTCGAATCACGAGATGTTCCACGATCGAGCACTGGGCGTTGCAGAAATCTGTCGCGAAGTCTGCAAACACATCAAGCATAGCGGTCACCACCGGTGGCGCGCAGATCTCGCCAATTTATCCCGTTGCTATCGGTTGCTCTCCAACACTGCGTTGGACGTTCTCTGGGATGAGTTAGATTCCATAGAACCGCTACTGAAACTCCTGCCCTCTTACCAAGAGGTTCAGAAACCAACCAGACGACGGGTACAAACCATTTATGTGAATATGTTGCCCCGTCAATGAATGTTAACTTTGAATTCCCAAACAGCCACCTTCTCTGCAGACGATCGTGGAACCGATCGACGTGGTCCATTGGACTGTGTTTGACAAGTACAGCAGACGGATACACAAACTACGTTTTAAACCTCCGCGGCATATCGATCCTGTGGTCTACTCCACCCTACACAAGTATAAGGACGGCTCCTTACTTCCTTCGTTGCGCATTCTCGAGTGGGAACGAGACGACAGGCCATTCACAGGAGACATGGCAAAGGAAATGTTGCCATTCCTCTCCCCCTCCCTCCGACGCATCAATATTCTAACAAGTTGCCACCCCGACCATTCCCTCGCGGAGGTTATCGAGGACGACGACCTCCACAACTTCCTCGGTGCTCTTCCCCGATGTTCCCCCTCACTGGAGAACCTCAACCTCATTGGACACATGCCTCAAGTCCCACTCGACTTCGTCACCGAATTCAAGGCCATCACCAGCCTTCACATAGGCAACATCATCATGGGCGAATGTCAACTAACCGGCCCCATCCTCCAAGAACTCTCCACTAGACCGCTACTCTCGCATCTCACGCTCGACGTTACAAGTTTAAGGGTCGACGACGTTTCGGGTTGGAAAGGGTTTCCAGCTCTTCGGTCTCTCGAGATCACAGACGGACGATTCATCATCGTTTCATGTCTCCTCGACTCCCTCAGCACGACCACCCTATCATCCTTCTCAATGTCAACTTCCAAACCCGGTTTCTGGGATGATTGTGGACCGCTTTTCGAGAGCCTCGCCAGATTCGCCCCCTCGCTCCGTTCTCTCACCCTAGCAACGGAAGCTACCCCTTCATCCGACATAAACAAGAACATTCCAATATCCCTAATCACCCCTCTACTCTCCCTCTCTGCCCTCACCCACTTTCACTTCTCATTCCAACACATCACTCTTCGCCTAATGGACGCGGACACTCGTACCCTCGCATCCTCCTACCCCTCCTTAATATCCCTCTACCTCCTCCACACAACAGGCCTAACCGTCCACTCCCTCCCCACTCTCGCCCGTCACTGCCCGCATCTCTCCCGCATCTACATTGACACACTCAACGTCTACGAGAGACCTACTCTACAAGATGTACCGGTTCTGCAGCACGGATTGAAGGAGTTAGGGTTCAGGTGTTCCTTTGTGAGGAACGCGTTTGTGTTGGCTAGGGTTTTGGATAGGGTGTTCCCGTCTTTGGGAGAGTTGAGGGAAGTGCCAAAGGAAGTTCGGGATTTCATTTTGGAGTTTCAGGCTATTAGGGAAGAAGAACGGGAGAGGGAGAAACAGAGTTTGGTGCATTTGAGTGGGGTGGTGAAAGTTCTGTGAGGAGGAGGTTCGTTCAATTTTGATCGCTCCACTCCTTGAGAATATCTGATTTATCCCTCAACTCACTCCGTAGACTCGACCCTTGTTCATGTGATGGCTGGTTCCCTCGTGCAATGTGGTTGTCGGGGATTCCGTTGTCTCGGTCTTTGCATTCAATTGTATTCGCATCTTTACCAGTCCCATTCGATATTCCTTGCATTGTGTCATGTAACCATTTACCGTGATGGTCATTTATCAAGGCGGACGTTGCTGCCGTTCGTGTATGGTGTCAAGCACCAGGCGGAATCAATGATCGTTGACGGTATGTGTTTCCCCGCTCCAAGGGTCGCCCTTACAAGGGGTCAGACGTGTCGACAGAATACGGGATCAAATACTTCCTTCCATCGGGAAATCGGCCAGGCGCTTGCTTTGCGTTGTGCTAGGCTCGAGACCAGCCGATCTTCAATGACGTACAAACTCGTAAACTCGTAAGCGTCGAAGACCGGCTGGGATGTTTGGGCCGTGACTCTCAGTAAAAATGGAAGTCGATGGAAGTCTTTTATAGTCAATGCAAGTCGGTAATAGTCAGCCACCTGATTAGAATTTCAAATCCAGGTGATTTCCACTGCTGCTTCAGTCAGAAATAGTCATTGAATGGTCGAAACCCTCACATAACAAGGGTACTTTCCCATTCTCCCCTCCAGTGAGGCTAATCTAGGGTGTTTTCAGTCAAAAATAGTCAGTGAATGATTAAAACTGTGGTGCTCTGAGTAATGAATTAACTATAGCCAAATTTCTGAACCTTTTCAGTGACTTTTCCTATCCTTTTCCTCGCTTCTAATTTCTTTGCTATCAAAATTAGTCTTGCCAGGCTGTTAGTATTTCAACTTGCTGCATGACAATGGGAGGTCACTATGTCATCAGAGAAGCTGGCAAGTCTGGAGCCTGCAGCTGAGGTGAAGAACTATGCTTGTCTTGTAGGTAGCTGTACTGTATTGTCATGACCAAAGTGGCACGATTTCATAAAGTTTTGGACTTTCAGAAAATCCAGAAAATCCGAAAATTTGAGAAAATATTATTGCACATACAGGCAAAAATTGGCTGTGATGTGTGACCACCGCTTTGGTTGTGATGATACAGTACTAGACAAAGGGCCAAACATTTCATCCCAAGCAACTCTTGTGTTAGGGTCTGGGTTTTGTTGAGCTTGCAAGCTTAGACAACAGCTCAATATACAGCGAGCCATTGATATCACTCAACTACTATTGTCGAGACTGCCAGGGCACCAAATAGGGGTAAACCTGAGAGGGAAAGTAGAAATTTGAGATAAGAATGCAAGACATAAGTAACATGATGGTGGTACACGAGATGTAAGGATGTTGTGAGAGAAGCACTGACCCAGTGAAGCACCCACAAATAATAATGGCAGCTTAATGTACAGCAAGCTATTGATATCACTCAACTGCTGTTGTCAGGACTGCCAGGGCACCAAATAAGGGTAAACCTGAGAGAGAAGGTAGAAATTTGAGATGAGAATGCAAGACATAAGTGACATGATGGTGGTACACAAGATGTAAGGATGTTGTGAGAGAATCACTGTACCAGTGAAGCACCAGCAAATAATAATGACAGCTCAATATACAGCAAGCCATTGATATCGCTCAATCACTGTTGTTGAGACTGCCAGGGCACAAAATAGAGGTAAATCCGAGAGGGAAGGTAGAAATTTGAGATGAGAATGCAAGACATAAGTAACATGATGGTGGTATACAAAATGTAAGGATGTTGTGAGAGAAGCACTCACCCAGGGAAGCACCAGCAAATAGTAATGGCAGTTCAATGTACAGCAAGCCATTGATATCACTCAACTGCTGTTGTTGAGACTGCCAGGGCACCAAATAGGGGTAAACCTGAGAGAGAAGGTAGAAATTTGAGATGAGAATACAAGATATAAGCAACATAATGGTGATACATAAGATGTAAGGATGTTGTGAGAGAAGCACTTTATCAGTGAAGCACCCACAGATAATAATGACAGCTTAACATACAGCAAGCTATCAATATTGCTCAACTACTGTTGTCGAGACTGCCAGGGCACCAAATAGGGGTAAACCTAAGAGAGAAGATAGAAAGTTGAGATGAGAATGCAAGATATAAGTAATATGATGGTGGTACACAAGTTGTAAGGATGTTGTGAGAGAAGAACTCATCCAGTGAAGCACCAGCAAATAGTAATGGCAGCTCAATGTATAGCAAGCCATTGATATTGTTACGAGCGCCTTAGCGTTAGCGAAGGTAGCGAGTAAGACTTGTAAGTCCTTTGGATACTTCACTTTACCGAGTACTCAGGCTACGACAAGTTGAGGCTGTAGAGGATGATGAGCGAGAGCGAACCAGTTGAAGGGTACAGGCTAAGAAGCTGTATTGTTCAAGTGGACAAGCTTAAGGAATACAGGAGGGCGAGAGCACCTTATATACTAGGGCCAGGAAGGGAGAATGTAGTGGAATGGTATAGAATGCGCTAAGAATAGCATCCAGGGAATACAGGAGAATGTGATAGAAGGACGGGGAATAAGGTGGAAGGTTCAAGGGGTTGGTAGCCAGCCAAAGGAGGTATAAGACAAGGTTGAGCTAATAATAGGATGGCGAGGTATAAATAGAACGAGTCTGAGAGAGGCGATAAGACAAGATGTCCGAGATAAGATATGTCCGAGATAAGATAAGATAAAAATGAAACAGATATACAAAGTCGTAACACCATCCCCTCTTCTACGCCGAGGTTTGTCCCAAACCTTCGCCCAATCCCTTACCATGGTTCCAGTCGGTCTCGAGGATTTGTTGGTTTAGGAATTGTTGCCATGCAACGGCGTCAGGGTAAAGTGATGCGGGGGACGGGGATGTGGGAGTTGCAGCGAGAGCAAGTTGTTTTCCTTGTTCCAACCAATGGATCCATGCCCATCGAGCGCTGTCCAATTCGAATTTGCATCTCCGTATGTTCCCCTCAACATAGTTGTGGTGTTGGAGCTCCTCGTTGACAGCTCGTGCTGAGATTGGGGTTGGCCACGGTATGGGTGAAACCGGGAGTATTTGCCAAGGGGTCGGGAGTAGAGGGCTGGAAATATCATGAGCAGGGGGGAAACGACGGGAAACAGATTGCTTCTTACGAGGTTGGCGATTGGCGGGGCACGAGTGTGCAAGGTGTCCTCATTTGTGACAATTCCAGCACTTGGTTTTATGGTGGTAGTGGGAGTCGTCGGTGGTGAGATAGCGGGGGGGACAGTTGGCCCAAAGGTTGTTGGTCGAGGGGGATGGGAAGGAGGTCCTGGAGCTGGATCCCCACTCCTCAATGGCGCTGACGAGGTTGGGCCAAATTTCCTCCAAGTCGGCTAAACCAGCTGGGGGCCACTCGTGCTCTCCCCCTTCGGGTTTCCATCTGCTGTTTAGGCTTGGTGTGGAGTAGCGGACTTGGTGGGAGGGGCGTCTGTCCGACGATGGTGCAGATGAAGGCGATGGGGTGTGTATACTGGTTCGGATGACATTGTGGAGGACAGGGGGTGCAACAAGGGGAGGGAGTCATCGGAGGTGTTGCTGGGGATTGGTGGCGGGGATGCGGAATCGGTGTGGTGTTCCCAGTCGACGTCCATGGCGTCGAGTGGTTGGTAATCAGACGGGTGGGGGGAGTGTCTGGGTGTTTCGGGGTGGTAAGATGGGCTGTGCAGTGGTTCTTTTATGGGGGTGTGGACAGGACCAAACGTGTCCTGGACCTTGTATATCATGCCATTGGACCGGAGGCGGGGGATGATCGCGCCCAGGCTGTATGGGTCGGTTTTGACGTAGTTGAGGGGGGTGAGGATGGGGGGGCTGGTTGATGGTGATGATGGGGATGGGGAACATGGGGTGAGTTTGTTTTTGGACAGGTTTGTCCAGTTCGAAGAAATCCAGGGCGCAGGGGCATCCCATGCGCACGCGTATCTCTTCCAACTGGTCATGTTTCTGTTCGAGAATCCAGTTCTCGGTGTTGACCAGCTTGGCCTGGGCGAGGATATTAGATACGAGCCAGCACTTGCAATACTCGATGTGCTCATGCATCATCACCTTGTTGTCGGTGGTGATGTGGAAGGCCGGGGGGGAAGGGAGGTGGATGCTGGGGGTGATGACGACGGTGAGAGTGTGGAGGATAGCGGCGGTGATCATTCTGATAACGCGGAGAGGGTTGGTGCTGGTTAGGTGAGAGGGGTGGTTTGAGTTGTTGGAGTATTCGCTGAGGGATGGACTTTCGTAGTTTCGCGAGGTGTGCTTTTATACTCGTAGGATCAGGCCTTTTTGCCATATATTCTGGATGATTCGGGAGGCTTTCTGTTGCTGCACATCTAGCAGCAATGTCTATCCAGAGTTGGGTCCATTCTTCTTCAGGTATTTTGAGTAATGCAAATGCTAGTTTCACCGGTTTGGGGGATTTGGGGTGTTTCTGATGGAAGGCTTTCACCAGTTCTGATGAGTTTCGGAGGTTTTTCATGTCTTCCCAGGTATTTTCTGAGTCTGGGTATCCTTTCCAGCACACCAGATATTTGACAGCTTTTTTCCCTCTTCCCGCGTACTTAGATTTGATGACTTCCTCTACTTCGAATTCCTCTTCTCCAGTGATCAAGTCTGGTACCGGTCTCAGGTAATTTATGCCGTGCTCCGTGGTTTCTTTGTATGGGGTTAATAGTCCTGCATGGAAGACTGGATGTATCCTCCATGTCTTAGGTAACTTAAGTCGGTAGGCTCCAGATCCGATGATGGTTTCTATTTCGAAGGGACCGTGTCGTTTGGGGATTGTTTGGCACTGGGATATTCTGTTTTGACGTTCTTTCCTTCTAGCCAAACCGAATCTCTGATTTTGAAGTTGGGTCCTTTCGTTCTGTATTTGTCGTGTTGGTTCTTCATTGCTTTGGCTGCCAATTTAAGGCACGCTTTGGCTTCTTCTCTTGACCTCTTGAGTTCTTCCAGCTGTTGTTCGGCCGCTGGGACGTTGGGCGTGGGTTTGAACGAAGGTTTTACCTTCGCTTGGTATCTGTGCATGAGTTCGAATGGTGTTTTCTTGGTTGCGGAGTGTATGTGTGTATTGTGGGACAGTTCGGCGGCGAATAGGAGCGAGGGCCAATTGTTTTGGGCCCGGTTACAATATGCTCAGAGGAATATTTCTAGTTCCTGGTTGACTCTTTCAGTAGCTCCGTCGGTTTCTGGGTGGTACCCCGTGCTTAGTGCCGATTTGATGTCGAGTCGACTGAATATGGTGCGGAGCACTTGGGACGTGAATTGGGGTCCCCTATCTGATATCATTTTGTCCAGTAGTCCATACTGTCTGAACGCGCCTTCAATGAGGATTTTTGCTGTTCCATCGGCATCTATAGTCTTGTTGCAGGGTGTGAATATTACTGTTTTGGTAAAATGGTCGGTGAGGACGTGGATGGCGTCAAACCCGTCTACTTCTGGGATGCCTGTGATGAAATCCTGTGTCACAATTTCGAAGGGTCGCGTTGGGATTTCTGTTGGATGTAACAGTTCTTGTGTCGGCTTGTTGTTTGGTTTGATGGATTGGCACGTCGTGCATCCTTCGACATAGTTCTTGACAAATACCGACATGCCAGGCCACCAGTAGTCTCATTGTACGATTTCTAGGGTTTTGTACCTTCCCGGATGTCCCATTAGGGTGGGGTCGTGGCACGGTTTTACGACTTTTCGTCATAGGTCTGTATTTTTGGGGACGTATATCTTTCCTCAGTAGAGGATCAGTCCATCTTCCTGGTTCCATTCTTCTAGTCCTTTGGCAAGTGACCGTGGTCCTTGTGTGCGAATGGAGTTTAGTGCAGCCGCTACTGATTCGTCCAGTTCATTATTCTTTTCGATCTCTCTTTTTAGGTCTGAATCTCCTATTATCTGGACCTGTTCTTCAGGCCTTGTTGTTATTGCGTTTCGTATTGCTAGTCGAATATGTCGTGCGACGATGGGGGAGTGTGTCGACGTGGTTCCTCGTCCCGTGATATTGATCCGTTTTGTGAAAAGTTGCGGACCTAATAGTATTCTGTCCTGATTGTCGGCATCCACCCCCTCCTTATGGTCTTGTCATCTCGAAAGACCGTCGGACTTGTTTGATTTCCCTGGTTTGTGTATTAGTTTGAAGTCAAATTGCATTAGGAACTGGGCCCATCTTGCCTGTCGTTGGCTCAGCTTCTGGGCATTTTGGAAGTATTCCAGATTTTTGTGGTTGGTGTAGATCTTGATCTGGTGGGTACATCCTTCCAGGTAGTGTCGCCATGCTTCCAAGGAGCGAATGATCGCAAGTAGCTCCTTGTTGTAGATGTCGTAATTTCTTTCTGCATCTGACAGGGATTTTGACAAATATGCTATGGGGTGCCACTTCCCATCGTCCTCCAGTTGTGTGAGAACCGCGCCCGTTGCGTAATCGGATGTGTCGCACTCGATTTGAAATGGTTTCGTGGTGTCCGGTGTTACCAGTGTGGGGGATGATGTGAATGCTGCCTTTAGTTTGTCGAACGCTTCTTGGCACCTGGCGGTCCAGCTCCATTCGTGTTCCTTCTTCATTAGCTCGAATAGCGGTTTGGCTATCTTTGAGAAGTCGCGAATGAATCATTGGTAGAAATTGCAGAATCCTAGGAAGGACTGGACTTCCTTGACCTTTTTGGGTTCGGGCCACTCCATGATTCCAGCGACTTTAACTGGGTCCATTTCCACTAGGTTGTGGGAGACCATTAGGCCTAGGTATTCAATTTTGGGGACTTTGAATGTGCATTTCTCTGGTTTTAAGAAGAGGTCGTTTTCTTCCAGAACCTTCATTACTCGATGGAGTACTTCCCGGTGTTTTGTCATATCTCGGGTGAAGATCAGGATGTTGTCCAAGTATACTATGACGTGTCCTTCGTCGATCAGATCTTTGAATAGTTTGTTCATCATTGTCTGGAAGGTTGCCGGTGAGTTAGTTAACCCGAAGAACATAACTTGTGGTTCGTATAGCCCTTGGTTGGTTTTGAAGGCTGCCTTCCATTCGTCCCCTTCCTTGATCCTTACGTTGTTATATCCCCATCGTAGGTCCAGCTTCGAGTAGATTTTGGCTCCTTTTAGTTTGTCAATGAGCTCGGAGATGAGAGGTATCAGGTAGGTGTTCTTGATGGTCATTGAATTCAGGTACCTGTAGTCCTGGGTTGGTCGGAGTTTTCCGTCTTTCTTCTTTACCAAGAAGAAGGGGGAGGAAAGCTGGGATTTCGATGGTCGAATGTACTTCTTTTCCAATTGTTCTTCTAGGAATGCGTTGAGTTCCTTTTGTTCGGCCAGGGATAGGGGATAGGTTTTACAGTTGATGGGCTTCCATCCTTCCTTTAGTTCTATCATGTGATCCCATGGACATTTTATCGGGAAGCGTTCTGATGCCTTTTTCTCGAAGACCTTCCTGTATCTCCAGTATTCCTTAGGTACCATTTCTTCTAGGGTTTTTTCTTTCTGTCCCCGAGCCGCTTTCTCTGCTAGTTCGATGGATTTGTTTCCGTGGGCCCTTGCCGCAATGATGATGGGATGTTCTTCTTCTTCCGGGTCTTCATCGTCTTCGGGTAATGGATTTCCCATTAGTGCCTGATGTACTTTGATTCCTTGATAGGTCCATGGTCGTATTTCCTGGTCTGGGTTTGTGGTTTCATCTGTGGTCCATGACTTGGTGGGGAGCGTTTTCTGTTTCTTATGTTTCCGTATTTGGGTTCTAGTTTTCTCGATCATGATGGGTTCCGTGTCGCAGTTTTGGGTTTTCGGGACCGGTTTGGCTCGCGCGGAGATGGGTCCTTGTTGGATTCAGCACGTGTCTGGGCATCAGCTGAGATTGAGAGTGTAGGTTTGCCAGTCTATTTCAGGGTTATACTCTAGTAACCAATCGCTCCCGAGTATGACATTTTCTTTTCCTATGTTGGTCATGTAGAATTGGTTGTCTTCCGTGTGGGTCCCTTCGTCTTGTCCGTGGATTCGAACTCCTAGCTCGACGTAGTAGCAGATCTCTCTGTTTGCGTTTTCGGAATCGTCGACGTTGTGAACTGGGATTTGGGTTGGCAATTTCCGGAGGTTCATTTGTTTGTTGATAGCGTATTCGTAGCTGATTAAGTTTCCAGTGGCCCCACTGTCGATTAGGGCTTCGGTGGTGGTGGTTCAATTCCTTCCAATAAGTTCGATCTGGATACGTAGGGATGGGGTTCCCGAATTTTTAAGAGTGGAAACAGATAATGATTCAGGGGTATCCAAGATTTGGTATCAATTAAAGGAATCTCGTTTAACCTTCTCATTCGCCACAGGCGGAAGGTGGTTTAAAAACCCAATTTAGCAAACTCCTCTTTTACTGTTTGTACCACTTCCCATCTGTTATCCTCCGCCGTGTCCTGTAAGAGATTCCTGATCTCTTTTCCCACATCCCTTTGTCCCTCTTCCGTTTCTTCCCCTACTTTGACGACTCTCGCTTGGAAGTGTTTTTTGAAGGGTTTCTTTCGCTTGTCAGGAAAGTTGCGGGAGAAGTGTCTGGGTTTCCTGCAGTAGAAGCATGCGTTAGTGTCCCTTAACTTCTTGCGTTCTTGATCGTCCAGTCACCTGAACTGTCCGGTGCGTCGATTTCTTCTGAAGCGGGTGGCATCTATGTCCATGGAGATGCCTTCCGATTGGTAGGGGCGTTGGTAGCAAGGGGTGGGGTCATCAGGGTAGATAGGTTTGACCGATCAGAATCTCCAGGATTTTTCCGCTGTGGCTTTTTGTCGGAGTAGGTCTTCTTGGATGGTGGCAGCCTTAAAGTTGGCGTAATTGGATGGCGGGGTGGGAAGGTGGATGATGGCGCGGAGGATGTCCCAATTGAGTCCCTTCTTGAAGTATTCAAGTAGAGCGGCGTCGTTAAACTCTGTGTAGCGGGCTAGATCCTCGAATTTGGCGACATAATCGTCGACAGAGGATCTCCCCTGTTGTAAGTTCTGGATTTGCATTCGGGTGGTTCCTCCCTTGTCCAGCTCCTTGAACGTGTCCTTGATGTGAGTGATAAATTCATCCCATGAGTCTTTGCTTCCGTCGGCTTTGGATAGGGACCGGTGGGTTTCTCGTAGTCCTCAATGTATTTCATTGCCCAGGAGCCCGCAGTGCCCTCCTTCATGAAGGAGAGGGTGTATGCAATCTTGGCCCATTCGTTTTTGAAGTCATTGGGGTTGGCTCCGATGTTAAGTTTAACTTCCTGAACGAATTTGTCAGTTCGCCGGCGATCGCCGGTGAAGACTGATGGCGGGGCGAGTTTAGGTCCCTTGTTGGCAGTGCCGGACATGACGTTAACGGGGGGTCCAGGTGGGAGCGATGGAGGTGGTGGAGGTGGCGGCAGAACAGGAGGGACTTGGGGTTGGGGAGTTGGGGTATATACAGGGTAGCTAGGTGGATTGGGGGGGGGTGTGTTGTGGATGGGGGCTGTTTCTTCAGAATAGGTTTGCTGGGTTGGAGGGTTCTGTGTTGGGGAGTGTGAATCCTCAGGTTCTTCGGTGATGGGGGCGTTGGTGAGTTGGGTTTCCGCTTCTTCCTCGGTGGTTGAGTGGTCATCGTCTGATGCTTCTGGAGCTTGGTAAGATGTTCTAGAAGCAGCTCTAGACACAGCTTCTCGTAGTTCTTGTAGCCCTCGATCGCTGCCAACAGATTGCCGGCTGGGTTGCCGTGACGGTGGTTTGGGTCGAGGGGTTCCTCCTCCAGGTACTCTTTGATAGGGGTTAGTCCATGGGGTTTGAGTGGATGATGATGCGATAAGCGGGGCGGGGGAGGCGATCGGGGGTGATACTGGGCTGGTCGGGGTTTGGACGACTGAAGGAGGGTTTGGTAGTAATTCTGGGTGTATTTGAAGGTATTTGTTGAGAGAGGGAAGATTGGGGTTAAAGGGGAATTTGGTAGGTGTTTTGAAGAGGTTGAATTTGCCGCTTTCGTCGAGGATGAAGGGTTGTTGGTTGTAGTAGAAGAGACCAGTGGTTTGGTCAAAACAGATTTTTGATTTGACGTTGTTGGTGTATCTGCTGTATTTGAGTTCTGCAAAGGTAGGTGCGTGTGTTTTTTCTGGAAGGTGGTGTTGGTCATACTGGGATATGAAGTTGGGATCAATTTTGGCAAGTGTGTGAAGGCGGGGGGACTAGTTTGATGTGTTGCCGGCGGAGTAGTTCTACTTCTTCCGCTTGTTGACATACTCTTTCGATGATGTTATTGATTCGTGCGCGGAGGGCAATGAGGTCATTGGAAACGATGTTGAGTTGGTGGTATAGTTGATCGAGTTCTTGGGTGATGAGTAGGAACACGCTTAGAAATGCGTCGATGTGGATCCTGACTTCTGCCAGTTTTGTGATCTGCTGACGGCCTGAAGTATGGTTAAGATACGTGCGAGTTTGGAGTGTTTCTTGACTCGTTGTTTCTTGGGGAATGGTGTGTGGTATTGGGTAGCGACGGGGGATAATGCCGCGGGGGTTTCTAGTTGTGGTCTACTGATGGGGTAAAGGGTGTGTGTGGCTCGTCGTTTGACGAACACAAGCTGCTTATTGTCGAGGCGTTGTACTAGGAATAAGGGTCGAATATCGATGGTGTCGACGATGCTGGGGCGGGGTTCGTTGTTTATGACAACGTGATATGACTCCAGGGTGGGGGATGTCACAGATCCTGACTGCATCGGTGTCGTAGGGTGAGTAGGGTGTAGAAAGCTTGTCCAAGTGTTATGAGCGCCTTAGCGTTAGCGAAGGTAGCGAGTAAGACTTGTAAGTCCTTTGGATACTTCGCTTTACCGAGTACTCAGGCTACGACAAGTTGAGGCTGTAGAGGATGACGAGTGAGAGCGAACCAGTTGAAGAGTACAGGCTAAGAAGCTGTATTGTTCAAGTGGACAAGCTTAAGGAATACAGGAGGGCGAGAGCGCCTTATATACTAGGGCCAGGAAGGGAGAATGTAGTGGAATGGTATAGAATGCGCTAAGAATAGCATCCAGGGAATACAGGAGAATGTGATAGAAGGACGGGGAATAAGGTGGAAGGTTCAAGGGGTCGGTAGCCAGCCGAAGGAGGTATAAGACAAGGTTGAGCTAATAATAGGATGGCGAGGTATAAATAGAACGAGTCCGAGAGAGGCGATAAGACAAGATGTCCGAGATAAGATATGTCTGAGATAAGATAAGATAAAAATGAAACAGATACACAAAGTCGTAACAGATATCACTTAACCACTGTTGTCAAGACTGCCAGGGCACAAAATAGAGGTAAACCTGTGAAGGAAGGTAGAACATTGAGATGAGAATGCAAGACATGGGGCTCCTTGATCTCGTACCACGACCATGGTCGGATTTTCCCACGCCTAGAAGCAGGGCAAGGACTGGCTACTCAGCCTTCAGGTAGCAACCTGGCCCCCCCCGAGAGATGTTGAATAACAACAAGGAATGGGATAACCACCACACCACCCCTAGAAGAGCAACCAACAACCCCAACGACTGAGAAAACTCCCCCACGCACACGCACTCCCCCCCTGCTGCCCCCCAAAACACAGACCCAGCACATGTACTAGTGCGAGCCTACCACAACCACAACCCAATGTCACTGCCCCACTAGAGAGTAAGATGAGAGAATGCAACCAGAACACCCTGGCCACCACAAACCACGATGACGCTGAAGGTGCCAAGCACAACAAAGGCACCCTGCTGCAACCACAACAGATCCACAACCAATAAAACCGTGGGAACAGGCACCAGATGACACCACCTCTCTCAACAGCCACAATTGAAGCAACCGTGGCTCATCCGAGACACTACTGCTAAACCGACAACCGTGACTAACATGAATCCTGCAAACCTCCCTGACCTAATGAAGGCAACTGAGTAACTGGGTGTGCCCAAAAGAAAACCCCACAATGCACCTAAGGACAGGCGAGATGGTCTTGCCTGGGGCCTCCCCTCAGGACTGACTGCCCCAAATGGGCCCATTCGCCCCCTGCAACCAGCCAAAGTCTCACTACTAGTCTGCTTGATGCGCACCACCACCTCCAAGTGATGATCCCCTGTCGGACGTCTCTTGTGACTCCCCAGAACCATCAGAGCTATGGCCTGGAAGAAAGAGATGCCCACTAACCACTGCACAAGACTGGATAGAAACTCCTGCACCTCATGTAACCTGACTGAACGCATTGTAGGGGGTGAGCGGTAGGTAATCATGCCTACCAAACTCCTCCACTTTATACCCCAAGAGAGTGAACCCTGCCAGCGGCGTTCTCATAGTTACCCCCCAATATATAAGAAGTGAATACTGCATTGTGCCTGATCTGCCAAAAACCCTAGATGCAGCATAAATGGCAGTACCGCCCCAACACATCCCCCCCTGTTCAAACAACGCCGGTTACATACTATTGACATATACTCCCTCCTTTTAAGACAAGTATCACCCTCTTTCACCCCACCCACTCACCACACACTTTTTGAACTGCTGGCTGCGACACACACCCAATCCTCCCCCAGCTGCCCACCAATACCCCCACCCATCCTCCCTCACCAATAGTCTTTGGGAATGGCCAAATCATACCCATCAATCTCACACCCCATGACAATGTCCCACCAGAAGACCCCCCCACCTGGTTATCATCCCTAAATGATGCCTGGCTAGGAGCTTGTGACAGCACCTCAGACCTGCCACAGTACACACCAGGAAACCCTCCCCCCTCTTACGATAGCACACCCCCCATAACCACCCATTCCAACCATCCACCACTTGAAGAAGCTGCCATCGGATTGGCTGGAGGCTCTGGCACAGCCTCCCCCCAGCCTGCTCAGGCCAGCACCTAGGAAATCATAGAAGATGGGTGAATGGGACACATGACAAACACTCGAGTGCAAGGCCACTAGAACGGTGAAGCGCCTAAACGAGCAGTAAGCCACGGGAACACCCATGGGAATGACACTGTACATAGATACATCGACCAGACATCCCTGACTTATAAAGGGACACAACCATGATGACTTTCAACCCAGTATCCCCCTCACAGTCCCTACCGCACCCCTTCTAGTACTATCTCTGCCAACAGAATGAGCAACTCCACCCACACCAAAGTCGTCACCGGCATCAGCCAGGCCCGCGTCTCCTCCGTCAACCATGTCACTGGCAGCTGCCCCGCAAAAAAAGACTCTGACGCCACTGCTGTGGCTGAACTTATCACCCCTGCTACAATCGAAAACTTCTTCTTGGAGCTTGAGAAGACCATCACCGAGTCCACACCACCAGCGAAAGGCCAACAATCATCATTCCCAGTGTCCACTCTGAACAATGCTCACTCCCCCCACCTCCCCCTGCAAACAGCCCAGACACAGAGGGCCAACTGGCCCCCAGTGCCCCCAAGGAGAAGGGGAAAGAGCTGGACAATGGGTGCAGAGAAGAGAACGATGACACCATCATACCTGACAATGACACTGTCGCTCCATATGAAGGTAAGACACCTAAGCCACCTCCTACTTCTAAAGCCAGAACTGACACAAGACTGCAGCTGCATTGCCAGTCATGGCAGAGCCCTCTCTGCCTCTCTCCCAGTCACCCCTGTCCACGAGAGAAGACATATCCATCCTGCTCTGTCACCTTTCGTCATCCACCTCCCAGCCCACCCCCCCACATACACCATCCCCAAGAAAAAAACCAAGTCAACCAACCTCCCCCCAACCATCGTCCACCCCCTGCCCCAGTCTGATGCCTCTCCAGCAGTGCAGATGTCGGCAATCATCCAGGCGAACAAGAAGGCAAAAACTGCCAATAAGCCGCTCTACTCCATGTCAGGCGTGAAGGCCGCTGCTGCCATCCCACCTCCCTACACAACATCCCAAATGAACCCAAGTTCATGACGCTCCATGGGATGCTTCCAGCCCGACAATTTGCCAATACCCCAGAGGTCCAGGTTGCCAGCTGGATCGCAATGGCCACCTCCTCTGAAGAGACATCAGCCCTCATCCTCCAGCCCTTCGGTGAGACAGGGACGACCCAGGAGAGAGTAGATGACAACGCTGCCCGACTCTGCTCCGCTCTTGCAACACTAAAAGCCCTTATCCCAGGTGCCCAAAACAGCTCCCCCACCATCTCCCCCCCACTCCGTGACCCCGACGCATCCAGGTTCTCAAACTCCTTCATGGCCCATGGGCTCACCCCAGCCATGGTGCAATTCCTCCTCAGTAAAGTCATTCTATCCCTCCCTGTCATCACCTTCAAGGTCCTACCCCTACTCAACATGTCGAACCCCTACCTCCTCTTCCCCATCACAGAGATTGACACAACCGCTGAGGTCATCAAGAAGATCATTTGTGACACCTGGTCCCAGCCACTTGTCACTCAGTTCATCCTCGATGGGCTTCAGATCACTGACCCAATGGCCTGCTTGGAGACGATGGAAGGGATCCTCATGAGTATAGAAGTTGAGCGGGTCAAGAACAGAATGCGGGAAGGTTTTGATAGACTGAGGTACAATGTGTTTGCAAGGCTTGGCGACACCCCGGTGTGGGCTGATATTCGCGACCACCTTTGGGACATCCCATATGTCAATCTCCTGCACAGGACAGCTCACAGCACACCCTTCAAGCTATGCTCACTGTGCCACTGCATGACCCACCCCCGTGGCCTCTGCCCCTTCCCATCCCTACCTGGCTGGAACGGCCCCCTGCATAACCCAACCCCCCCTGGTAATGCACAGGTTGGTCCCCCTTGCAATAAAGGAGGCCAAGACCATGGTATGAAGAACAGTCGTGGTTGGGCCCAAGGCCGTCGATGAGACTACATTGCATGTACCCTGGTAACACTAGCCTAGCTCTCTGCCCTCGTGGCGCTTTGCCTGACCCCAGTCTACATATACCACCCACCTGTCGTTACGTGTTGTTACATAGCCTACAACCCCCACTCCGCAACTGCTTCTCTGCCCTAGTCCCACCCCCCCCAATCTCCCCCCATCCTACTACTGTAAGGGTCTATAGCTACATACAGTGGTTTGCAGATGCTGCCCATACCCCCAGGCCTTAAATATACTTTCGTTGCTCCAAGTAGTGGATCTGTGTTAAAGCACCCCATGAAACAACCTGACATTCTGCAGAACAACGAAGACCAAAAGTCACCCTGGTACGGAATACGGAAGCTGAGGAATGCTCCTGCTCAAAGGAGCTAAAATGCGTTGGGAACGTCAGGGGATGCGTCCCGACATCTTTGGTGTGACCTGCCCAAATATACTAACCGCTTGCAGGACAGGAAAGCGGGAAGAGCACACAATCCCCAGGTGGTGACTGGTAGAGTACCAAAGAATGGGGACCTATTCAGGTCTGGACGTCCCGTGCCGAGAGGCTGAAGTCTGTGCAACCTAAGGCTGATGTTCAGGCATGCAGCCCCTGGGAGCACACATACATAGTCCCCCCCACTCACGGGGTATCGTGGATCCCTGCCTCCTGAATAGTTGTAAGGGCGGTAAGTAACTCACCTGCTTCTATCTCAAACCCCCACTCTGGTTTTGTCTTTTCTGGTGATTTACTCGGTACTGGCACGGAGATCTCCAATAATGAGAGGGGTGCGCCCACGACTGCCAGGGCCCCCCTCAATGATTCTATTGGGGAACATGGAGGCAGACCCAATGCTAATGAACAAAACCCAAACAGGACCTACTGGTCCTCCCACACCAGGGATGGACAGCACATCAGCTGCAACACCAGAGCGAATATACTAATCGCAACGCTAAACATGAGAGGTCGCACAACTGCAACACTGGGAAGTGGAGCAGTCTCAAAATGGATGGAGATACACAGCCTGATGAAAGAAAAACACATTGGAATCCTGGCAGTCCAGGAAACCCACCTCACCGAAGAGAATGTTGCTGACATCCACACACTCTTCGGTCGCTGCCTGCTCATAATGAACTCCAGTGACCCAGAACAGGCTGGTAGCTCCACAGGGGTGGCCTTTGTCATCAACCGTGAAATAGCTGACACCTCAAACATAACCCTCAAAGTGCTAATACCTGGGAGAGTGATAGCAATGACGACTCAATGGCACAATACAGAATCAATGACACTGCTAAATGTTTATGCACCAAATGACTACCCAAGCCATCCCCAGTTTTGGTCGAACATCGTGGCAGAACACAAAACATCAGGAATCCCAGACCCTGACTTCATGGTAGGCGACTTCAACATTGTTGAAGACGCAATAGACAGGTCTCCAGCGAGACTTGACAACGGTGCTGCCAGCAGGGCTGTGAGAGATATGAAACAGGCTTTCGGCATCACTGATGCCTGGTAGCACGACCACCCAGACACGAGAATGTTCACATACAGAAGCCACTTGAGTGTGGTAACTCATTCGAGGCTGGACAGGATCTATGCGAAGCACTCACACATGGAATACCTCTATGAATGGGACTGTGGACTAACCCCCATCCCAACTGACCACTCCATAGTCTCAGTATGGTTCTCACCCCTCAACGCCCTGGAAATCGGCCCCGGCTGATGGACCTGGCTGCTGGGACTCGTCAACGACCCCATCCTGCTGTCAAAGGTAATAAACCTTGGGAGAGTGGCCCAAGCAAAGATAGATGCCCAGCAGGTTGAATACAATGCAGAACAAAACCCACAGGTCGTGTGGGAAGAACTCAAGAACAACATACGTAAAATAGCCAAGAAGACTGCGAAAGCCACCCTAGCCAAAATCAACAATGTGGTAGAGAAGCTCAAGAATGACCTTAGGGAAACAGCTAATGACCTGGAAATGGACACCAACAAGGAGACCAGAGCCCAGGAGGACGCGCTAAACAGCCGTATAGAACACCTCAAGCACAAGTGGTGAAAGGGGGCATGTGAGGCCAGGCAAGCAACCTTGGCAACGAAGGGTGGAAAGATGGGGAAATACTGGTTGAAAGTGAACAGTACCAAAAAACCTAGGGATTTGATCCACCGACTAGAGATACCAGGATCCAACCCATGGCGGTACACAGTGAAAATGAGCGAGATGGTGAAACTAGCCCGCGACTACCACGACAATGTTCAGAAGGACAGGGATGCTGTGGATGATGCACCGAACGCACAAGATAAGGTGTTGGGAGAGATCCCTGAAGATCAGCGTGCCTGCGAAGACCAACCCACTGCAGCACTGGACCATCACCTAAGCAAGGGAGACATATCCATAGCCCTGAAAGCGTCTAAGAATGGAACTGCAATGGGAGTGGATGGTATCCCATATGAACTGTGGAAAAAGCTGAATGAGATGGACGCCACTGCGGCCAAACAAAATAAACCATCCTTTGAGTTGATGCAAACTATGTCAGCTGTCTTCAATGACATGCAGACCCATGGGGTGGACACACAAACAGGGTTCACTATGGGCTGGATGTGCCTGATCTTCAAGAAAAACGACAAGAGCAACATAGTGAACTATAGGCCAATCACACTCTTGAACACTGACTATAAACTGCTCATGAAAGTACTGACTATCAAGCTAGCCAAGATAGCCCCCTCACTGATTCACAAGGACCAGGCAGGTTTTGTGCCTGGTCGATCGATATTCGACCTGGTGAGACTCTCCAAAGCAATGATAAACTATGCAGAAGCGATGGATGATAACGGAGCAATAATCT
Organism: Jaapia argillacea MUCL 33604; assembly: GCA_000697665.1. Taxonomy (NCBI): domain Eukaryota; kingdom Fungi; phylum Basidiomycota; class Agaricomycetes; order Jaapiales; family Jaapiaceae; genus Jaapia; species Jaapia argillacea. Next base: position 249,111 of record KL197737.1, on the reverse strand, counting down.
GTTTGGGTCAAGAAAAGGCCTATGACAAGATAGAACACAACTACCTCTGGCTCGTTCTGGAGAGGTTCGGACTGCCCCAACTGTTTGTAAAAACCGTCAAATCCCTGTACTCGGGTGTGAAGATGAGAGTCATGATAAATGGGGTAATGAGCGAGCCCTTCAGTGTGACATGGGGCGTCTGACAGGGCGACCCACTCTCGTGCCTCCTATTCAACATAGCAATCAAACCGCTGGCGTGTATGCTGCGAAACTCGGATAAGCTCCAAGGATACAAAATCCCTGGACTAGCCAGGAAGCTCCTGGTCAACCTGTTTGCCGACGACGCAATGGTCTACCTGAGTATCTGAGACAGATACCATGACCTCCATCAGATACTGCTGAAATGGTGCAACACATCAGGAGCAAAGTTCAACATCAGTAAGACTGAAATAGTCCCAATAGGCTCACTGGAACACAGACACAGAGTCTACATGACACAGAAGCTACATCCTGATGATGAGCCCCTGGACACCAATGTCCACATCACAAAGGATGGAGAACCTGTTCACTTGCTAGGCTGCTGGATTGGAAATGGCGTCAACAATACCACCCTGTGGGAGCCAGTACTCGACAAGGTGGCAGCCGGCCTGACGAGGTGGAGCAAAGGCCACCCAACCCTCGACGGGAAACACCTGATAGTCTAGATGCTTGTCGAAGGGATGACACAATACCTAGCCAAGGTGCAGGGCATGCCCAAGCAGATAGAAAAGGCCCTTCGCTCCCTCGTGTGTAAATTCCTGTGGGGGGATAGACACACCCTGCCGATTGCCCTCAAATACCTGTTCTGGCCAAAGGAAGAAGGAGGTTTGGGTCTGCTTGACATCGAAGCCAGGAACAAAGCAATAGAGCTTACCTGGCTGAGGGACTACCTTGCTCTGGGACCAGACCATCCCACCTGGGCATTTGTTACGGACATCATAATCAACTGCCTGGCCCCCAATGGCATCGATAGCACGACAAGGCTAAACTGCTTCCTCCAGTCATGGGACACTCCAACACGAGGCAGGAATGCACAGCGACTCCCTGAGGACATACAAAGAATGCTGACAACAGCCAAAAAGCATGGCGTGAACTTCGCGGCCCTGCACATAGCCTCCGAGGTCAAGGAAGCCCTGCCAGCATGGCTCCACCTTGGAGCAACCAACTGGACGTATAATGGTACCTGGGACGCCTGCCTGAAACAAAACCATTGAGTCAGGACGGTTAAGGACCTAGTCCTGGTAACAAGACGCCTACACATCGCAGAACTGAGAGCCCACCTGGATAGAAGTAACTGTGCGTGTGCAGAGTGCAGATCTGATAGGGACGTGCTACAGTGCATGCAACCCAACAAGTGCTGTCAACGGGCCAAGAGAATACTGAAAATGCTGAACCTGAAGTTCAGTATGGACACACCCACCCAGAATGACAGACTCACTCTGACACGCCGACGACTGAGGTGGAATGAACGGGAGAGAGAACGAGGTGGGGATATCATCTTTGACCCCTCCGTAACGATTAAGTCGGACCTTGCAGAGTGCTTCCAGATATTCACAACCAGCCACAACATGACAACCCCTCCGGCAGAACAACTGCGAGTGCCAGTGGGCGGTATCAATCTGACCCACGAACACATGATGGTATACACTGATGGCTCATGTACAAACAACAGGATGGAAGATGCCTACTGTGGGAGTGGAGTCTGGGTAGGTAAAGGCCATGAACACAATAGAGCCATTAAGGTACCTGGAGCGAGGCACTCCAATCAGATCGGCAAGATCGTGGCAATAATTACCGCCCTCCAAAACATTGGAAGTTTCACCCCAGTGACCTTCATCACAGACTTGCAATATGTTATTGATGGGCTCATCAAACACCTATCAGAGTGGGAAGACAGGGGGTGGATTGGAGTAGCTAACAGGGAGTACTTCCAGGCTGCAGCTTACCAACTACGCTGCCGCTCCACCACAACGACCTTCTGATGGGTCAAGGGACATAGTGGAGTCCAAGGAAATGAAGAGGCTGATCAGCTAGCCAACGAGGGTGCAGGAAAAGACAAAGCTGACATGCTCAATCTGACAGTCCCCCCCAGCTTCAACCTACAGGGCGCGAAACTGTCAGCGATAACACAAGCAATAGCCTATAAAGGCATTTGGGAGAGGGCAAGACAGACAACCTGGCCAAAGGCATCCATCTCCCTGGAGCGAACACGACTCGCCCTTAAAGACGCTAACGGCAACCTAGATACTGACCAGATGATTTGGATGGGATCTCAGAGCTCAGACATCCAGCAGAAGATATCACAGTACCTATTCCTGGCAATGCACCAGACCCAGATAATCGGGTCTTTCTGGCGAAATATCCCGAACTTCAAGGAGCGAGCAGTCTGCAGGGCATGCGGGGACATAGATGAATCAATGGAGCACATCCTGCTGGAGTGCTCGGCGATGGAAGGTCCCCTGATATGGAACCTTGTGAGAAGCCTATGGCCCACGTCCTGGGGAGACTGGCCACACCTATCAATCGGGACCATTCTGGGGTGTGGCTCGCTGAAAGTACCCACCCTGCACGCCGAAGACCACCAGGGGGAAGGTATGAACCAGGACCGTACCCGCAGGGGCTCATCCCACCTCCTCCGATCCTAGTGTCCGAATCGGCCCACCTGATCTGGGCCTTCTGGTGCCAGAGAGTGATTCAGGGAGCTGAACTCATGCCCACGAATGTCACGAAGAGGTGGGAGAACGCCATAAACAAGAGACTAATGATTGATCGGATAATTGCTGCAAGACAGAGAAGGAAGAAAGGGAAAGATGTCCCAGACAGCATGCAAAAGACTTGGACTGGCACACTGGCCAATGAAGCTGATCTACCCGAAAACTGGGTGACTGCCCTTGAGGTTTTAGTGAGTATCAGTCCCCCCAGGGTCCCTCAACTGGGATGACAGGGGGTACTGGAGTCTCACACTTCCCAGAGATCTGGGAGTGCGTCAGTGCATTTTTCCTTGGACTGGAGTGGCACCTCGCCGCTCTGCTATAGTGTAGTAGTTAGGTAGGGCTTGACCAATTGTTAGCACTGCTTGATGAAAGATCACTTGTCTAAATTAATTAATTAAAATAAAATAAAATAAAAAATTAAGACATAAGTAATATGATGGTGGTACACATGATGTAAGGATGTTATGAGAGAAGCACTCACCCAGTGAAGCACCAGCAAATATTAATTGCAGCCCAACATACAGCAAGCCATTAATATCACTCAACTGCTATTGTTGAGACTGTCAGGGCATCAAATAGGGGTAAACCTGAGAGACAGAAGGTAGAAAATTGAGATGAGAATGCAAGACATGAGTAACATGATGGTGGTACACGAAACATAAGGATGTTGTGAGAGAAGCACTGTATCAGTGAAGCACCAGCAGATAATGATGACAGCTCAATATACAGCAAGCCATCAAAGTCACTCAACCACTGTTTTTGAGACCGCCAGGGTACCAAATAGGGGTGAACCTGAGAGAGAAGGTAGAAATTTGAGATGAGAATACAAGACATAAGTAACATGATGGTGGTACACAAGATGTAAGGATGTTGTGAGAGAAGCACTTTATCAGTAAAGCACCAGCAAATAATCATGACAGCTCAATATACAGCAGGCTATCGATATTGCTCAACTACTGTTATCAAGACTGCCAGGCACCAAATAGGGGTAAACCTAAGAGAGAAAGTAGAAAATTAAGATGAGAATGAAAGACATAAGTAACATGATGGTGGTACATGAGATGTAAGGATGTTGTGAGAGAAGCACTCACCCAGTGAAGCACCAGCAAATAGTAATGGAAGCTCAACATACAGCAAGCCATTGATATCACTCAACTGCTGTTGTCTAGACAGCCAGGGCATCAAATCAGGGTAAATCTAAAGGGGGGGGATAGACAATGGAGATGAGAATATCATCTGCAACATTAGAGAAATAAATCAGCAGATACCAAAAGCATTACCAAACTGCAATTGCAGCAAATGCAAATGCAAATGCTTCCAGTGTTAGAAGGAGTGCCACAAGGCTATCAATCACCTTTGGAGTTCTGATACCCATATGTGTCTAGTTTGTTCTTGACTCTCGTCTCTCTTTTATTTGACTACTTTTCTTATGAAGTATTATCATACGAGTCACTGTGGAGTTGAGACCATTCTTTCCATTTCTCTTATCTTGTCATAGTTTTGTCTGTACACCTCAGATGATTTCCCCATCTCTGAGGTGAGTATACCTTTATGTTGCCCAATTATCTTACAAGTGCCTAACATCTTGTAGATTATATTTGTCTATTCTATTATATAGGTAGTTGGCATCCAATATAGAGGATTTCCCCATCTCTAAGATTATATTTGTCTATTCTATCATATAGCGCTGTTGATATCCAGATCCATCCTGGATTTCTGTGTATTGCTTTTGGACCTCTAAACTAGCACTTGAGTTCTGCAGCATGGTTAGCTATCATCACAAGGTGGTATAGTTACGATTAGTAATTACAAACAGAATTCAGTGTGCATTATTAGATCCCAGAAAAGCCTTGGTGCTGAGGCTAATTTAATACCTTTCAATCAAATCTAGATATGTACTTCTTGCTCAAGATCTTCCAAAATCAACAAGGATAAAAAATTGTCATTGAATAGCCAAAACTCTAGTACAATACTATATAGATACATAAACTAATACTACTCTTCTTCCTCATCCTCCTCATCCTCTTTTCCATTCTCCTCCTCTTTGCCAAGTTCTTCAGCAGTCAGCCAGGCTAATCCAGGATGTTTTCTCAATATATAAATGATTTCAGGTTCTCCATAGCTCCAGATCCCAATTAAATTTTGAATAGCTGAGATAGAAAGGACCTGTAAAACTGTTGACCGCTTTCCTCTCCACCTTCTCAGAGTCTGCTCAAGTTCAATAAAAGGATGATACACCATGTAGAGCCCATGATGCTTGATCTCAAAAAATGTCACTGCTTCACCAAATATTGGGCATGATTTTGCTCCATCATATGCTTCAAAATATTGACTTGATCATTTTGGAGGCTTTTGTTTCTCACTTAACTGACTATTGAGTACATTTCCTATGGGTAGGTGAAGTTTTCCCCATCTAATAACATCCATCTTTGCATCAAAGGTCCATTTAAGATACTTGCAGATTTCTTGTAAGTGATCATAGCATGCCTCTCCTGAGACTCTCTTTTTAGTATAGGTATCTTTCCTGAGGTTATTTTTATCTGTAGAGGGCATCTTTTTTCAAGCTCTGGGTACTTCAAAAGCAGCAACTTGGCAAGCTCTCTTTCATATAACAAGTTTGCCATATTCTGAAAGGGTGCTTTTTTAGAACGAATCTTATGCCCAATCTCTCCAATTGCCCTTTCAACAGTGGCTTGAGAGCCTAATCTAATTGAACCATTCCAAAAGATATGCTGGGAAACATGAATCAACTGAAAAACACACAGGCGAAATCTTGAGATATTTTCTGGGTTATTTCCAATATATATCTCTTGAAATCCCTCCAAGAAACTTTTGATTAAGCAGTGAAGCTTATATAGATCCTCCTCATTTCTGGCCTCAATTGTCATTGCAAACTCAATTATTTCTACAACCTCTGCCAAATTTGCAAGTACTGTTGGCTCAAGCTGAAGCTCAATCCCTAGAGGTATCAGATACCAATGGGCTAAGGCCATCCACTCATAGATTTTATACTGACTCTGCCTTTTTGAAAATGGATCATGAACAGGGCCACAAAAGCATGGAGAAAGAGTTTCCATTGCCTTCACAAGAAACTCTCCCAATTTGCGTGCTTTGTCTGCACTCAGATGAATTCTTTCAGATTTTGAGCTGAAGATAGTCCACAAATCCCAGAGAAATGCAATGATATCCTTATAGAAGAGATGAAAAGGATCTAAAGGAAAGAATGATGGATGGACAAAAGCAGGGCTAGCTGCAGCTAAAGGCATACAGGAGATGCCTGTTGCTTTTGTAATAGTAGTAGATGCTGCCTTAGATACTGCCTTCAATAATTTGTTGATGGTTTCCCAGTACTCCTTTTCAGTATGTCTTGGAAGATTATCTAGATTATATGATGATGGGCGACCTGGACTATATGTCTCATTTTCAGGAGGAGAGATTGGATAGTACTGAAATTTTGCCCCTTTCTGTGTACTTGATCTGGCACCTTTTACATAACTGAATCGATCACCATAAATTGCAGAATGCCCTGCCATCCCATTCAATTTTGCAGATCCAAGCATATCTCCAAGAGCCATACAAAGATAAGCTCGACACAGAAAGTATGAAGAGTCAACAGCATCCCACATCCAGATACCTTCACTAGCCTTTGCCATATCTTCAAATAGCTCATACAAAAAAGACTCAATATTTTCTGGTGAATAGGGACCTGGGATTGCCAAGGGTATAATGGTATTAGAAGTCTTATACTGAATCTCTGGTGGAAGATTGAGAATTATTAAAATTAACACCCAGGTATCTGATTCTTTCTTCATAGTTAGTTGAGCACCATCAGTCAAGAGTGCAAATGCTATATCACGCTTCTCCTGAAAGAGTTTCATATCATTATAGTGATGTAGGTGAACATTTGAGTCACCAAAATCAGAGTACTTTCTTTCCTTTGCCTCTGCAACTAGCTTCAAAGCTTGTTGCAAAAGTTGATCCCATCTTCGCATAAGTACTGATGATTCTATATTTGCATAGAGTCCTCGAATTATTGCCATAATCTGCATATACGTCATTTGGGCTTGAGGTTGGTTTTTATCTGATGGACTCTGTTTAGGGCAGTAGCAAGCTAGACCACAGGGCTTCTTGTCATGGATATATAGACAGAACTGTAAATTTTCATACTCTCCAGTGTATGCTAAACAATTCCATGGACAGATATCCACTTGTGCAGGTCTCAAGTCTGTTAGCTCAATAGCAAGTTTGTGTACAGAGTACAGAGAGAGAATTTCAATATTTTCATCTCTCAGATTGTCAGCATGTCCATTATATGCTTTAACAGTCCCATTTGTCTTCTGCCATACAAGATAATGCTTAAGACTGGCCAGCTCTGAAGCTGTCAGAGTACGAGGTGGAGAAAAATCTCCTGGAGGTATAACAGAAGGTTTGTATCCTCCAAGAAGCTGAGTTTGAAGGGCTTTTCTCTCCTCTGGATAGACAATAACATCATTTGGATCCATATCATGACCTGCAAAAGAGTGGTGCTCTGAGGATAAAGGCAGATCATCGTCAATGAACTCCTCAGGTTCAACATTGTTCTGAAAATGAAGGCCTTCATCTGCAGGGAAAGAAAGCAAGTCTTCATCTTCATCTTCATCTTCATCTTTATCTAAAGTATCAACCTTATGATTATCACTGTATTGAGCCTCAGGTCCCTCAAAGGCTGGTACATTGCCTGAGCTTTCAGCAGTAGGACTGTCTATAAAGAAAGTTAGAATTTTACTCAAAGAGAACTAGATTATCAGCTTGCCAAGAGAAGGTGCCTCTGAAGTTGAAGTAATAGGGGTTTTAATCAGTATTTCTGATCAACAGGAGAAATGTACCACACCTTCACCAACATTAATATTCACATCATGTTCCAGATCAACTGCAAGGTCTCTATTTTACATCTCCACAGTTGTCCCCATAAGCAAAGAGCCATACCTGATTGACTGGCCAAGGGTACCCTCTCCTCAAGGGCCTCCTGATTCTGTCTTATGTATCTTTCCAAGTGCTTGACATGCTCTGCATTACTTTTGCCCTGCAGTTTCATCAAGTGGTCCAAATCCAGCAACATATGCTTCCAGATAGTCTTTGAGGTGTTCCAAGACTTTTGTGGGTAGCATTGTGAGCAATAGCACTGGTACATCATTGTTGAGAGGAAGGTGGTATCAAGATGATGAGCAATCGATAACAGACTCCAAGTAAAGGAGTGTGGGAAATCTGACTAATATTTGCCTAAAGAGAATGGGTTCAGCCACCAGCTTACTGTTGCTGGCCACATCAATGTTACTCTCACTGCCCCCTAATTTCTACAGTTCCCTTCAAAATCCTTCTGTTAATTTACCAGCATCCAGTTCTAATCATTCACTTTTTAATTATTCTGATCTCACTTTACCGACCTCCCATGGATCCGAGGCTCGTGCTGAAACCTCTGAACTCCACCAACTCAGACAAGATTGTGACCAACTCTTCAAGCAAAATTCACTACTCACTAGCAAAATCATCAAGATGTCAGAAAGTCTGACATGTCTCTTGACGCAAAATGGTCACCTCCTCTCGGAGAATCAGCGTCTGATGAATGAAGTGGCTGTGTCGAAGAACTCAAGGTGTGTCGCAGCCCATTCAATCAATCATGCAACATTCTCTGTTCGATTTCTTACCCCTTCAATCACAATAGGTCAGGCTCCAATGTTTCTGGCCTAACCCATGGCTATGGTAATGGACCCATTTGCCCAGACCACCTTCCACGTGAAGTTCTGTGGAACGAGTGTGACGCGAAGAAGGATCCAACTTCAGGGACCAAAAAGGGTAATGATTTGCGACTTTCAATTGTAACCTGCCTTTGACGCACAGATGGGACTTTCGTCAGCGATGAGGAGTACCTGACCATCCGAGCCACAGGGAAGGCTGTCAAGAACAAGCTGCTTGCTCTGAAAGTACCAAAGAAGTTTAGAGGTGCGAAGAACACCTATATTCTCCTCAAGTCCTTGTTCCCCATGGAGTGGCTCAACGGACTGGAGGAGTTGGAAGAAACTCACAAAGAACTTGCCCTGTGTGCGAACCACTGGAAAGCTAACCAGCTCCTCCACTCTCTCCTCCTGTCCTCCACAAAATTGTCACCTCAGACTCTGAGCCTGAAGACAGCAACATCACGGACCTCCCTCCAGCTGCCCCAAACCCCAAACGTCGTCAGCAAGGGAACTCGCAACACATATCGAAGAAGAAGGCACAAACCGAGGCCTCGCTGCCTAGCAAGGGAACAGGACCTGATGGCAGGGACGTTAGTGGCTCTCCACCATTTGATATTGCACCATGTAAGTACCTTCCACCCACCATTGGTTTGATGTTGATGCTGACACCAAGTAGCTCATCAAACACAGCAGGTGCCTCAGATGAAACTCCCGACATTCACGTCACAACCTTCCAGCTCGCTAAATCCTCCTGCCAACAGCCTTCAAATTGGTCTTGACAATCCTCTGAAAACCGACAATGTCGATGTCGGCTTCATCAAGGTTGATGCCCACATTGACAACCTCATTCGTAAGTTCCAATTTTTGTTGTCCTGATGAATCTGAAAGTCAAACTAACTACTTTTGCAGATGTATTTTCGGTCAACTTTCCTGCTCTCAACGACGCCACAGAGCTTCTCAAAGCCATCAAGCTCACTCCCGACTTTGGTCCCAGTACAGCCCCATCTGATGATGTTGCAGCATTCATCGAACAACTTGAAACAGCTGACCCCAACTCACCACACCTCTCCGAGAACGATGACAATGAGTTGTGGGGGCATCACCAGTTCACAAGCAGTGTGGGGCACTCGGGGTGTGTAAGTTCCGAGTGAGGGTAGGTTGTTTGTCTCCAATAGAAATCAAAGAATGGGAGGATCAGTGTTTCAGGATGCAGGAATGTGTAGGGCAGACTAGGTAGGGTTCAATAGTGATGTGTCCAGTAAATGGAACACGAAGGGAAACTCGACTCGACACAGCAATAGTGGAGGAGTAATCCCAGGAGGAGGGTGTGCTATGGCAAGTACTTGTGCGTGTATCTGAAACATCGGGAATCGGGTCGGACTACTCGGAAATCTAAGGACGCGATACGGCGAAACTAACTGTAAGATGTGTGATGGAAACTAACAAAAACAGAGGAAAACAAAGAGATCAAATCGAAACAAACTGAAACTAATATGTCGGGATAGGAACAAAAGAGAAACACTAATCGGAATGAAATAAGATCGGAACAAATCAAAAGAAAGCGTCGAGATAGAACGTGAAGGTTGGGAAACGTCAACACAAGTCGAAAGTAAGAAAAGTCGGAAATCCCGAAAACAAAGAAGTCTGAAGCTTGAGATAGTTAGATTCCGAGGGGACACCAGAGAGCGACATGAGGACAAGCTTAGATTGAGAGCGTGAGGGTGAACAACATCTGAGAGTAACTCAGGACGAGAGAGATCATGAAAGGTTGTTTTTTTTTGAGTAGCTACAGACAGGTTTTTATACCTAAGCACATGAGGTAGCTATGGAATAGGAAAGGATAAAGGGAAAGGTGAATTCAGGACAACATGAGGGTGATTCAAGTGAGAGAGTGCACAGTGAAAGAGGGGGACAAGTCGGAAGTCAAGTAACTGAGGTAAAACATACTGAGTGTCCTCGGAAGCGAGTGAAGTCCTGGTGAAGGTGTATCGGACCGAAAGGGGAAGTGCACAGAAGCTTCAGAAGGAGCAGGATCTACAGTAGTCAATCTCGGAAACCTAAATCGAGTGTCCTCCTGATTGAGGACTCAGTCCAAGAGCACAGACATGAGGTGGGGAAGTCAAGGAGTAATGGGTGAGGAGAGTGATGTAAGTGTTTTGTAATTCCCAGAGTATCAGACCATCAGAATGTGTTGTGGCAGTGTATCGGGGCCTCGGATCATCGAGATAAGAAGCTCCCTGATAAGATTGTCGAGATTCCAAGGATGTGCAAGGTCGTAGGTCCAAGGTGGTGAAGGAGGAGTTTCGAGTCAAATCAGATGTCTCGGAGTCCTAGGGACGTTCGCATCGGGTGCATCGGAGTCGTATTGTCGGGTCAAATACGGTCCTGACTTGATAATGTTGGAATTCCCGATACTGAATGAGGTGGAGGTGAGATGGTGAACAACTAGTCTCGAGTCGAATTCCGATGTTTCGGACTCCTAGGAACGCTTGCATCGGGTGCATCGGAGTCGTATCGTCGGGTCGAATATGGCCCTAACTTGATAACATAGGAATTCCCGATACTGAGCGACGTGGAGGCGAAATGGTGGACATCTAGTCTCGGGAGGAATCTCGGAGTTGGAGCGGATAGGAAATTCCGACATTGTCCGGAATACGATCTATTTGTTAGGAGGATTGGGCGTGCCTTCGGACATTTGGATATTTCCAGGTTTGGAATGACGAGGGAGCGAATTACTGAACGTTGAGTTTCATTTGAGATGGAACTGAGTGTCGTGTGGTTGTCAGGAGTGAGGGAATGGGATGTCGAGTCCGAAATCGTATGAAACTAGTGGGTTCAATTCGATCTGAAGAGAGGGGATGTCGTATACTTGATCTGATGGAGTTATGGTTGAAATGGTGTAATGGGTATGCGATGTGTAGCCTTTGCAAACAGCCAAAGTGGACTTGTAATATATTAGAACTCAGCGTGCGCGTCTATGTATCATACGCGAGACTTAAACTCAGAATTATCTGCTCATTACTATCCACTTTTGACGTCCTAAGCTGATGGTCGATTGGTGAATCGAGTGACTTACTTAAATTCTGATATCTTATGGTTAGCCTTTCCACTCACCTCGCGTCTCGCGTCCCACAAAGGACGTGATACGCCTTTTACCAGCAACAACAGATCTTCCGTGCTTCTTCGACACTCAACCGTGCCTCACCTTCGAGCATCCTAAGGAGCTACTTACGGGTAGCCCTTAGGGACGCGTTCTATGTGTGTTTGATCATGAGGTTCCCCACTCAAGACTTCACACCAGTGTAACGTCAAGGCTCGTCAGTGTCGACTGAGGACACCTTCTGGTATCAGTAGTGAGCTGTCAGAGCTCAGCTGTTACCAAGGTGGACACTGGGAGGAGTGTCTTCACCCTGGCCAGCCTTAACCATCCCCAAAATCCCCACCCTCCCCTGGGAGCAGGACGGGCTAGATCATTTTCAAACCCCCCTCTTGCAAGAAGTAACTTTACTCACAAATTTCTCGAACCCACTGCACCCAAAGTTCTAACCAATCCCCATCTGCACCCTAAACCTACACACTCACTACCAACTGCGACAGGCATGTGAGTAGAAGCAGAACATAGTAACTCTCTTGCGAATAATACCCCTGGATGGGAACCAGCTTTCAATGGTGCCACCTGCCTCAGCAACTCATAGATGACTATCTTGTAGGCGAGGATGAGCTTTTGATTGTGGAGAGTGCTCATTTCATCATGAGTAAAGGCCCGTTGCAGCCTTGGGAAATAGTTGATTGAGGAGCGACGTCCTCACCCGCCCCTCGGTACTGCCTTACTTGCAAAGTATTGTCTATGGTTGAATCAGTAGCTCCAACTCTCGAGTCGATCATTCAGGCGATGTCCACCAAACTGCATCCAGACAAGCCTTTGAAGTTCAGGATCGACCCTCACAGTTCATTGATAGTAACCCGACGAGGATCTGCTACTATCAAGAGCTTGAACTACGCCTGGCTCATGATAGTAGGGAGATTTCAACAAGCTTGGGAGTGAGCAGAAGCGTATTTAAAAGAATTTAAGAACGGAATTGGAATCTTCTCCCCCGCGTCCACTACCAGTGACCTCTATGCATCCATTCAGGGAGATGCTGAGGCAAAGCTTCGACCTTATGCCCACTTTCCCTCCTTCCTTAATTGCCAGAACGAAGAGACTAAAGCCGAAATACGATGAGGTGCTCCATTGGCCAAAGTCATAGTCGCTCCCCAACCTCTTCTGGATGTGTACTACACGCTACCAGACGAAACCTCTGCCCGTCGATCCTATGACCAAAGTGGGAACCTTATTCATTACACTGGGTTCTCCCTCCCTAGCTCGAGTTATTGACAGGCTGATGAACAGTGGTCTCCCAATGTGGATGCTGTCCGTAACATTACTACTCAACCCCACCAAAGAAGGTCTGTAACAGTCGAAGACGTGGACGAAGAGGAGAGCTCTCGCCGTTCCAAAGAGGAAGTGGCCAACCTTACATTCGCAGAGGATGTCGAGGCATGTGGACCCAGAGTCTCCTTTGGTCAGATGGGGGGCTTGGGGATGTCAGTAATACACAGCGTAGCCTCCGAATCAGCCTTCATGAGGGAGTCCATTCGAGGTCGGTCCATCATCTGCATCCCACCCTCACGAGGAGAAAGGGAAATGAACGATACTACCAGGAGTTAGCATTTCATCCTCGTACCCCATGGCATATAAATCAAACCCTCCTCCTTTCCTCAAAACTATGCTACCCACTCCTGAGCATATGGGAGGGCTGCCCACTCCAATGCATCCAACTACCTCTCGCCCCTGGATAACGGGGGAGAACCTCTTCATCCCTGCAGATCCCACTCTGGAAGATCGACAGGACGATCCACAAGCGAGCTTAGCTCCTACTGTCCCTCAGGAGGCTGAGGATAGTTGACCTCAACTGCAATCTCCAGGAGACGACCCTCCCGATGACGACGATGATGACGATGATCAAGGGAGAGGTGGGCCTCCTCCTGGAGGAGGAGGACCTGGAGGAGGAGGACCTCCGGGAGGAGGTAACCCTGGAACTGGACCACGAGGTCCCTCTGGCCCAAGAGGACCTGCCACCAGTCCCTGTACCTTGATTATAATGTTACATGACCATTACAGCCCATCACATTACAATTCCAACAGTAGCTACTGTAGGCTACTGGCCACCTACATTGCAATTCAATGGCATTACAATGTCACCTGCCAGACTCAAAAGCCAGGATCTCAAACCTCACCAAAAAACATGACTCGGAAAAACATATCCAGCCACGAAAACACATATCCAGACATGGAGAAAACAAACCGTGCAGAGAAAAACATATCCAGATATGGAGAAAACAAACCGGGCGGAAAAAAACATATTGGACCGAAAAAAACATATGCAGTGGAAAAACAAAAAAGATGGTTGGAAAAACCACACCGTTAGGGTTACATTGGGCAGAACAAAATACATGGGGTGGAAACAAAACAGACACAACAAAAAAACAAATAGGGGTGAAAAGTGCTCACCTTCATGATCTTGGGTACACTCGGTTCCATCTTCATCCCAGAGGGGGGACTGAGGTAAAAGCCTGACATAGATGATTGACTACAACATGAGAGAGATCATAGATGCTGAAGGACAATAGTCTATTAGGTGGAAGAGGTCAAAATGAATGAGGAGCCAAACGCAGAGAAAGGGGAGGGCAATTGAAAGAAAGAAACCAGCCAAAATGACAAGGGCAACCACGATAAGCAAGATACCAAGCAAACAAAGAGAGCAGCAATGGATGAGGCAACACAAAAGTGGGATGGAAGAAACTCCAAGACAAGCAACAACAAGGGGCAACAATAACAGTGGCGAGAAAGGACATGGACGTGCAAGCAATCAAATAATGAAGAGTAGATAACAATAAACAGGAACGGGAATTAGAGGAAGGACAAGGTGGCAGTTCCAGGACGTGGAGGAGTAATGAAGATGATGAATTGAACCATGAGCATATATATACGAGAGTTTGGTGTCTTCAAGGTGGGGAGAGAGGACGAGTTGTGTCGGCAACTTCAATGGTGCTTTGAGGTTGTGAACCTACAACAACCACTAAGTTCTGAAGAAATGGTCATCAGTAATCCCATCCAACTTGAAGAGGATAGCCGCACAAACCTCTTCTTCTTTGGAGCCACACCTTCTCCTCCAGCCTCAGATGTCGAACGACGTTTACGATTCCCCTTGGAGACCACAGGAGAAGGAGCCACCTTGTTGTCATCCACAAGACGACTACACAAGTTGTTACCAATGAGCATGGGAATGACTCGGATCTGAAAATATACCACTCACCTTGTATTTGACTCAAGCATAGATCTCAACACCCACTGGACATCATCAATCACACTCATGAGATCACTGTCTTCAACATCAACACTGCCTCCCTGAATGGCATAACCCCACCACACAATCGAAACCATGACTGAGATAAAACCATTGCCTCCACACTTCCTCAACAAAGACCAATTGAGTCCAGATCGACAAAGAAGGCTGCCAGTTGGAGAGCTTCATTCAGAAGGTTGTAACATCCACCACCACTTGCTCCATGAAGCAAGATGGTTGTTGAACACCTTCCATGTAATGTTGGTAAACGGTGGCTTGTTCAAGCTCCATGATTAGTAATTCTTCTTCCACTGCTGAATGACGAGAGGAATACTGGTGGACTTGAGAGAAACTCCTTTAGGATTCTGTTGCGAGCATGTTAAGCTTATGAAAGACAGATGAATACGGACCAGAGAACATACCGAGAAATTGAAACACCTTTCAAATTCCACAAAGAGAGCGACACAAGACTGCCACTGATCACCAAGATGTAACCCCATCATAGCCGGATAACCCTCTTGCAACTACTTGGGCCACAAATCCATATCAGACAAATTGACAGCAACATCAGTGGTCGACCCAGACATACTGGAAGTGGGCGTGTTGCTAGCACCAACACCAGGGGCGACTTCACCCAACAGTGGGGGTGGGGTTGACTCACTGGGAGGCAAACGAGCGATGGGAGAGGATGCGAGGTCAGGTGTGGTGGGTGGAGTGGATGCAAGGTTGGGTGTGGTGGGTGGAGTGGATGCGAGGTCGTGTGTGGTGGGTGGAGTGGATGTAGGATTGGATGCAGGGGGAGGAGACGATGTGGTATTGGATGCGTGATTGATTGTCTGACTGGTACTTGGCATGTGCGTCTTTGAGACCTTCTTGAGTTGCAACAAAAACTGATGATGGCTCTGGGATGAAGGCGGTTGTGGAGCAGGACTGGAGCTTGGTGGTGGAAGGAACAGAGGTGTGTTTTGGACTTGAGTGAGCAGAGGTCGTCGAACTGGAGTCTCAAACGCAGTAGTAGGTTTGGGAACTACAGGTAAGCTCAACAATGAACCAAAGCTGAACCCATCAACTGCTGACATCATTGTCATCAGGTCAGGTTCAGCAACTGGGAGCTTGGCGCTGCTGGCAGTCAAAGGTGTGGCCGAAGCAAGAGGCGATCCAGCTGGTGAGACTGTGACAGGAGGGGACGACACCATCCCGGATGAGGTAGACTGAAGAAGCATACTGGCGGCCTGTGTATCGTCGATGATGATGGCACTTGGATCATCATGATCTCCCATGGAGGCCCCCAGTCCATCCCCCAAGCCATCCTCAAAGTCATCAGCAAGCTCAAAAAGATCATCCAGAGTACCGTCGAAGTCAATGTCCACGCCAAAGTCAGTGCCAATGTCGGACGTGGCAACGAAGAAAGCAGCTGGGGTGGTGGGTGAGTTGGTGCTGGATGAGACAGTGGAAGAGCCAGCACTGAACAAGGTGGTGGGAGAGCCGGTGCTGGATGAGTAGGTGGAAAAGTTGGATGAGAGGGTGGTAGAGCTGGATGAGGCAGGAGACGGGACACTCTGTCCAGTCACCAACGTTGGAACAGGATTTGGACTACCTGGAGTTGGAGCTTGTGGAGATGGCGTCAACGTTGATGGGTGGCTTGGAGCCTGGAGAGGTGCCACATCTGACAGTGAGCCATTTGTCACTGAAACAACGTCGACTGGTTGCTGGACGCTGGGCAACGATGTGTTGCTTGATGACAGCGATGTATTGACACCGTCTTCAACAGGGAGGACACACACCTGACATTCTTCATCCGCTGAGGGAAGTGGTCAACTCAAATGACAATAGAGGCATTAACGGTGTCAACTTACAAAAACACACCCTACCCCACCTTGCTGCTGAGGCGGTGGCTGCATCGAACCCTGTAGGATCAAGTTGCTGCCATGTTTGACCCAGGAGACCTCTGGTCTTGCCATGATATAACCTGACACCATAAAGATTAGTGAAAGCCAATGTGAAGGATGAGGAAGACTTACGTCCGAACTTCAACTTTACCCTGACGTCGGCCAACAGGACCAACATACATCATGATAATGTTCATCCCCATATTGGTCCCTGCACACCTGATCATTGGTTGCATGTAATCACCACTCCTAAACAGGGCACTAAGGCAATGTGAGATAGAGTCCATACAGCAACACATTGAGAACATGTACCTGTCATATGCCTTGGGGGAATCACCCTGGCGAGCATAGCTACCCTTTCCCTTACTCTCCCACTTTGCGACGTGAGCAAGATAGTCGTTGAGGACCATCTGATCAATCTCTGCACAAAACGATGGTGATTGCTTGTTTAACAACTCCTGAGTCACCTTCATGAGAATGGTGACTTTCTTCAGGGGCTTCTTGGAAGCAGCTTTGGCGTTCGCCAACTCTTCTTCCCAACGACCAGTGAAGATGGCGTAGACTTTGGTCTGGTACTCCCGCAAGAATATTTGGGCTGCTTGTCTCTTGCGAGGAGCGTCGACAGACTCAGCGCCAAGAGTGTGATTGATGCGGTTGAGAATCACCTCATTAGTGTTGTTCTTCAAGAGTTTGTTGTTGTGGTTGCGAAACCATTGACTGATTCTCTGATGACGACCCATTAGCTCACTGAGAGTAGGCTGAGGACAGGTTGCTTATCTTACAATGCTCCTTGAAGCGATGGCATTCAGCATCTGTGAGTTCTTGAGGCGCGTCAAGAAGAGAGAGATCGGGATCGGGTTTGTCGATGTCAAGGTCCTTCTCGAAGGGCAAGTCCCCGTACTTGAGGAACCAAAGCTTGGTGATGTTGTTGAGGAACACTTCAATCTTGACAGTTCCTGTTTTGTTGCAAGTACCCAACCACTCGTCGTTCCTTGCCAACAAGAATGCATGCTTGATACCGACGACCTTGGAGGGTGCGCCGCGTTTAGGCTTTGAGGGTTGTTCAGCATCACTGCCCTTGGGAGGGACAGTTTTGGCATGAGCAGGCATGGCAGCGACAAGTCTATGACCACCAGTGGACGTGATGAGGGTGGTTGAGCAGGACGAGGGAAACTGAAATTCAAACCATGGGGATGGGGGTTTTATACTAGAGCGGTGGTGCCGACGTGGCGTCAGGGACTTGAAGAGAGACTGATTGCCTGCCAAGAGACTGCCCATTAACCAAGAGCCTGAGAGACCAGAGCAGGAACCATACACTTCCTTCACCCTAGGACATCTATCCATGGCTGCAGAAGACTCCAATCTGAGGGATATTGAGCATCTCTTGGCCATAGGTGACTTGAAGCTTGAAGATGTTGTGATGGATGGCTCCAAGGAAGGCCCAAGGCAAACATTATCTCCCAGCATTTCTCGCTGTCCAACTTCTACACCTGCTTCCCTCCCTCACTCTACATCAATACTCAACCCTTTGGATCCACCATCTAACCCAATTGCAACCCAACCAACTACTCCCTGTCGAAAAGGAAAGAAACGCTGGCCCAACACTGCGCCCAACCCTCACAATACAGTCACCGTATTCTCTTCGACAGTACCAACTCCTCCTGGACTAGTTCTTCACTCAGCCTACCACTCTGCTTGACCTGTCCAGCCCAGACATCCAATTGCAGCCCCCACAAATGAGATGAACCCTCCTCCACCCCACGCTGCTCCTACATCAGCACCAGCTACCGCCTCTACCATCCCATCACCCTACACCCCTGCCTTCCACCAACCTGGAGGTCACCAGGGATCAAACGGAAAGACCTATGTCATTGGTAGTGGGCATGAAACCGGTGTGACAAACCAGTGGTACGAGAGTCGCTACCACCACTCTTCTGTTGCTTGACTGAGCTGGTCGATGTAGGAACAAAGTACAGTGCGCAGTGGAGGGACACCCCCATCCACTTTATCGGTCAATCCAAGCAAGCCCTCCAAGGGCACCAGGCTCATATGGGATATTTTGAGGCAGCCAGGTTGGGGCAACTAAGTCTTGGTGAGTCGTTGTCATGTCGTCTTCTGTCGCCGCCACCTGATGTGGGCGATAAGGGGTGTAACAGCTCTGCACACCCAAGGAGTTCGGGGAGCAGTCCAAAATGGGTTTGCCACAGAGTGGGAGGCGGTGGAGACTGTTCAAAATGCTGTTTCTATTGGAGGTGCTGTGGTCGTGGCTCCCCCAAATAACCTCCCTACCAAATCCTCAGCCTCCTGATGGCCCTGACTGACAGTGTTCCTGGATGTCGGCGCTCAGTTGAACAAGTGGTATGTTATCTGCAGGGGAACTCAGGTTGGGATATTCACAGATTGCTTGAGAGTGTCTTGCTGACAAGAAGGCTAGGTTGGAGGTCCGAGCTCGGGTGAAAAAAGTTGCAATGGTTACCCACCAGAAGTTTTCAACAAGGCGAGCTGCAGAGGATGAATTCGATCTGGTTTGAAGGAGAGGTGGCGTCAACGTGTGGAAGCCTGTCCTGCACCCCACGTCTCAGCTGCTTGAAAACCCTCGATGTTGGTATTGCATTTTCATTGGCAATAATGTGACAGGGGTGTTCCAAACGAGGTATGGGGTGAGTCTTTCTTCATTCTTTGATGCCTAACAACAAGGTGGTGACTCTAGGGCAGACGTCGAATTGCAGGGAGCAAGGATGCAGGGGACGGAATGGGAGGTTTACAAGTCAGAGGGTGCCGCAATCAATGGGTATCGAAGAGGACTCTGTGACTGTCAGGTGCGTGTGAGGAACACGTAGGGTGGGGTTCCCTTTGTATATATGTCAACCTCGCTATCTTTTCCATCAGCATCCCCATTGCTTGATTTGATTGATGTCTTCTCACAGAAACTTTGAAAACTTATCTAGAGTACCAGTAACGTTGAGAAATGACTACATAAGTATTAAGCCCACTTCGCCTGCTTGAGAAATGAGATGTCAATGTTTCGGACATTAAGTATCTTAGTTTGGATTGATATTGAGCCTTTGGTGGGGATGCACACCGGTATGTACTGTATCTCGTAGCTATTGATCAATTGTTTATCCTCCGAATCCACCTATGGCTAACAAGGAATGCCATTGGATTCTAACTACTGTGTTCAACCAAGTTAACATTCCATGTAATATTGTCCTTAAACCCATCTGAGACCTACCAGTGAGCGCCTGAAACCGAGGCTCGTCAGGATTTCATCAGAGCTTGGAGTTGGACTCAGCTACCCGCCATGGCGTGTCAGCTAGATCTGTAGTGCTTTGCTCAACCTGATTCTTCATCCGTCACATTGCTCTTTATCTTACCTCTATCATTCTTTCCTAGTCTACTACCCTCATTATCCTCTGCTTGTTTAACCGGTCTTGAATATCATAATCTTTCATACTCGTCTCCTCACATACTGAATCAAACCCTTCAAACTCAATGTGAGTGCCTCTCCTTTGAATTGTGCATTTCTCTATACTCCCCGATGGCACTTGTGAGAAGTTATCATAGGCATCACCTGTAATGGCTAGGCTAGACCTGCACGTCACAATGGCTTAGGAGTCAGATGTTGTCCAGAGGGCTGGCGAGCCTCAGAGCTGGTACTGAGGTGTGAGACCCCTCACAGGGAGCCCCGCTATCAAATACGCAGAGACTGCGTCCTCAGGTGCTACTCTCATAGCTCCCTGAGACACTCAATAGCTTGGCACGGCTGTTTACACAGCCGTCCTGCGTCGACGAGGAGTCCACAATGCGACTGAAGGTCACTCTTGATTTTGAAGTAGATAAAGTCTCGTAACTCGACCCTCTTGTAGAGGTCGAGTTCCGAGTAGAGCTGGTGGTTCTAACTACCAGCTATAAGTGAGATAAGTCGCCTAGTTCACGCAATCAACACACTCAATAAAGAGGTTGATTCGTGAATAGGCAGTGAAGATGATGTATTCAAAAGAGAAAGCTATGAGAATACACAAAGTCATTTCAAACTCCGCTCATGAGTTCCCACACTCAGTCCAGGGCAATACTGGAGAGTATTCCCCAGTAAATACCCGTTACATAGCCCCCCACTCTCCAGCATCTGCACTGAATCTGCCCCCCATCCTCTCAATTTCCCATCTCAACTAATCCAGATCCCATTCATATCCATAGTGAAGTTGTATAATATAATCCAAGTTGAAAGATGGAGGCGAATTAGAATGAGAAATCCTGTTGTAAGATCCAAGTCACAGTGGAAAATGACACATACGAGCATAGATATGTGCAGTTGAGGTGACCAGTGAAGCAATATCCAGGAGAGATGCAAGTGAATTTGTATGTGCAAAGTGTGGTTGAGCACAGCAATCTACACTTTTGTAGTGCAAGCTAGAGGAATGACTCCGTAGTGTGGTGGTTAATCTGTCCTAGACTACAAATGATGGATGCTTTGTAGAGGTTCCCACGCCCAAGATCAACCCCTGTGGTTGGCGAAGTTCGAAGAATTTTGTGTTCAACAGTGCATGAAGCACCTCACATTATGGGAGTGAAGTGTGTAGTTGCCGTTTGCAATGTGCCCGTTCACATTTTTGTAGGGATAGTTACAACACAAGGAGGCGGCGTGAAGGAGCAGGCCAGGTTTTGGATTTCAAAGATCTGATAACCATGCCAACTTGACAAGGTAGGCCCCTTGGGTCCAAAAGACAAGCCATAAAGCACACGGGGAGATGATTGCGGCAAAGCCTGAGCTGAAGCAGCAGTTCCAGAGAGTACTGAAACTGATATACAGAGCAGCAAAGCGAGGGGAGTAGAATGGGACTTGGGGAGTATTCTTATCGAGAGATGGGGACTCATTTAAGCAAATTCTTGCTTGTATGGCCTCATCTGGAGTCCTAGAATTCCTGGTACAACTTCTTGGGGGCATTTCTCCCCAAATGCAGGTTGTATTTGTAAGGGCAAGGGTGAAGGCAGGTCCATCAGTGTATTGCGAACTTGAAGATCCTGTCCTGATGCATCCAGAGGGAGATGAGCTGACGAGATCCAATGAAGTTTGGAGGCTGGGTGCTTGCAATGCGTGAGGGCGTCGAAAACTAGTGACAACAAGAGGCGGCAGGTGAGGATCCTGTAATCTGTAGTGGGTACCAGTTTGACAATAACAGTCCACTGAGAAACAGATGGGTGTGGCAGCTGACACATGTCGTGGAGAACTAAAGATTTGCCAAGATCCTGACATTCTGAGGGTCCCGTAAAACACGGAAGAAGTTGCTATGGTGGCCCCGTAATCCTTGCTCACGCATTGAGGGGTGGAGTCAACAACTGATTGTAGTCTTACAGGCACTGTGAGTCCAATCTGAAGCCAGTGTCTCGGTGCTGTGTTAAGAGCTCCCGAGACAAATGAAACCCCCACACAAAGTGTGTCCTCCCGTGCCACCATTGCAATGGCTCCTGAGAGCGGGGTCTGTACCTGGCCAAAATTCCATAGAATAACCAGATGACTAGTCAAAAGTGGACGGGAGACAATAGCCCCAGTGGTACCTGCCCATCCTCGAAGGTCAAAACATTTGGAGACATGTTTACTTATGTCCTTCAATACCATGTCAGGCAGGGTCCCGCAAAGAATTGATCTGAGCCTCGCTACGCGTGGTTCGGAAAGCAGGTCCATTTCGAAATTGACTTGGGCACATGAGTGCTGGTGGAGACGAGAATTGTCGGTGTCCGTGAGAAGGAGTTCAGTATGGATTACGATTACCGGGAGTGTAAGCGCATAGCAAGGTGACAACGAGCTTTCCGAATGGCCGTGGAACCAGCGATGGACCAGAGTTTGCAACTGGACTCCTATTTGCAAAGATCCCAGAGTATCAACATCTGGGTAGCCATCTTCCAGACACAAGTTCGCCAGTTTGATCGTCCCCCCAGATAGAGGGTGCACTGCCAGCTTGTTGAAATGGTTATTGCTCAGGTGGGCAGGCGCACACAGCGAGAAATGTTCTCGGCTCCACGCGGAACAACCAAACCGTTCTGTGACGTGAGTTGAATTCATGGATTGTGGCTTGTCTCTGCTATATCCAGAGGTCTGCGTGACAGTGTTGTGGTCACAAAAGAAAGCTTCTCGTTTGATGCTCGGTGATGGCATCCTTTGAATAGACAAGATCCATGATGGAATGAGGTTGGCAGGCTCTCTGTCGACGGACTGCAGGTATTTGAGGCTGGATTCGGAGGCTGGATTGTGAGGATTGACTCTCCACGAGCCGTATTGACTCTCCTGCGAGGCTGGAACAAAGAGAGTGGAAGCACTTGGCGGGGCATGGGTTAACATAGAAGGTGCCAAGTTCAATAAAGAACTGGGGAGTCCATCAGACATCTGAGCCATCGACGACGGCTGAAGTTGTGCTTGGGCCTCTGAGACATATGTGGTGAGGCTCAGAGGCTTGGAGAGAGCGTCTGAAACCTCAGAGGTACAAGTGATGGTCTTGGTTCTCTGCACCAGTTGGAAGGATATATGACATCCAGTAGATGGCAATACCGCTGACGAGAGCTTGAACGGTGCCAGAATGTGACTCAAATGTGTGGGTGTAAACTCAGTATTGCCATATGCTACTGGGGCCAGTGGATGGAAGGACCAAACTTCTTGTGAAACCCACACCTCCCAGTAACCACGCCATAGCTCAGATTGGGTTTCTTCGCACTCTACGACTGGTATAACTGGTCGACTATCCCAATCATCAAGATCCGACTGCCTAGGTCGAAGTGGGGGTCTGCCTAACTTGAGATTGACAGTCATTTTGAGGGGAAGGAGGCGGTGCACAGAGGAAGGTAGACATAAGCTTGAGGTATTGTATCTTGGGAGTTTGAGGGACCGAAGGGAAGAATCTCTTGACAATGTAGGAGACGAGGATGGAGGCTGTCGCGTCGGAGTGCCATTGGGAAATGATGAATGGGAGATCTCGTAGTGGTTCTGGGTTACTAAGCCTACCCCATCCAATCCGTCACCTCTCAAAACCTTGTTCCAGCCCCCTGGTGTCAACTCTTCCTGTCTCTCCAGGAGGCTTATTGATGGTCTGCTACCTGATATGTCATGTTCTTCGCAATCAAATGAGCGGAGGAGGGCTGGCTGGACATCATCAAGTCGCTGAGGGTCACCAAAGCTCGCTGCGATCCTGGTTGGTCCTTGTGTAAGTGGTTCATTGATGCTATTTGCTCGCCGCCCTATGCGGAGCAAGTTTCTAGGTGCTACCATAAAAGTAGCTCCCAAGATGTAGGAGGTCCCCATGCAAAGCGTGTCTCGCAGTGCTACCTTCACAGCTCCTGAAAGAGGGACACCTACACTTGCTGATCCTGTTAGACAGAGTGACCCAACAAGCCTAAGACAAAGAGACTCCACTACCAAGTGTTTCAAACTTGAGGGAGAAACTTGTCGACAGAGCAAAACAGCTTTGGGATTATGAATCCCACCCTCCGAACTGTGTTGAGTCTGAATGCGAAGACTGTTGAAATTTGATTTGTTTGGATCCTTCAGCATGGCCTCGGCAGGTATATGCTCGACAGGCCAACGTTCTAATGGAATGGATGCATGACCAGCCTGGGGCTTAAGAGTGGGGTTCAGTTGATCACCCAGGGAAGCATGAGAAACCACTAATCTCAAGCTTGACAGGGGACGTTGCAACCAGCTTGAAGCCAAGCCAGCTAGCAGAAGTGGAAGATTTGATCCTGCCAATAATGCATTGATAGAACTCGGATCAACGCAATTTGGAGTGTTGTGTCCTGGATCGATCTGTGAACGTTGTTCCGAACTAGATCGTGTTGGCCAGTGTCGCCCTCGAGGTTTGCTGAGATTCCATGCAGGAGTACCGTCAAGAGTCAGAGTCGAGGAATAACAAGTTGTAGAGGGTTGGACTAGAGTCAGCTTTGAGGTAGCAGGGACATTGCCATTAGTCTCCGAGATAGAGTGGCCAATGTGGTGAGGTTGGGTATCCCAAATCAATCGATTTGACGGCGAGCTCTCGGTAGAGTCGCATATTTGAACAATCCTCGAAGTGCCTGAAGTGACTTGAATCTTCGTCTCCAGGCCTCCCAAAGCTGGGGAATTACTTCTCAATAATGATGCGGAGGAGAAACCCATGTAGGAGGGTGTAGGTAAACCAGTGACATTAACTGCTGAAGGTTTGTGAGACAGAAGGGATACATCTAAAACCTCCAAACTGCGAGCAGTCGGTGGCGCAGTAGTCGATGGACATATTGGAAGCAACTCCGTCCTACACTTGACTCTCGCAGTAACATCTATGCCATCAGTCTCTGGGCCTTTCCTGCGAACCTCGAATCAAGCCCGATGACCAATCACCTCACTCTCAGTCATGTTGATCGAGTTCACCAAGCTTGGTTGCCGATCTGAGAGGACTCGGATTCCTGGGTTCAGATATGTCCACCTCACCTGGCAATCGTCTGGCAAGGCCAAGGAACAATTTGAATATTCCTCAGCTGGCTCAATAAACTTTCGAGGAGTACCCCATGGAAGTGGGGAGGAGAAGTGAGGGAGCAGTGTGGTGCACTCAGATCCAGTCAACTCCCGAGCTTGGGATAGTGACACCAGATTCACGTCCACATCTCTGAGGTTTGTCGAGTTTCTGGGAAGGAGTTCAGAAGCAGTGGATTGATTACTGTCCATTAGGAAATGATTCCTGATCGACGAAGGCAGGATTAGTGAGACTTCCAAGCAATCGTTTGCTTGTGGAGTGTTCAAATCCTTGGTGCCAAGCCTCTGAGTGAATGCCACTGAAGAGGGCTCTTGTTGAGAGGAAGGATGCCATTTAAGACCACACCATAGGTCAGCAGAAGTATGATCATATCCTCTGGCAGTGACAGCCACCGTACCGGCCCTCCGTGTACCGCAATCCTCAGAACCACCCCGTTGGATCAACTGAAACTCCAAGATATCTGACTTGCTGATAGCCCCTTTCCTCGAGCCAAAAGATAGAGAATTCAAAGGTTTGGATGACAGCAGAGTGTTGCCTGACTGGTCATCGACGGTTGGACAAGTGTAGGCTTGGAGTGAACGGGTGGAGGAGGATTCAGGTGGTAGAACATTTGAAGCACTATCAAGCATTGGCTTGCACATGGACGAGAGAGGAGAAGCTCCACCAGCGAGTTCTGAGACTTCGATAGGTGGGCCATCGGAGTGGTTGGCAGGAGTAAAAGTTGGAGGTGCGTGTTCAAAGACAAACCCAGACAGTGTGCGTATGGACACAACCATCTGAGACCACATATTCTTGAGCACTTGTTGTGTGCTCTGAGGTCCGAATCTCCTCCCGACAATATGAACTCGTTTGCAAAGGCGACTCTCCTCCAATAGTCTTCTTACAGATCTCTCAAATCTGGCATAGGTCATTTTGTCTCTCTCAAGTTCTCGGTCAATCGCTAAGCATTGGAGTGCTTCGACAATTCCCTTCACAAACGGTGTTATATCCTCTGGGTGATCCAGTTCCCATATGGTGAGTTCATGGCTCATCAGGAGCTCTACTTGTGATTGTAGAGCCCACACTGAGTTGTGGTAACAATCCCATATCTTTCCATGAAAGGCCAGCACCGTCGCACAAAATGACGGCCAGACAACTTCTGCTTTGTAGCTCCTGGAGAGGAGATCTGAGAAACTCCTTAGAACCCCAAGGTCAAGACAATGCCAATAGTTGGGATCAACTTTTGCGAGGTACCGGTCAATGTCGTGGTATGTCTGTAATACACAGTTGAGTGCTTCATGGACATCTGAGGGTATCCCTGTCCTGACAGCATGACCTGAATGAAAGTTCCGCCCCCCAGTAGAAGCATAATTTCATTTCAACTCTGGTGAGTTCTCTATCCACTGTAATATCTCAATATTCTCGTTCACCCATCCACGA
The DNA here is from genome assembly GCA_000697665.1 of Jaapia argillacea MUCL 33604. Taxonomy (NCBI): domain Eukaryota; kingdom Fungi; phylum Basidiomycota; class Agaricomycetes; order Jaapiales; family Jaapiaceae; genus Jaapia; species Jaapia argillacea. The sequence continues at coordinate 222,479 of KL197737.1, read as the reverse complement.
TAACCCTTCAGGGTTTCCAAGACCGCTATGAATGGCAAGCCTATGGAACATGAATCCATCGCTTATTGCTTCACTATGATACTAGTATAGTGTTGTGCAGGGCTGGGCTTGGCTCAAAAGCCTGGGCTTTGGCCTGGCTTTGGAGGGCTCAGGCTTGGTAAATCATGAGCCTGAGCCCTCAGCCAGGGCTCGGGCTCAAGAGGGTCAGGCTTGGGCTTGGGCCCTGGCTTTATACCTCCAAGGGTTTCCACCAGATTGTTGTATTTTTTAGACCATTATGTAGATAAATAGATATAGTACTAGGAGACTCTGAATTTGTTTGTGGCTGTCTGAGGGTGTTGGAAGGCCCATATTCACAAAAAAGCGAAAATAAAATTCAAATGACACTGTAATGAAGGAAAATACCCTATACTTATTGGTGTTCTAGACTGTACATGACAATGGGATTGAAGTGGGAGAGGTGAGAGGATGAGAGGAGAGGGATGATGATGAGGGGATAGGGAGAAGGGAGGAGATGGAGAGAAGGGAGAGGGATAGGATGGGGATGGGGATGGAGATGACCATGAGGATGGGATGGGGGAGGCAGGAGAGCAAGGGAAGAGGAGAGGAGATGGAGGAGAGAGGAGGAGATAGAGAAAAGGGGAGAAGTGTTAGGAGCGCCTTAGCGTTAGCGTAAGGTAGTGAATAAGGCTTGTAAGTCTTTTGGATACTTCTTGCTAACTAGTACTCAGGCTACGATGTTGAAGAGTAGAGGATGACGAGGGAGGAGCGAACCGGTTGAAGGATACAACTAAAGCGCTGTATTGTTCAAGTGGACAAGCTACTGAATACAAAGTAGCTAGGCGTCCTTATATACTACAGGAACAATGAAGAGTCAAACAATGTACTAGAGACAATAACGAGTGAGACAATGTACTTAGACAATGGCGAACGAGTTAAGGTTCTGAGACAATGACAAAGTACAATGAAATAAGAACAATGAGAAACAGAACAATGACGAGGCTGTACGAGGCTGTACAAGACGAGTCATTGGATGCTAAGAATAGAGTCCAAGATAAGATAAGAACGAATCATACTACGTATCATAGACAAGGGAAATGATACGAAAACGAATGAAGTCCGATGAAAATACAAACAATATAAAGGAAAATATACAAGTCCGAATGTGTTCACAACAAGAAGAGAGAAGGGGTTGGGTGAGATAACTGAAGGAAAATAGAAATCTATAAGGGAAATGGACAGAATCAGAGATGGGTCATGAAAAGGACTGTAAGGCATAAAGAGAAGGAGGGCAAGACATACCACTTTCTCCTTCTTCCCCCCTTCATTATCTCACTACCCTCTGTTCTACTCCCACCACATCACCTTCTTTCCAGCTTTCCTTCTCTCTCTCTCTCTCTCCTCTCCCCTTGCTCTCTTGTCCTATCCCACCCCATTCCAATCCCCATCCCTCACCCTCACCCTGATCCCACTGCCTCACCCTGATCCCACCTCCCCACCCTGATCCCACCTCCCCACCTTCATCCCACCTCCCCACCTTCATCCCACCTCCCACCTTCATCTCACCTCCCCACCTTCATCCCACCTCCCCACCCTCATACCACCTCCTCATCCCCATTTCATCTCCCCATCCCCATCCCACCCCATCCCACCCCATCCCACCATCCCATTGTCCCCTTCCTCCTCCCTCCTCCCCACCCCTCCCCCTCCTCATATGATCAAATAGCCCAGGCTCAAGCCTAGGGCTCAGGCTCTCTGGAACTCAAGCCTGAACCCTCAGCCCCTTAAAGCCTTCATGGAGGCTGGGCTTGGTCAGGCTCCACAGGGCTTGGTTAGGCCAGGCTCAGGGCTCAAAGCCCAGCCTTGCACAACACTATACAAGTAGCAGAGCCAGAAAGGTGAACCGAACGTGAACATTCACGGCACAAACTTGTTGTTGGGGTTGTGACCTCGGCAGTCGCCCACAGCCAGTACACACATCTGAACGTGCCCTCCTGTGCTTCCTGTAAGAAGCTCCAGGAAGGGACTGAGTTAGTTGGGTCTGGCTACTATCGTAGCCTGGCCTGCATTGATGAGAAACCCTTGATGCCACTCGTAGCTGCAAGTTGATGGCTTGGATCATACGGTGGAGAGGTTCAGCAAGGAATATGAGTGCTGAATATAGCAGAGGTGTGAGTAACTGGGGTTCCGATCCAACAGCTAGTGGTTGGTATTCAAGGCACGAGAGATTCAGAGGCTTGGAGCAATCCTGACATATGGAGCTCGAGCTAAACACCAACACCCAGTGGAAGTGCTGCGAAGATACAATAGACTGACAGCAGATGCTATGAACGACAGATGCTCACCGAGGGGCTGGTAGCGTATAGGCATGGATGAAGGAGCACGAATGCGGAGGAAAAGAGATTTCGTCGAAAGTGAATGTTCACGAGGCGAATGTGGTGTGGTTGAGGGAGTGAGGAAGAGTGTTGCAAGGGTTATTGCAGGCAACAGGATGAGACTATGGGTCTTTGCAAGGAGAAGTGGTCGACGGGAATGATTTGATTCCAAAGGCTCGAAGGTTGATTGGACCGTAATGATATAGGTTCAAGACTTCCGCAGATTCGAATGCTCAGTGGAGGAGGTATTCGCCGATGGACACGAATGTCACAAGTTGACTGGACTCTTGTGTGCACGATACAGCAACAGTAAACAGAATGCGAGGACGAGAAGTTGATATCAATCAAATCGAATACTCGATTGTGTAGTGACAGTTGACGATTCCGGTATCAGGGAATAGATGTCGACTACTCGAAATTCAAGCTGGGGGTGGGCGAATAGAGAGAGACAATTCAACTGAGAGCAACAGTGGCCCAGACAAGGGAGGATTTGAGAGGCGAGATGTCAGAGCAAAGAGTTGAGGCCGGATAGAGGGCAAAAGTGATAGCGCCACCTGTGGAGGCAAATTCCACTTCAACAGACTTGTGAGATATTTGATCGATGAATCAAATGGCAATTCTGTGGATGAGCCTGGTTGACATGTCGTGATCGCAAAATGGGAGCGCAGGAGTTTGAAAGTCCGCCTGAGCCAGGCATGCACGAGAAGATGACGGCGAGACCAGATTCGCCAATAGCGAGGGCCCAGATAGTGCGAGTCTGTGGATGTTACAGACGTAGGAGCGACGACCAGACAAGTACCCTTACTTGAAGTGCGGAAGAGGCTAGAGTGTGTGCGAACAGGAACTCAATCACCTGAGGGTGTGGACATGCCGTAGCAGAGAGATGGATTCAAAGGGGAACGAGGCAAGGCGACTGTCAAGCTCGAGCGTTCACAATTACGACAGGGTGTATTAGCAATGCTAATTCACTGGTCCACGGAAGAGACAACGAGGAAGTGAATGTGATGGGATAAACAGACGGGTGGCCAGAAATGGGTTGAGTGATGAATGAGGAGCAGTCGATGGTTAGTTGCTCCCTTGCGAGGTCACATTAGACAGTTGCAGAACGTGGCCATTCACGAAATCTATGAGCATCGATTGAACGGTGGGTGATACGACCACAGTAGCACAAAACTATTGGATGTGTCATCATTTGTGAGCGAGCTGTGATCAATATTTGAGGGTAGCACAGAGGTGCAGAGTGATCACCAGAGATGTCAAATTCCAACAGAGAGTCACAAGAGAAGTCTCGCTGCTTGTTCGTTTGTGAATGCGAGGTTCAATCCAAAGGCAGTCTGGATTGGATTCTGAGGGGTCCAGGGAAGTGAAATGACACAAGCAAATATGAATTGAGAGGCTTTGGTTCGATAGTACTTGACTGTGGATGACGAGGAAGTCGAGGAACAATCTATGAAGGGGACGATCGACGAAGCTGTAACAGGCTGGGAAGGACACAATTGTTGAGTACGAAGGCGAAAGTGTCTGAAGGGGCAAGCTATGCAAAATGGTGGATGAGGATGTATTGAAGTACTAATTGAATAATTGTTAAGCTTGTCGTGAGCCGGCCAGGTTGAACGACGATTCCTCCCAGTGTCCACCTTTGTAACGGCTAGGCTAGACCTGCATGTCACAATGGCTTAGGAGTCAGATGTCGTCCAGAGGGCTGGCGAGCCTCAGAGCCGGTACTGAGGTGTGAGACCCCTCACAGGGAGCCCCGCTATCAAATACATGGAGACTGCGTCCTTAGGTGCTACTCTCGTAGCTCCCTGAGCCACTCAATAGCTTGGCACGGCTGTCTACACAGCCGTCCTGCATCGATGAGGAGTCCACAATGTGACTGAAGGTCACTCTTGATTTTGAAGTAGATAAAGTCTCGTAACTCGACCCTCTTGTAGAGGTCGAGTTCTGAGTAGAGCCGGTGGTTCTAACTACCAGCTATAAGTGAGATAAGTCGCCTAGTTCACACAATCGACACACTCAATAAAGAGGTTGATTCGTGAATAGGTAGTGAAGATGATGTATTCAAAAGAGAAAGCTATGAGAATACACAAAGTCATTTCAAACTCCGCTCACGAGTTCCCACACTCAGTCCAGGGCAATACTGGAGAGTATTCCCCAGTAAATACCCGTTACATCACCTATGTGTCGTCGGTGGTCATTTGTCTTTCCTCCCCCCCCTCCACTCCCTGATGCTGCCTGTGAGAAGTCTTCATAGGCATCACCTGCGTGGTGTTGGCAGTCATTGGGTCAGAGGAACCATCTGTTTATTGTTGCTGCTGTTTTGGTCTTATGCTGACCCATGTTGCACAGGTTGCATTATGTCCCTGAATTCAAGAAAGGTCTGTAGCATCCCATCCTTTGAGTCTTGTAGATGTTTAACTGGTCTTTACTAGACTCGTTCTGGATGGCTCTTCTCACCGTTTGTGATTGCTGCCCAACCACAGTTCACTCTCACTCCTCTCCTCAAGGGTTCATTCACAGCAGCAGCTCTTTGAGAGATGTCTGGACAGGGTGATACTGAAGGAGCTCTCACAGACGGCACTCCTGAGGATGGCACACTTGAGGATGGTGTTGGCGGTGACGCTGTACCGCTTCTTGCACCTGCAAGCTTGGTTGACTCTTCTCTGCTCAGTTCCCTCAGTTCATTGCCATGTTCAAGCCCACTCTCTTCTCCGCCAAGCTCCCCTTCGCTACCCCCACAGGTTCAACCTTATCTGCAGCTGGATATCCCTCCACTTACCCCTGTCCCCAATCCTGCCAACTCTCGCCTTAACCTAACCTCCCAACACAAGCGTCAAGTCACACGGAATTCTTCTCAAAATCGAAAACAGAAGAGAGAACTCAAAGCGATGCACAAGGCTGCATCAGCCATCCTTCCCCCACACTCAAAGCTTCGTTCATCAGCTACAAAGAAGTATGGGAAGCCAGCCATCCTTATGAGTGTAGACTTCCAGCATGCTCTTCAGCCAGCAAATGGGGGGTATGTGGGGCTGTGGAGCTCAAAGTTATGTTGATCTTTGTTTAGTCTGGATGAGCTACTGGACAGAGGCTTCCAGTATCAGCCATGGGATGGAAAGTAAGCATTAAACCTTGTTTCTGTGTTTCGGCCTATCTGAGAAATGTAGAACTCTGGGGGTGGTGGTTGACAGTAGCTCTCGGGCCTTTGTAATCCTTGGGCTGCCCCTGTGCGATTTGCCTGGTTGTGCAGAGAAGGATACTTGGGATGCTGGGGTAACGTGAGCAGCAAGTGAAGCGATGGAGCAGGCCCGTTCAACCCTCTCATTCGACTGGTATGTTGCCATTTCAGATCCGACTTCTTCAGCTGAGTGGTTTATTACTCAGACTCCTGGTAACCTAATCAACGCTGCTTATCGTGCAAAGACTTTTGACTGCTTGGCGTCAATGAAATGTTTTCAAAGGGTATCTGGCCATCATAATTGTGAGTGCTTACTTTATGTCTTCCACCATGTAGTTATTGATACTGTTTCAGGTCTTTTGTCCCTTTATGCTCCCCGTCTTTATGACTGATACCAAACTGCCGTGAACGCAGTGTTCAACCACCACCCGAACCTCAGGAGACCTTTCAAATCAAGTGTTTGGCCCACAGTGACCTTTAACCTGGGTCCTCATTCTGTGACAAAGGAGCATGTTGACACCAGAAACTATACAGCCGGTGCCTGCCCAATCACAGTGCTTGGGAGCTATGATCCAATGAAGGGCAGTCATATGGTTCTCTGGGATTTGAAACTCATCATTGAATTCCCTCCTGGTTCAACCATCATCCTTCCCTCAAGTACCCTTCACCACAGGAATACCACCATACAACCCCACGAGCATCGGTACTCTTTCACTCAATACGCATCAGGTGCAATCTTCCGTTGGTTTGATTATGGCTTCTGGTCAACTCAACGACTTCTGGAAGAGGATCCAGAGCTGTTTGCTAGGATGGAAATGGAGAGGGACACCTGTTGGGCGAAATCGCTGAATCTGTTTTCGACCGTGGATGAGTACAAACTGTTGTAGTTATGCACAGCCCATAGTCTTTTAGAACAGTGCTCAGAACAGTAACTTATAATGGTCATGTGATATCTCACGTGATGGAAATGTCACATATTTTTGAATTTTCCCTCCTTCCCATTCACCTCACCTCACACCTGGATGGTCGCGACTGCAACGAGGAAACCGAAGAAGAAGGGGCCTACTCATCACCCTCTCATTGCTCCTGATGATGGGCATGTCATCTCCCAGTCATATGTTCTATCTGATGACTCCTGCTGTCTTATTGAAGCCACATCGACTCTGTCAGTCCCAACTGCACCCATACTTCCCCAAGCCGCGGACACCCCCACTGTGCCAAATGATGATGTGATTATAGACAATTCTACCCCTCTTGCCGATGAAGATGAGAATGTTGAGGTACCTCCAAGACAAGCAAAACGGTATGCAAACTTGGTACGTTTTCATGGCCACTTTCTTTGGGTGATATTTGCTTATCTTCTGCATATGTATCTCTTTATTCAGGATGAGCCCCTGAAGACGTGGATTCCCCTTTGAGATGAGTATCTTGATGAGATGTTGTACTTGGAGGGTTGAGGGAGGGCAAGGGAGTCAAAGTGCCCTGAGTGCCATGGCGAAGCACTTTTCTGCTGTCAGGATTGTTTTGGCGGTGATATGCAGTGCGCCCAGTGTATTGTGGACTACCATCGTCGCGCTCCGCTTCATCAAATCCAGGTTTGTTGTTTCATGACTTTCATACGAACTCTAAGCTGACCATTTTCAAGAGATGGAATGGCTACTTCTTTCAAAGGGAAACACTTCAAAACCTCGGTCAGGTCATTCAGCTTGGGCACCCGCCAGGTCAACGATGCGGTTACACTCATGTTGGCCACAAGGATTTTGTCGTCATTGATACAAATGGCATCCATCAAGTCACTGTTTGGTTCTGCAGTTGCGGCAGGAAACCAGCCCTCAAACATATTTAACTTCTCAGGGCAGGTTGGTGGCCCACTACCCCACTTGAACCTCAAACTTGTGCGACAATCCAGGTGCTCAGGCACTTCCAGACGCTCAACTTGCAGGGCAAGCTTTCAGCATACGACTTCTACTGCACGCTAGAGCTACAAACCAATGGGTCAGGTTTACTCAAGTTGCCAGTGAGTCCAACCACACTGTCTGTCCCTCAAGATTTGTTTCTGACATTTGTTGCAGGATCGGATGCTGTCGTTCTTTCTGATGGTGAGGGAGTTTCGGCACGTTCGAATGGCGAAAAGAGTGGGGAGAGGTCACGATCCAGAGGGCCTTGTGGGTATGCCAATGGGTGGTCTTTCAACCCCATGTCGAGCATGTCCCCACCCAGATATCAATCTTCCTCCTGGTTGGGACACGGTATCTAAGGAGACTTCGTACGTTCTTATTTCTTACCCACTGACTCTCACCACTGACTTATCATAGGTGGAAGTATCGACTATTTATTCAGAAAGACTGTAATTTCCATTTGAAAAACTGTCTTCGGTCAAGTGAAGACAAAGACCCAACGCTGAGCAACAGTCTGGCCTACTACGTCGATAACGTAGGCTACTCGACCCATATCCTCAACCATGTGGACGAGGAAGACGTGAGTGATTTTGTGCCAGCCTCTTAATCATGGGTTAACTGTTGGTCTATTGATTCCAGGTTAAGGGATGCACTGGATTTGCCGCACTTCTGAATGCAACCACCAAACGAACACAGGGCCTTCGTGCAACTGGTGTAGTCGGCGTGAGTTGTCATCATGATTGCTGGCAGGCAAATGGGTTTGGTGACTTGCAGCTTGGTGAACGGTTAGCCTTTCTCCTCCATATTCGGCTGTTCATCAACATCTAACCTGCTAGCTCTTAGATATTGCAATGTTGATTATGTTTTCTTCTCGAGTCTGAGAGGTGTTCATCCCAACCTCGGCCTGGTGGATTCCTACAACATTGTCTGTGTTTGGCACATAAACCTCTGGACATGAATGCTTGGCCTTCCAGAGGACATGCAGCTTTCCATCCCCCATGACAACATCACTTTCCTTGTCAACAAGTTCCACCTTGCTGGGCATGGCAAGAAGTGTCAAGCGCCCTTTTCTTTCAATTTCAAGCATGGCGTCGGACGATCTAATGGCAAAGGGCTGGAGAGACTATGGGCGTGGTTGAATGGTGCAGGTCCCAGTACAAAGGAGATGGGTCTGGGGGCGTGTCGTGACACAGTGAATGATTTCTGTGGATTTATGAATTGGATGAAGACAATCGGCCTTGGTATGTTTTGCCTCATACTTATTTCTCTTAACGCTGACCATCTATCTAGCTAAACTATTTCATCGCCTCCTACTGGAAGCCATCGGGGAGGCCATCCAGCATGGCGCCGCGTTCAGAGCCTTCAATGAGAATCTCCAAAGAGAAAGTCTGTTGGAAGTCGCAGCCTGGGACAAGATGTTAACAGCTTGGGAGGCTGACAACAAGCCGTGTCCTTATGAGTCGTCGGAAGAATGTACGCCACCTCTTTGTTTGCTCCCTCCCAATCTAAACCTTCAACTTTAGCTATGACTCTCAATGAAGTTCGGAAGATGTTGATGGCTGAGGAGGGTAATGGTGGTGACAATGCTGAGCAGGATATACCTGTGGACAGGTTGTCAACTCCTTTGGCACTGCTCATACTGGGTATGGATATCAAGAAGTCTCAGCATGTAGCATCCCCTTTTGTTTGGATTTCTGTATCTAACCTTGATAACAGATGCATTCTCCAAAAGGAGGTGCAAACGACCAGCAACCCTACCACGCTACAAGCAGCTGAGCTCCGAGACCGTCAAAACATTCTCAAACAGAAGATCGAGCGGTTTCATGGGCTGCAAGCAATCCACATGCCAAGCATTGTCGCCATCCGCAATGTTCATTCCAGTGGACAATCCGAACAACTCTCCCTTCCCGAGAATCTCAAGTTATATCTCCCCTTCAAACTCTCATCAAATCTTAGAGGTCAGGTTTGTCTCCCTGGCCTTGTTGACCTGGAGGCACGGCTTCAATTCGCTGAGGCCACCGATGCCCTCTGCACCCTCCGCCATCACCTTCACATGCAAACACACACAAATTGGTTCAAGATCAAGAATGTTACCAGTCAGGTTGCGAATACCCGGTTTCAAACAATTCTTCGACGAGTTGAAGGAAAAGTGGATTCTGCCGTTCGCCAATACAACCATACTCATGGATCCTATCTTAGTCTCAAGGGTCATGGGTCATGGGAGAACACTTTGCAGGTGCTCAACCCTGGAGATGTTCATGGGCCAAATGAGAAGGATATTCAGGATACAGAGGTTTTGGATGCTGAGAGGTTGGCAGACTGGACAGGCGTTCAGACGGGTGCTGGGACTGGAGGTCGAGTGAAGGCACATAGGACAGGAGGAGGAACTGTGGAAGTTGGTGAAGGTTGTTGTGAGCTCTCGTGGTTATGGACACAGGTGGAAGCCGATGAATCGTCAAATGATCCAAAGATGTGCAAGGGTAAGTCATTTTCATCTTCTTGTATACTATCACTCATCTGTTGGATCCTGTAGTCCTCCAAATTGAGTGGGTGAAGGCGAAGGCCAGGGCAGCTTGGTGGCACAAAGAGGTCATACTCCTTGATGAGGAGATGCATCAGTCTATCAAGTACTGCAACTGGAAGGCTCACTGGAGGATGGGTCAGAAAGCTCGCCATCAAGATCTCTCACTCGAACTTTATGAAGGGTTATGTGCCTCCACCTCCAAACAGGCCTTCTTTGAACATCACCGTGCCCTTGCCTGGGAGATTGTGTGGAAGACAGCACGAGAATGGGCAAACACTGCGACCACTACTCTATCTTCGTCTGACTTGCTCGATGAGGTGGATCTGGGCCCCAACACTGATGTGAGTTTGTTGGGCGATGATTTTGATGACGACAACGGCCTGTATGTTGATGATAACTAACCTTCTGTGGGTGAGTCCTATCTTTTTAGCCTGCTCATGAATAATAACTAAGTGTTTGTTTTAGAACTTCACATCTGTTTCAATTGCTTGTCCCGGCTTTCATTCATCGAAAATTGTCATATTCAGCCGCTCAATATCCCCATTTCCAGTGCCGTATTTCTGGTTTTTGGTGCTGGGTTTCTGTCTCAAGCTCCCTCTGAAATGTATTTTCATCCCCCTACTCCTGCCCCCTCACCCCCAATATCACCGTTTTGAGGCTAGGAATATGTTTTTTTTGCCATTCCGTATGTTTGTTTCTCCATATGTTTTTTGCAGCGGCCGGTTTGTGGTATGTTTTTTTGTGGTGGTTGGTTTTACCCTGCTCGAGATTGGCTCACTCAAATTGCAATGTGATTGAATTATAGTACTAGTGATAATAATCATACAGTAGCTGCTGTAGAAATTGTAACGTGGCTGATTGTAGTTATCACTGATGTTTAATTGTTGCTACAGGGATGCCTTGGTGTTGGTGGCGTTGGTGGTGGGAGGCAAGGTGAGAGTCTGGGTTGGGTTCCATACGGGCTGATTCGCCTGTCAACTATGGAGGTCTGGTGGTGCTCGAGCCTCCAGATGATCCACCATCCACATAAGAGTGCCGATGCCAGGCATTGTAGTCCAGAGGGGATATGGACCTCCATGGAGGGGACTAACCTGCAATTCAGCCCCTCCTACCATCCACTTCTCATGGAATTTCCCTCCAAATCCTAAAACATGCTTGAGTCAAGCTGCCGGAGCTGAAAGAACAACGGTATACATATTGAGATCCTTGGGAGGGATGTGGATTGTAGCGTCGGAGGGGATAGTGAATCCAGGAGGTAAGATGACGCCAGGAGGAAGTGAGAATGTAGTCATAGTGGGTGGAGTTGGTGCTCGAGTAGGAGGAGGGGTACCAGTGATTGAAGGAGCTGCCGAGTGATTAGTGTCAAGGATGAGGAGAGTTGGGATGCAAGAGGGTGGAGGATATTGCAATTGAGCTTGTTCATATGAGAGGTCGTAAATGTTGGCCATATCCATCGCGTCGCTCCCTTCGAGAGAGCAAGGGAGGAATTCTGGGGTTCGGGTTCAGGTGTAGTAGTTCAGATGGCCGTTGAGAGGCCCAATGTCAAGCATAGGGATGCCGTTGACCATACAGGCTGGGAAGCTCTTCATGGCCTCGACCAGATCCATATTGTCATCGCTAATGGAGCTCAGAGGGCTGCTTTCGTCAGAGGAGGTACCAGAAGAGATGATGATGATGTGAACTTGAACAGGAGCAGGTTGAATATTTTCTTTGTTGTGGGATGAGGGAGGTCAATGAGCACAAGCGCGAAGCTCGTAGATTGGCTTGTCGGGTGCCTCGAAACGAACCTAGGTGCCATTGAGTTGCTCACAGAGCATGACCCAATTGTCCTGGCACCAAGGTCAACCGCAGAGTAGCTGAAATGAGATGTTCTTGGCAACCCAGAGTGATGTGAATGTAGTAAGACCACCAATAGAGAGAGGGATGTTCGAGACAAGACCGATAATCTCGCCTTGACCGCTGTTGGCGTCGTTCATGATGAGTTGGCAAGAGTAATTGATCTGGAGTTTGATGCATTCGGCCCATGTGTTGTAACTTACTATATTGAGCATTGATCCAGAGTTGATGAACACATCAATCTCGTTCCCCTGGACCGTTACTCTCAAGTTTAACAGTTCTGCTTTATCTCTGGTCTCTACAAAGGCTACCTTTGCATCCTTGACATCTTTCTCTGGCTTCCTAATTCACATTACTTCCTGTAACTTTCCTGTGACTTCTTTTGACAACCCTACGACCTCACTGACTGATAACGTCAAAGGTGTATCCAATAATTTTTTCAAGACCTCGCTAGCCTTGACCGACTTGGATGCAGCACACTTATGAGGCTGGGATCTTCGTTTCATGAGGTCCGTCTCTGCTGCACGAATTTTGGGTGAGATCGGAATTCGGCTAGGTACGGGATCTTCCATAATCGAGTCCAAGTCCTCAGAGTCGAATGCCGGCTGAGGGTGTATGTTGATAGGAGTGTTAATAACGACTGCAGGGGGGGCTGGTGGAGAGTTTGGGGGGGCTATCCTCATTTCTGTTTCTTTCCCCTTCCTTTCATCAATCTTTCGAGCCCATTCTGGCTTTGGAGGTAAGTAAACCCCATCCATTACTTCTCGCCTACAATTTGCTGACTTCCGTTCAGTTCGTATCACAGGGTATACTTCCATCTCATCCCTTTCTCTGATTTCAACTGCATGTGTCGAAGCCAACTGCATTTCTGGGCTTTCCATTCCATAAGTCATGAAATTCGCCACAGGAATGCTTCTTTCGATCACAACAATTAGGTTCTCACCTTCTACTCGACGAATCCAACTTCCATCTGCAAGAACCACCCTTCCATTCTCATCTCAATATGCAAGTCCCTTCATGAGTACCTCATTTAGCTTTCCGCATGTATTCATCATATGTCCTTTCTCATTACAGGCAAAACATTGTATTTCACCTCCAAGTGGTCTCAGGGGTGTAGAAGGAGGCACAAAACGAGATGGCGGTGTTACTAGCCCCACATTTGCGATCAGGGGTGGTGCCACTCCTGTGCTAAGCCTAGGTAAGCATAATACTTTCACGCTGTTGACATCGATTTACCTCATTGTGAGTTTGTCTCAAATTTTGTGGACGTTTGAAGGTTTGAGTCAGTTCTTTTTCGATGGTATGATTTTGCTGATCCCTTTTCCTAGTGTCCTCCTCTTGCTCTCATACTCTCTCTTTCCCTTTCCTCCTTTCCTTTATATTACTGTCTCTACACTCATCATCTCGCTCCATCTTTACCTGTACTTTCATCCATGGTTTTATTCGTTGTACCTTCTGTCGTCATGGTAATATATCTTTGTCATTGTCTTCAGAGTCAGATGTGTATCCAGAAGAGTCTGACTCTTCAAATAAGATTTCCTCCTCTGCTTCTGGGTCATTGGCATCAAATCACTCAGGATCAAAAATATATTCTGTGGCCTTTACTACCTGCTCAACACTAAAGGGAGTTTTTATGTTGTGTGTGGGTGCTTCCTGGGTGATATGTAGATGTAGAATGTCCTGCAGGTTTCAAGGTAGTCCTTTCCAAAAATACTTGTTGTAGATAGTCTCAGTGATCAATTCTTTCTGCTTCAACCATCCAGCAATTCTGATGAACCTCCTTTGGTATGCATGAAATGCTCTTTTCGAGCCGATTGGCTCTTGCCTCACATGTTGGGAAAATTTCCGCAAGTCTCTCTCCTTATATTTCAAGTTTCGCTCCTCATAGTCATAGAGTTTAAGAATGTCCTCGCGAAGTGCAGTCCAGTTATGAGTGGCATAACTGGTGAGGGCTTCCTGGTGGTACATTTTTTTTGCCCTTCCGCTACACTATTCTGCACACATAGAGCCTCATACTCCTCTATGAAATCATTCACATAACTAGAACTTCCTCTGAATGTGCGAGGTGCCTTTTTAGAGCCTCCTACAGGCATGTCTGCAATACTTCGAGTATGCATGTGCATTTCTTACAGAGTGGATTCTGGTTCTGAATATGGGGTAGGTGGGGGTGAGAGTGAGAGTGAGGATTCTGATGAAATGGGTGATTGGATGGATAATCTCTCTTCTGAGACTGGAAATGGGGGATCAAACAAGTCGATGAGTGCTGTGAACAGCTCTGTTTTGGCCAAATAAAGTGAGGAGGTTCTCAACAAGTGAAGTCAGGAAACCTATCCCTCATGGTGGGCTCCAGATGACGATTCAGAAGATTGTTCTTAGGGTGAATGAATCTCCTTAGAGTTTCACAGAATGTGTTTCAAACAGCGAAATATCTATTGTTCGAGGGATAGGACAATTCTCTGATCTTCCGTTGAAGAGCTCTCAAATATTTTAGACAAATAGGAGGGATGACAACAAACAAAGGGAGGATGACAAAGACTATAAAGCAGTAAAATCCCACTTTCCAGATTTCTGTCAAAGAAATCTGATACTTCACAGAACCTGATGCTGACAGATAGACCTCA
>KL197737.1:118316-176662 GCA_000697665.1 Jaapia argillacea MUCL 33604 | reverse complement strand
CAATATATTCTGATTTTTCCTGATTTTTAATGATTTATTCCACTCTTTTATTCTGCTTTTTTTTAGCTATTTACCATTTTAGGTAGCTAGCTAGATATGGACATCCCCTGAGTCAGGTCCACATGGTCCACATGGTCCCAGTAGGTCCCAGCAGGTCCTAGCTGGCCAAGCTATGCCTCTTCCTGTGGACCTGGGACTTATTGCAATAGATTTGCTGGGGTTTGTTGCAATACACTTCTAGCCATTTACTGGCATAATTGCAATTCCACTACAGCATCTGGTGAGCGTTGGAACGAGTTCCCAGTTCGTCGCGTGGATGTCGCAGCGTCTGCCCAGCCACGACCGGGAGGTCGTTCGCTAGATGCAGCAGGAGCCCTCGGACTCGTTCTGCACCACCTATGTTCGACTATGCGCGATGTCAGCCTACAGGAAATATTCGCTCTCGTTCCATCGACCACCACAAGATACCTCGATTTCAGCATGGCCATCCTACTCGACACCCTGCAGCACATGGAGGATGGTTGTATAGCCTGGACGACGGGATCAAGACTGGTAGAGGACAATAGGTTGATCGTTGCTCGGCATTCACGTTTGAAGGGAGGGTTTGGGAGCACAGATGGTTTGGGGTTGCCTGTGACAGAGTCCGATGATCCCGAAATCGAGAACACCACCTACAATGGCTGGAAGAGTGCACATTTCGTCAGCAATGTGTTCGCATTCTCTCCTCGAGGTCAATCTGCTATACAATTGATGTTAATCTCCACTCACCTCACCTCTAGGCGAAATCATTCATGCAATCTTGAATGCTCCTGGCAGCTGGCATGACTCTCATGTTGCCCGTCCGCTCTTCGAAAAGCTGCGAACGTCTACCCCAGATGGGTATTATCTCATTGCCGACTCTGCCTTCCCCCGAGGCACCGCTGCCATCCAAGGAAAAATTCAGGCACCACTTAAATCAGGCTCACACATTACCGACGATGTCATTGAGCAGGTAGAAATACTACAGTTCAACCGGGAGCTGTTATCGTATCGCCAGACAGCGGAGTGGGGCATGCGAATGATGCAGGGCTCATTTGCCCGCCTCTGTCTTCCACTTGATATCAATGACCCTGATGGCCGACAGAGGCTGTTGGAGGTTTGTTCTCGATTGTCTAATGTGCAGGCGTGAAGGGTGGGCATCAATCAGATTCGGAATGTGTACATGCCGATCTGGAGGGAGACGGAGGATGACGAGATGTGGGATAGCCTTGGAAACATGGTTTTTTGGGAGATTTGCCATTGTGACCATGTTTCTCGGTACCACCTTACAATTGCAAGAGAAGAATAGATGTATAGCCTTGGTATCTACAATAATGTCCACCAGCAAGGCGAGGAAACAAAAGGAGAGTAATCCACTTACGTGGATACAGAAACCTGATTGTCGTACATATATCCACCAAGGAGCCAGCCGTACTACGCTAATAAACGAAACATAGTACATATATCCATGGGTGAACGAAACGTAGTACATATATCCACGGGTGAATGAAACATAGTACATATATCCACGGGTGAATGAAACGTAGTACATATATCCACGGGTGAACAAAACGTAGTACATATATCCACTGATGAATGAAGCCACATGTATCTACAGATGATGGTGTTGAAACCATCTGTATGATACAGATAGGTGCGAACCAGAAGCAAGTTGTGACCTGGTGAGACCAACGTTCAACGCCCAGGAGTCGGCTGCCATGACGGAGTCACGGGACGGGACTCGGAAGTGTACCGATGAGCCTTGGGAGTGACATTCACTGCGATGGAAACGTTCTCCCCAATATGGAGCGGAGAATGTTGCAAAGCTGAAGCGACTTGTGCAAGAGTGGACAGGGCAGTTGTGGGGTCATTTGGAGGTTGGGGGAGGGGGAGGGAATGGGATGACGAAGCTATGAGCGGTGGTTCTGCGGCAACAAGATGCAGGCGCTTTCGTGGTGACCCTGCAAGGATGTTGTTTGATGGTGACATTACTTCACGACGGTGACAATGAGAATGGGGAGATGCATATCTTACCAGTCGATCATCATCACTGAACGAATCGTGATGTTCGCGACGGTAAGGGTAGTCATTACGAGGAGAGGGGGAATAGGATATGGATGAAGAACGTCATAGATGATGCCCACGTTGACGATGGTCACTGCGAGATCTGAGGGCTTTGTTGAGAGCAAGCTCTTGCTCAGCCTTATCAGCTCGCCGTGTTTCTGAGTTGAGACGGTCCTGGAGAACATCCACTCGAGCGCGCAGCTCTCGGACCTCGGTTTGTAGGGTAGAGAGTTGGGAAAATTGATACATGGATGCAAAGCGTTGATCGTCCCGTTCAGCACAAGCCTCGGGTGCAAACACGGTGGAGAGGGTGGCTAAAGCCTCGTTTGCGATGCGACCCCGAGTTGGCTTCGTCGCAGCAGTCGATGAGGAAGTTGGAACAGGTGGGTTGATTTTGTACACCTTGATAATGGAGGAAGTCTTGGGGGGTGCCTTGTTCTTGATTTCTTCATCAGAGCCTGAAGTAATCTCGAGGATGCTTGCCTCTGCAGCATCCTCAGGATCGTCGCCGTCACCTAGATCTGCATCGCGAAGCTCGGGGTCATCGAGGGTCAGGGAGGCAACTTTCTTGCTTATATTGTCATCAAGCTCCCAAGCCGATTTGACATACCAGGGGACTTCGGCATCCCCTGTTGGCTTTTTTGTCTTGACAATCTGTTCGTGGGCTCATGAGGACTTATCCAACCAAGAGAGGAATACTGAAATAAAGCTTACTCCATCAAACTTGGCTTGCAATCCTTTTCCATCCCGAATCCGGTAATAGTTGGTCTCAGCCCACTTGTTGTAATCCGTAGTTACCCAACTCCAACCAATTCCAGCAACTGGCAGGTATGTACAGACGAGGGCTAATAATTGCCGGACTTCGGCCTCTGAGTATCCAGTAGCCCCCTTCTTACGACCCTTGCTCTTTCGTTTGCTTGGGCCCGACTCCTGTTTGACAGTGAGATCAGCAGGCTTCAGAGCCTTGCCCCTCTTGACCTGGGTATTGTGAGCTTCGGTGGTTACCGTGGAAGCCTTCTTTGCCCTTGGCTTCGAAGTCTTCGAGACTTTCGAGACCTTCTTCGGTGGTGTGAGGATGGTATTGGGCAGGTCCTCCAAGTCCGACTCAGGAGAGGGTGCTTGACATTTTGGTGCAACACGAGCAGAAGGACGAGACATGGTAGGTACGGGGGGAGCCGTGGGTGGTGATGGGATTAAATTGGGGACGGGAAGATGTTGTTGAATGCGTCTGCACATCCCAATGCTCCGCGTAGGTGTTGCCGGGCTGTGAAGGTGTGGTCACCACCATGCGGGCCATAGAAAAGTGTGCTAACGTACAACATGATTGGTTTGACTAGCAGGAAAGCGCCACTCTGCATTCACAGAAGAGGGTCCTGGGTCTACATGGCTAAACCGGAACGGGTTTTGACTGCCGTTCATTCAGCAAAGACGGGAGAGGTGAGGTACAAGATGCTGTGTAAACACGAATGGATTGCTTGAAGAGGGAATTGGGACGATGCCTGGCCACAGGAAGCTTGCTGCCTAAGTAGGGAAGGAATATTGAAATTTCAAGCATCGAGTCGCAGTCCAGAGGGTTGAAAGTTGGTCGAAAGTTGAAATGGTTGCGTTTTAGAGTGCAATTTCTGTTAATTGGGGGGTCAAGACCCCCTGCAGACCGTCGACTTTACAGAGCAGGCTTTCCTAGCAACCAGCATCTGGAACCCACCGAAAGCAACCGGCATCTCAGCAAAATAAGATTTACGGACAAAATTTGGGCGAAATGTGCTGTAAATCGTTATGGAAAGTCACCCAATGTCTTGACCACCATGCTCTACCCAGAACCTGGCAAATCACGCATTGGTTGTCAACTGCTCATTTTTGGTAAAAGTGAAATTGCTGAAATGGACAATATGAGGATCTAGGATAGTAGTCCCCACTTCCAAGGACCTGATATGAGTTCTCCCACATGACTAGCACATCTGACTATCTATCAAATGGGTGATTTCCGCCTTTTAGACATATTTTCAGTGGGAAAATAATATTGTGGGAATGTTGATGTAAGTATCTAGGATTGTAGCCCCCATCTAGGAGACCCTGAAATGGGCNCCCTTGCCTGATTCCAGCCACTGTAGCTCTGGCAAAATGCAAAACATCTTTTGAATGTGACATTTTTCAACTTTGTTTGCCTTGTAGCAACACAACCAGCAATGCTACATGTGAAACAGTGATGGATCTAGAAAGCCCTAGGTCCAGGCTACCTGCTGAGACTAACATATCAAAATTTCCAAATTTGGTAATATTCCATATGGTACCTAGTTCACATTGGGGTTTCAACCATTTTCAATGTTTGTGGCTAAAATTTTCATTTTAGGCATGGTATATTGGTCACATGACACACTAGCAGCATGAATATATTTTCCTAATTTTTCCTGATTTTTCCTGATTGTATTGGCTATATATTGAGAAATTGCCAATTTGGAACATTATGTCACCAATCACTCAGGGTCAAAGCATTGGCCATGATGGACAGCATTTTATTCTGATTTTTCCAGATTTTCCAGCATTTTTCCCAGCTGCATTGATTGATTTACCATTTTAGGAAGGTCACATGATCAGCCAAATAGTACCAAAGTGACCCTACCCTCTACTCTACCCTAGTATAATTTATTCTGATTTTTCCTGATTTTTCCCGCATTTTTTGCAGCTGTATTAATCAGTTTACCTATTTAGGCAGGTCATATGACCAGCCAAACAGTGCCAAAGTGCCCCCCACACTGTACCCAGAACATTACAGTACTGCTACAGGGATGCCTCAGACAATGATTTGTTCCTCAAACCAGAGAAATGCACCTTCGAGACATCTAAGATTGAATATCTTGGATCAGTGGTTTCTCACAATCTTGTTGAAATGGATCCAGTCAAAGTCGCTGGCATTACCGAATGGCCTATTCCACAAACCATCAAGGAGGTTCAATCTTTCATAGGCTTCTGCAATTTTTATCGACGCTTTATTCACAACTTTTCTAAGATAGCATGACCACTATTTGAACTTATGAAAAAGGATCACTCATGGAATTGGACAGACCAGTGCCAATCAGCTTTTGAAGCACTCAAAATCGCATTCACCTCATCACCTACTCTCATCATGCCAGACCCCACCAAGAAATTTCAGATTGAATGTGACACTTCTGACTATGCAACAGGGGCAGTTCTGACACAACTGGAAGATGATGGCAAATATCATCCAGTTGCATATATCTTGAAATCTCTGTCAGATGCAGAGCGAAATTACGATATCTACAACAAGGAGCTATTAGCAGTCATCCGAGCTATCAATACATGGCATCATTATTTAGAAGGATGCAGTCAAGAAATCACAATTTATACTGACCACTGTAATTTGGAATATTTCATGACAGCCCAAAAACTCAGTCGACAACAGGCTTGATGGGCTCAATTCCTCACTCAGTTCAATTTCCAGCTAGTCCACAAACCTGGAAAGAAGAATAAATCTGATGGGCTCTTGAGACAATTTGATCACAGGAAGGGGGTAGAAACTGACAATAAGGATTGAATCCTTTTAGGACCCCAACTTTTTCAATCTTTATCAGCACCTTTTTCACCTTCTTCACCTTCTATCAATGCCAAAGCACTCTTTAGCGTATGCCTAACCAGTCAAGGGGTAGCGACCACAGGAGTCCCCTCAGTTACCAAGCAAATTAGGATGCAAGTTAGATCAATCATGCTTCGCACCACCTCCAATATCTCATCCACAACACCTTCAGATGAAAACCAGCTATCTCAAGTCATGCATGTATGTGAAAGATGTCTGGGAACACTATCATGACACACTCACCTGCTCTGAGTGCCCAGCAAAACACGAATTGGTCAGTCAGCTTGTTGTTTTCAATAAAAGTGAAGTTGTCAAAATGGTTGATGTAGGTATCAGAGATTGTAGCCCCCACCTCCCAGCATCTAAAATCAGTTATCCCACCCCACTGAGACATCTGACAGTCAACCAAACTGGTGATTTCCACCTATCAGTAAGTGTTTCAGTAAAAAATGAAACTCATGAAAATCCTGGTGTAAGTATCTAGAATTGTAGCCCCCATCTAGGAGATGCTAGAACGGGTACCTTTGCCTCCTTTGGCATGCCGTACCTGTAGAAAAATGCAAAATTCTTCTGAAATGGGACACTTTTCCATTTTGTTTGGCTTGTAGCAGGTCAAGTAATGATGCTATCACTAAGGTGGTGATATATTTGGGTTCCCCTATCTTATCCATTGACACCCATATTACCTAAACTTCCAAATTTGATAATTTTCACATCTGCAGTCTAGCAGGAGTGACAAGCAATCCCAGAATCACATACTCAAATACATGCCTACTATATACAAGGAGAAATGATGTTTCCATAGCAACCACAATGAGTGGTGCTATTTTATCAGTTCGGAGATCTCAGCTAGTTGTGTATACAAAGTTATAAATTACAAGAATTGGGTCCTTACCTAAACAGCTACCATAGCAACCACTACTCTATATCAAAATAATTTTATCTTTATTTATTCTGATTTTTCCTGATTTATTTGGTCTATGTTGACCAAATTTCTTATTTAGAGATCTTACATCATCAAGCAAACATGATGGAAGCATCCATTTACCTGGAACCACTTTTATTCTGATTTATTCTGAATTTTCTAGATTTATTTAACACTTTGATGACCACTTTCCATTTTGGGCATATTATATACTCTGACAAACAAACCCAAAGTGTCTTCCTATACCTCTACAATTTATTCCAATTTATTGTGATTTATTTGGATTTATTTGATCTTTGATTGACTGGTTGCCTATTTAGGCATATTACATCATCTGCCACACAAACTCAAAGGGCCCTCCCTACCCCATACATTTTATTCCAATTTATTGCGATTTTTTCGGATTTATTTGACCCCTGATTGGTTAATTACCTATTTAAGCATATTACATCATCTACCAAACAACCCCAAAGTGCCCCCCTACCCTAACAGAATTTTATTTGGAATTTTATCGATTTTATCGATTTTATCGATTTTATCGATTTTATCGATTTTATTTGAACCACCATTGACCAGTTGCCTATTTATGTATATGACATCATCTGCCAAACAACCCCAAAGAGTCCTCCTATCCTAATAGAATTTTATTTCGATTTATTCTGATTTATTTGATCCCCCCCTCTCCTTTCAACAATATATTATAATACAAGATACAGATTGTACCAAAAACACATCTGGTTTTATAAGATTGAATCTGGTTCTACAGAAACACCAGGTGCATCTTGTACAAAGCAAATCTAGTACTATTTTACCAGCATTTATACATGTCTGTTTGTTGTTCATTGTCCCCTTATTGTACAATAGTTAATGGGGACTAGTGTCATCACAGGATTACCAGAAACTGATGGATATGATGCTATCCACATCTGTGCAGATAAAACCACCAAGACAGTTATTATCATGCCATGCGTCAAAACTATTGATGCCAACAGAACAGCAGAAATGCTAGGAAATAATGCACATCAATGCTATGGATTTCCAGACAAAATTATATTGGATTGAGGACCTCAGTTCACATCAGCAGTCCACAAAACATTATTCGATCGATTTGGCATTCGAGCAGCCCTCAGCACAAGTTTTCACCCAGCAACCGATGGAGGAACAGAACAAGTCAATCAGGAATTAGAGATATTCCTTCATGCATACTGCAATCGGAATCAGAGCAATTGGCTGTCACTTTTGCCAATTGCAGAACTCATGCACAATACAAGAATGTATTCCATGACAAAGAAAACCCCATTCGAACTCATGCATGACTCTGAAGCCAAAACTATACTGTCACTTTGATCCGCACCAAACGTACCCCCAGCCAATCTATGTTTGGAAGAACTCAAGAGAGCTAGAGAAGAAGCCAATGCTTGCCTACACATTGCAGCAGAAGCTATGAAAGCTCAACACGATAAATATCGAGAGAAGGGACCCAAATTCAAAGAGGGAGACTTTGTGTGGTTAGAAGGAAAATGTCAAGACAGAATATCCTTCTGCCAAACTCTCACCTAAATGATATGGACCCTTTGAAATCAAGAAAATCATTAGTCCAGGCACACTCTGACTCAAATTACCCAAGAAGTGGCGCATTCATCCAGTATTTCACACAGGAATCCTCACACCTTACATCAAGACCGATGCTCATAGACCTAACTTCAAACGACTGCTTCCAGATCTAGTAGAAGGAGAAGAAGAATTTACAGTCAAAGAAATCATCACATCCAAGTACACAAATCAGAAGACCAAAAAGAACATCAAATATTTGGTCAAATGGAAAGGATATCCTGACTCCAATAATACTTGGAAACCAATTGGGAACTTTAGGAATTCACAAGAATATGTTGAAGAATTCTACAAGAAAAACCCCACTGCACCCCAAGAGGCAAACAGCTCGGCAATACCAAACACTCAGTTCAAGGGCAAAGGGGGTACGTCACCCTCCAGAATAAGTCAAAAACATCTGAGAGAAGTTTCCAAAAATGTAACAAAGCTTTGATCTGTTGATCTCAAATCAAGACGACGTGCAACGTGCTCGTCCAATGTGTACACGAATTGCTTTGGGTCCCTCTCCATCGTGTAGCTTGCAGTTGGCAATGCTAACTCACCCACTGTCAAGTGTACCTTGTGATGTCCTTTTGGTCACCTATTGGTTGTTTCATCACCCGGAACCTCTGTTTTCGGGCAGGTCATCCATCAAGGGAGGCTCTCTGGCAGGTCCCACACCTGGGCAGGCGCAATCACAAGTGTCTGCCTAGATACATACCAAGAGCATATTCCACAATCTCAAAGTTATCAGGTCCATACTTTGTCCCATTGTTGGCCTTCAGTGTACTGGTGGCATTCAGCAATCCTGTCTCCACATCCTCTCATATTCGTTCCATCCACTACCCGCAACTATACAACCTTTGGAATATGGTGTTACACCTTACAGTACCCCTGTAAATCTCTGTAGTCCCCAACATAACATACATTCAACCCTGAGCTCCCCCCCCTCTTTGTATCCAAGTTATGTTTCGTGTTTTAGGGTAAACAAAAGCCTCAGTGGCTTGTCTCCTTGACTTGGTATCGAAGTAAGTTATCAGTTTACTTCCTCTTTGATGTTTCTTAATTCTCAACTGCTCTCCCTAGTTTTGAAATACAGTACCTGTATATGCATCCACATCCTCATTATCGACACAGTCCCAGCCCAACTCCAATAGTAATTGGGCCATAAATAGTCTTCCATTGTGCCCACCCCTCCAACCTCCACCTGAAAACCTTGGTTCAACACAAGTCTCATCCTTGTCACTTGCACCAAGCTGCCTTCGTGATCCGATTGTTTGCTGTACCCAGGGATACCAGGTCTGACCCTCCATGTCGGCAAAGAACAGGTTCATACATGTGTCGATTGTGGGTCACAGCGTTGGCAGGTGGAGTGTCCTCGATGTGAGGACTGGATTGGGACTCGATTAGGTGGATCAAAGCAGATTGAAGTCCATAACCTGTCCCCACTTTATCAGCACTGGAGTTCAGGAATGGCATGTGTGAAACAGAGTACCCCACATCAAACTTTCTGTGCCTCGACAGTGATGTCTCTGCAAGTCCCTGGTCCAGAAAGCCCCCTATGAGAGTCATCAAGGTTTACATGTACAAACGTCATACAACTCCCATCTGAGATCAAACATGGAGATCCGTTGTTGGTGCACTGGAACCTGTGTCTAGGGATACCTGTTGTGTGGCCTCAGGATCTTCAGGACCTTGGCGACTTCAATACGATATTTCCCTGGTCAGCACTTGGTTCTCAGTTCAAACTTGTAGTTTCTGTTGACCGCAATCAGAATCAGCATGCATCTGCAGTTGACTGTCATCGACAATGGCTCGATAGGAGTATTCTCTGTCCCTCATGTGCCGCAGATGTTCCTCACCAACTCAAGCAAGTCGTGAAGTCTGCTCAGCGTCTGCAAGAATCTGTTCACGAAGTAAGGGTGAATGTTAGTCAGCTCCGAGATGCATTGAAGTTGAAGGAAGCAAGCATCGAAAAGCTCAAGTTGCAGGTTGGTCAAAATCAAGTTCTTGCATGGATGTCAAAAATTGATCTCTGATGCTTTCAGTGTCTCAACCATTCATGCCAAATTGACTTTCTCCAATCAGCTGTTGCAGATCATAAAGAATTGTTAGATGTTATCACCAAGAAAAATATTCCTCGAGTGTCGGCCCTCATTGGAACAGCACTTGGTCACAGTTCATCTGGGACATCATCACGAGAATATCTCTCTCTGCTGATGGACAATACCACATTACCCAGTACACCCAATGTGAACTTGACCTTGTGTTGCTTGCCAATCGCCACAGAAACCAGTCTCTTACTTTTGGCCTGAATAAAGGCTGTGGGCTGCCATCAATTACTACGATTTGAAATTACCACCTCACCACCTGTCTCAAGTGCACAATTGGCCCTGTAACAACTGAAGAAATTGACCACAACCTTGAAGAAGCTTTTCTTAAGACTCAGCAAGATATGCTGGCTATGTTGACCACACCAATTCCTTGAAAGGGTGGAGCTGTGCATATGGATGAGTTGCGACTGGAGGAAGAGGCATCATATTCTCCAAACAATCACAGCTTTGTTGGCCATTGCTGAGAGTACACCAAGAAGAAAGATGTTCTTGCTGATTTGCAGCAGCATATCGAAGCCCTAGTTACTGCAATGGATGAGGGGTGCATTCATATGGGAAAAGAGATGACCATAGCAACTTTGAAGATTTTTGGTGAATGTGGTGTGTCTCCACTTCTGGCTGCTCCCATGTGCAAGGCTGCAGATGCATTGGAGATGGAGGGAGTAGTTCAGAAAATATTCCATTTCTTGCAGGTGAACCCGTTATTCCTCAAGATGGTCCAGCTTTGGTCCTTTGTTACAGATGGGGATGCCACTCAACATTTAGCTGGATTCCGGCTCTTCCTTTGGCACAAATTAGCAGATGACAATCCCCTACATGCCATGGTTTCAAAACTACAAGGTCTGAAGATAATGTGACACTAGATTTCGATTGGAAACATGTCTGGAAGGGTAAGTAAGCCCACTACCAGTTAGGAGCATTAACTGAAGATCAAATATCCCTAGGCATCTATACACTCCTCCAATCTCTTTCTGGTTACACACTTGGCAACAGAATAATTATCAATCGACTTTTCTTGGAACAGTATCTTGTTCAACTTCTCCATCTGAGTACGGAAGCTGGCCACCACCTCCTGCACCCCAACGATGCCCAAGATGTACCACTCACAATTGAACTGATGCAAGAAGTCATTCATCTCTGCAATGTAGCTTTGCAGCCAATGAAGGATCCAAATGTCAACGCTGAACTTGATGTGATCAAATTACTTGGTCATATCCTTGAGGCAATCCTACAACCTTACACAGATATCAAGCTATCACTCACAGAGCAAATTACCTTATTATCGAAATATGCTCACCTCACCTTCACATTATTCCACCATCACTGAACTGAATTCATGTCAAACCAACTGTACTTTGACTCTCAGTCTCTTGTGAAGAATGTGGTGTTCTGTGTTGCAAAACAGCAGCTACTCGATCCTAGGCAACAGTTCTTTCTTGGGGACACAGGCAACAACAAGACTGAAAAGCTCTTTGGTCTTACCTGGATCGAGAGTGGGCATTTGGGTGGATGCAATTACAAGCAGGCTATCGAGAATATTGGTCATGCGACTGATGTTCAATGTGTTTATATCTGTCAGCCAGACCTTGACATGGGCCTCCGACGTCTTAGCCTCACTTGAGTTGAGGAACTGGATCACATCACTCTGAACCTGTGGAGGGGTGATATTATCTCTGGCCATTGTGATCTTGCTGCTACTTAGGAGCAAGGTGCCAAGGAAGCTTGTATAATCCTTCAGAATTCACAACTCAGTTGGGCATCTTGGGACTTTGAGACACTCTTCGCCAACCCCAAGGTTGATATGCTTTGACCTTGGGGTCAAGGCCATTACCCTGGTATACATGATGATGAGAATGATGACCCTTCAACACTTCCACTTGTGTCAAGTCAACTTTCTTCAAATTCGCTGTCTTCACCACCTCAACCCTCCAGTGCACCTCAACCCATATCACTACCTCTCGCCATGACCATGACTCCAACTTCTGATAACCACCCTCTATCTTTGGGCAAAAACCCCCCTGAGTTAGAAGCCACGGAACTCCGAGACGAGCCCATTCTGATGGAAGACTTGATCCCCAGTATCCCAGAACTTCAGTGAAGGAAAGGGGTCAACCCCAGAAACTATGTTCTGTGGAACAATGAATGGGTCCACCTCAGCAGACTATCTCAATGCATAGTCTCACTGAACCAACACAAGAACTCGAACAATCGTGTTGAATGAGTCCACATCCACACCAACCTGAAGAGAAATAATGTTTCCTTGCCTGGTGATCACCTGCCAGATAATGAGGCTCTTTGACTGGGAGAACAAGTCACCACCCTTATCCAAATCTCCACAAACATCTCCCTCAGTCTACTCTGAACCACTGCAATCAAAGAAGGAACAGCAAGCTACTCCTCAATCCCCCTTGAAACCCTTCATAATTCCGCTTCCAAAATTGTCATTGAGGGTCAAATTATGTGTATGCAATGATTCCCTGGTCAAGCATGTGATGTACAATTGGAGGAGGATTCCCAGATGATTGTATCCATCAGTGGTTCATCCTGGACCTGGCGAGGTGACTTTGCCAGCCAGAAGAATGCAATGAAAGGGTCCTCAGATGTGAAGACTGACAAACCAACCAAAGTTTCTGTTGCTGGTCATCATATTTGAAAGGTGGTCCCCCACATCATTCTCACTGAAGACTGAGCCCCTGAGTTACAACACATGGAATTAAACACTGTAGGCACTACCTACAAAGTTGATGAAGCAGTTCTTCTCAGTCTCTTAGATGAGCTTTGGGAACAACTTTGTGCTGAATTGAATTCCCCAAGCCAGGTGTTGCCTGTTGTTGAGAAGTCAACTGGTTTTCCATACACAAAAGAAGATGGTGCATATACTGTCTCCTTGTTACATGGAATTTTTTACTAACTCAAGGCTGCAATGTCTGTAGGAGAAATTGGCCTGTTATGCACTGACAGAACTGTTCAGCTGCAGGTGGATCACAATGGGAGAGCCACAGCAATGACTTGTGAGTTTTGTGTGAAAGCCATTACTGGCACCAAAGATGCGTATCGGTCTCATATTGGGCTCCATCTATTACATCGGTTGCGGAAGACTGGCCTCCATGAGCCATTGCCTTCCACAACAGCACAGGTATGTCACCATCCTTATAGTATCTCATTTTTTTGATAACCAATTTGGACTGTGATCAATCAGCTCGGTGATACATTGCCCTGTGGATTTTGTGGCAAATCTGGTGACAGTCGCTGTTTGATTACAATCTCGATTCAGCGAAAGGACAAGATGTACCGCATTGTTAGTTGTGATTGTCCCTGTGCACCATCTGGCCTCAAGTGCTCGTTTGCGAATGCCAACAAAGGAACAAAGAACAATCCTTCACACAATGTCCCTATCCATTGCAAACTCTGCCCTCATCCTGACTCTTTTCTCCCCCATGTTCACCCCGCAGTATGGCGATACAACATGGATGAGCACCTTGCAATCTTTCATCAAGAGTATGCTTCTCTGAGCTGGCTCTCAGGTCAACCCCTTCCCAAGGTTGTCTGGGATGAGCTGGAGATCACATCAAAGGAGGAGGATGAGCTTGGCATCCCACGAGAGAACCGCCTCCTGGCCTTCATACAGTTTGTAGCTGAGGAGCCGGTGGTAGAGGCAACTCCTTCCACATCCTGTGCCATCAATCTGAAGTGGAAAATGGCCTTTCAGAATGACATAGCTGGTGTGGCCTCAAAACATGCAAGGTCTGTACTACATCAGCCTTGAGCAACATGAATCCAGTCGATACATCAGGGGACATGGCTAGTGAAGTGTTAGATTGAGATCATCAGATCAAAAGCTTCATTACATTTTTGAAACTTCTTTTGGATGTTTTCAACTTATTCTGGAGGGTGACATACCCCCTTTTCCCTTGAACTGAGTGTTTGGTATTGCCAAGCCGTTTGCCTCTTGCTGCACCCAAACCTCCATCCATTATGATAGCAGCACTCAGAATCCCAGAAGAAACTTGGACTTGTCTACAGATTGAACGAGACTTTCTTCTGGCCAGTCAACAATCGCACCCCACTTGTCCTGACTACATGTCACAAAAGCCAGACCCAAAGGTCACAAGGGCTTGTCCTGCAAAAGCTGTCTTCACAAATACTATAAAGACACATTGAGAACAACAAGAGAAAAGAAAATCTGCATTAGCAGAACTTGCAGAACTCAAACAACAGTATTGTTTGAATCACCCTTCAGAAGCAGTCAATCAGAAAGCCCAAGAAAATGTCACCTTGGCTGAACCCACTTGACAATATTGTTTAGATCATCCCAATGATCCTCACATTTGAACATGGAGAATAGCTCAAGGAAAGGCCATTTTGGTCAAAATGTGACAAGAATATTGCCTGAAACATCCTAGTCCAGGATTAAAGATTTCAAGCATTCAGATGAAATCTTCCTCCACCAGATCATTTCAATCATCTTTGGCAACCACCTCTCTCACAACCAGAAAATCTGCACCCATTCCATCAGTCACTCAACACCATGTATCCTTGCAAACTCCTGACCTCTCATTTGATGACCTGAATGAACAACTTCTGATGTTACAAACCACGCTTCGTCAGGACTATTTTCACTTTTATCTTATCTCACTTCACTTCATCATCTGACTATGGACTACAGACTCCTATTTCCCTTTGACTCATCTTGACTCCTTACTGCGGACTACAAACTACGGACTCCTATTTCCTTTTGACTCACCTTGACTCTTTACTTACTCATTGTTACTACGGACTACACTTCTATCCAGTATATATACCTGCCTGTATTCGCTAGTATTCCCCATCTTGTTCACTTTGTCAATACAAGTCTCTACTTGCATTCCTACAAAGTCTGACTTGGTCCTTGTCTGGTTTCCTCTCTTTTATCATCCTCATACCGCCTCACTCTGCATTGCAACCTAAGTACCATCAGAGAAGTACAAGACTTGACTTCGGTACTTCGTTGAAGTAGCGACTTTAACACTTGAACAAGATCTCCCTTCTACTTACCTTGCAACTTACTCTAGCCTCGTTATCCAACGAAGGCTATAGAGAAGTTAGGCGACTACCACCATGCCGTCCAATACCACGATCCATCCAGTCTTCGCCAGTCTCCTCATTATCATTATTGACTTCATCATCGATTTATTGTTTTGGACCACCATCCAAAAAATTGGATTATCCTTGGTTAAAACCAACATATTCATCCTCCCCTTTACACATTTCATCAATCTCAATATCGCCATCTATTTTTGCATCGCCCTTAGCAAAATAGTACGACGACTAGAGGAAGAATATGTCATCCAGAACCTATAAATCGGTTATCTCTTACGAGATAACCTCTGCACATCACTATGGAAGACCTACCACCATCCAGTAGGTTCCCCACCCTTCCCGACCTCTGGACACTTCCTTCCCTTGCCAAGGTCCTCCAAGATCTAGCAGGACACAAAGAAGAAATCACATATGATCATATCTACAATACTCCGTGTCTTAATGGAAAACCTATTGCTATCTGGACAGGACCAAACAAACTGGGATATCGATATTTGCCAGCAGACAGATATCCACCCCATAGGGATTTACCCAAGCTAAAAGACTACCTTAGTCAATTGGCAAAACTGGGTCCTTCAATCCCACGAGTCGCAAAAGAAAAGAAAAGAAGAGGAATTAGCGAATCCTCCCACACGTCACAAGTTAACACTCCACTTCCTCTTGAAGTACCACGAACTTCATTGCCCTCTCCGGTCACATTTGGAGGATCTCCAACACCAATAGTACCACAAGCATTCGCTCCACAAATTCAGGAACCTAATCCTCAATATCCCACTGAAACACCCATCCCCCAACACTTTGAATCATACAACCCATCACCAGCTCAGTCCCCACCTCCTGATCCACCTATAGGATCTCCCAACCCTAACCCAAATCCCAACCCTAACCCAGATAATCAACCTGAGGATTCCAATGATGATATGGCAGGAGATTCGAAAGGACCACAGCTAGCTCCTCCTACCCCCTTCACCAGAGATAGGAAAAAGACAGCCAAATTCATCTCAGAAACCAAATTATTTATCGCAGCCAAACCAAAAGATTTTCCTACCGAGTTCTCAAAAATTGCCTTCATCCTATCCTACATGAAGGAAGGACCTGCAGGATCTTGGGCAATGAATTGGGTTAACAAATACGACCCAGATACAGAAGCAATCCTAAATGTCAAAGATTTCTACAAAACTCTTGAAAAAGATTTTGCAGAAATCAACAAAGGACGATCTGCTTGCACCCAGATCCAAAACCTCAAACAAGGAAGATTCTCGGTCGACTCCTTCACCACCGCCTTCAATGAGTTAGCAAGGCATACAGGGTTTAATGATATAGGGCTCATGGAGGCCTATAAACGAGGACTCAAGTGGGAAATCCTAGAACAAATCGTTAAATTACCGGAACCACCGGAAAACCTAGCCTCCCTACAAGATATGGCTGCAAAATTTGAACTATTAGGAGAAGCAGCGGCAGCAGAGAAAACTTGGCATGAAGGGAAAGGAAAAGGACCAATCTATTCTTCAGCCTTTCAGACCAATTGGCGGGCTCCATCTAGGGACTATAGTCAAGGAGTCCCTATGGATGTTGACGCGGCCAAAACCAAGAAATGATTCAAGAAACTAACTCCTGAAGAACAACTCAAACTTCAGAAAAAAGGAGCATGTTTTTTCTGTCGTAAACCTGGTCACTTCTCTGGACAATGCCCCTTAAAAAGGGTAAATCTGTTTGAGCCAGAACTGCTGATGCAAATGAAGAAAATGCACAGCCTAGTTCCATCATCAATCAAATCAAGGAGTTGGTCACTCAGATCCCAGAAAATGACCAAGGAGAACTTTTCATGGCCATGAAAGATGAGTTCTCCAAATCGGGTTTTTAAAGTGCCTAGCATCGACAGCAGATGCGAAGGCACAGACTAAGGTTCTTTCATCGGACAATAGATATGCTATATTACAAACAGACATTCACGACTCAATTCGTGTATCCACTCTAAAGAAAAATGGAATTCCTTCCTTACAATTCGAAGTGGAACTCATTGGAAAGAACTGAAGCGCTGTAACAAAAACTCTACTCGATAGTGGAGCCACCGGAAATTTAATCAATACCCGATTCGCCAGGAAACATTGCATGAACATTCAGAAATTGGAACGACCAATTCCAGTTTACAACATCGATGACATGGAAAATTGTGATGGAAAAATCGAGTATTTTGTGGAACTCGACATGAGGATCAAAGGATCCAAAAATACCTGCCATGTGGAAACAAATCGATTCTACATCACTGATGTAGGACAAGAAAACGTCATCCTAGGAACTGATTGGTTACATGAGCATAACCTGGAGATCGAATGGCAAAACTTCAATGTAAAGTTCACACATTGCCCCAATACCTGTTGCATACAAGGTCTATGCACCGTTCATGCAAAACCATCTGATCGACCCGCCACTACTCTTCACAAAACCGAACCTGTGCATGTGTTATACACAGCAAAACAGGGGGCGTCTTATGTCGTTGCAGACCAGGAGTATACTCCAAGATTGGTCTATGATACGTCCTACATATCCCAACAAATCATGAAGAAAAAGGGAAGAGCATCACAGAAAGCATTGAAAAATGCTATTCCATCTTCATGGTCTATAGAACATTTGGAACCACTAGACCCACTCGACCAGATAACCGACAAATGGTCACATGAAGGAATCAGAATTTATCGAATCGTCATGGGTCATCCAGATCCAATAGAACCATTCATCCCCGACTACGTTTCCCTATCAGAACGACACAAAACTCCAATCCCTGCAAAGTACGTTGCAGGGATAAGAGTCTGAGCCCATAGAAACAAATCAATCAAATTAGCATTAAAATATGCTCAAAAACGAGGGGAAAAAACCTTCAAAGAGATGGTTCCACCAGAATATCGAAAATACAGAAAAGTCTTTGAAAAAAAGGCTTCAGAACAATTCCCAAAAGGATTTGGGATCATGGGATAGAACTCAAAGAGGATTGGAAACCCACAATTGCAAAACTTACTCGCTATCCCCCGCCAAACAAAAGGAACTCGATGCGTTCTTAGAAGAACAACTACGAAAAGGCTATATTTGTCCTTCAAAATCCCCGCTTTCCTCACCATTCTTCTTTGTCGATAAGAAAGATGGGAAACTTCGTCCAACACAAGACTATTGTTATCTTAATTCACAAACCATCAAAAACGATTATCCTATTCCCCTTATATCCGAGTTAATCAATAAACTCAAAAACGCTAAAGTTTACTCGAAATTAGATCTACGATGGGGATACAACAATGTTCGAGTCAAGGAAGGGGATCAGTGGAAAGCAGCATTCAAAACAAATCAAGGACTATTCGAACCCATGGTCATGTTCTTTGGTCTCACCAATTCGCCAGCTACTTTCCAAACCATGATGGACGAATTATTCAAGGAACTTATCGATCAAGGAGTTGTCATCGTCTACCTAGATGACATTCTCATTTTTACGGAGACATTGGAGGAACATAGAAAAATAATGCACAAGGTCCTTCGCATCCTAGAAGAAAACAACCTTTTTCTCAAACTGGAAAAATGCACCTTTGAAACATCAAAGGTTGAATACCTCAGCGTCATCGTCTCTCACAACCTGGTGGAAATGGATCCCGTCAAGGTCTCTGGAATCCTCGACTGGCCTACACCAACAATGGTCAAAGAGGTATAATCCTTCATAGGATTCTGCAATTTTTATCGTCGGTTCATCAAAGATTTCTCGAAAATCACACGACCACTATTTGAACTTACCAAGAAAGACCACTCTTGGGAATGGACAAATAAATGCAAAGAAGCATTTCAACAATTAAAGACTTCCTTCACCTCTTCCCCCACCCTGGTCATGCCTGACCCTGAAAAACCATTTCATATCAAATGTGATGCATCGGACTATGCTACAGGAGCCATTTTGACACAACTGGAATCAGATAACAAGTATCATCCTGTCGCCTACTTATCAAAATCGCTATCTGACGCGGAACGGAACTACAACATCTATGATAAGGAACTACTTGCAATCATTCGTGCCATGGACGCATGGCGACACTATCTGGAAGGATGCAAACACATCATTGAGGTCTACACAGACCATTGAAACCTGGAATATTTTATGACCGCCCAAAAACTCAGCAGACGTCAGGCCAGATGGGCTCAGTTTTTGACTCGGTTCAACTTCTTGTTGATCCACAAGCCTGGAAAAACAAACAAATCAGATGGTCTCTCGAGACGAATAGACCATAAAGAGGGGGTAGAAACCAACAACAAAAATCGCATACTTTTAGGACCCCAACTTTTCTCAAAATCACTCAACACAAAATCCTTGTTTTGCACCTCTTCTGTGGGATGAGGAAATGCCACAACCGAAAACCCATCTGTTACTCGACAAATTTGGATCAGTATTCGACAAGCAATGACTCATACGACACTTACTGGAGACCAGGAGTTAAAAGAAGAAATCCAGAAGAGTATGGAATTGGATGACAAAGTATCAACAGCGATCCAAGTCATCAAAAAACAAGGACCTCAATCCTTAAGTAAAGGATTAGAGGAATGGAATTTGGAAGATGGATTAATCCTCTACTGAGGAAAGATCTACGTTCCAAAAAATCACGACCTACGAAGAAAAATCGTTCGATCATGTCATGACCCACCAATCAGAGGACATCCAGGACGATATAAAACCTTGGAGATTGTGCAAAGAGACTACTGGTGGCCTGGAATGTCGATCTTCATCAAAGAATACGTCAAAGGGTGTGCTATCTGTCAATCAATGAAACCCAAAACACACCCGATCAATGAACCACTTCATCTGACTGAAGTTCCAGAACGACCTTTTGGAACCTCACCAATGATTTTCTCACCAGGTTACCAGAAGCCAATGGATACAATGCTATCCACATAGCCATGGATACATCCACCAAGACCGCTATCATCACACCCTGCCACAAAACAGTAGGCTCCAAAGGCACTGCAGAAATCCTCTACAACAACACCTTCCGGTGTTATGGATTCCCAGATAAATTAATATCCAATAGAGGACCCCAATTCACATCGGCAGTACTCAAAACTCTCCTTAATTGATTTGGAGTATGATCAGCACTCAGTACGGCCTTCCACCCACAGACTGATGGAGCCACGGAGAAGGTCAATCAAGAAACAGAAGTCTATCTTCGAACCTTCTGTAATCGAAACCAGAACAATTGGCCATCGCTCCTACCAATTGCAGAACTCGCTCATAACACATGAGTACATTCGGTTACCAAAAAAACTCCATTTGAACTAATGCATGGCTTCACACCAAACATCGCCCCATCCCTGAAACCGGCACCAGATGTTCCCCGAGCAGACCTGCGATTAGAACAACTCTGAGAAGCAAGGAAAGAGGCTGAAGCGTGCTTCATCATAGCCATAGAAGCTATGAAGAAACAACATGACAAATATGGAGAAAAGGGACCCCAATTTTCAAAAGGAGATTACATTTGGCTAGAAGGAACAAACATTCGAACTGAATACCCTTCCACTAAACTATCACCCAAACGCCACAGACCCTTTGAAATCAAAACCGTCATAGCCCCCAGAACGTATCGATTGAAACTACCAAAGAAATGGAGAATCCACCCAGTGTTTCACGCAGGACTTCTCACTCCATATGTAGAAACCAATGCACATGGACCCAACTTCACCAAACCACTTCCAGATCTAATCGAGGGGGAAGAAGAATTTGAAGTTGAAGAAATCATCAACTCAAAATACACAAATCAAAAAACCAAAAAGAATGTCAAATATTTAGTCAAATGGAAAGGCTATCCCAAATCTGACAATACTTGGGAACCGATTGGAAATCTACGCCATGCCTCAGAATATATCGAAGAATTCCACAAAAAGAACCCCAAATCACCTCGTCCAGCCTCCATTTTACTTGTGGCACTGAAAGTACCAGAAGAACAGTGGACTCGTGTGTGGATTGAAATGGGAGCAAACCGTGCTGCAAGGCAATGCTTCCCTACCTCCCCAGAGTTTTTACCACAAAATCCCGATCCTAGAAGTATAAGAACTCGATTCTTGAACTTCATTCAACAGCATTCCACCGTTCCATTGAAACATTTGCACTCTTGACCTCTCCAGCCCATTCACCCACTTTAAACATGTCTTCTACCTACTCCGACAATGGCTATAATGGCGAGTCTCCCCTCGTCTCATCACTTCCATCCCTTGTTTCGATCACCACCTCACTCCCCGTTTACGGGTTGTCTCGCAAAGAAGACAATGATGCTTTCGATAGCATCTATTACAACCCCCCAGCAGAAGTAAAGAGAGAACCACTCTCTCCTCGTATTCCAACTCCCCTCCCTCCTCCTATTGTCAACAAAGTGACTTGTAGGACAAAATCCCCAGTCACCACGTCGCCCTCCACACCCCTCACCGAACCACCCACTCCTGATAATCTATGGCTAGGTGCCAATTTTCGTGCCTCATATAATATATGGGGAAATACTGTCAATAATCGTAAATCACCATCACCTTCCCCTCCACCAATTCGCCAATCTGGTCGAGTTCCATCGATCAAATGTTGGAACTGCAACGGGTTTGGGCACGAGAAAAAAGATTGCCCCTGTCCTCGCGCCCCCAGATCTCATCCCTACCAAAGATGAACTACCAAAAAACCCCGTTTCCCCACTACTCCACCACCTCCTAGTCCTTCTTACCATCCCGAAACCCCCAACTATATTCGAAACCCACAACCACTTCCTCCCACCCCCACTCCAACTTGATCTCCTATTCATGTCCTAACACCTCCACCTCGTCCTTGGACACCTCCCTCCACCATCCTAGCTTATGTCGAACCAGAAGTTGGCCCCGCTTTCACATGGCCACCACCCCCTTTGATGAAATACATCGCCAAGAACCCCAATATGATGTTGGGAAACGCCTACGCTAAACATTTAGCATTCCTTGATCAACAAGAAACTCAGGCTCATCAAGGAGTCCAAGCAGCACTGGAATTATGGATGTCTTGGGCAAGACGACGGGAGCAACACGTCAATATGAACGCCAACCGAGATTGGCTGCAAGTTGCCCTTGTCTTTCAACGAGCTCCTCCCCCACTGAACCAAGACCTTTATATTCCTCGAACCATTGATTTCAATGGCCCACTCCTGTCCACTAGTGCTAAACCCAGCACCAATGGAGTGACCAAACTCACGGAATTTCCAGGACCTTCTTGGGATGAACGGAACAAACTTACCGGGTCCCAAAAACTTGCATTTCAGGAGAAATACTGGGCTTAAAGAGGGGATAGTGTTACAAACCACACTTCATCAGGACTATTTTCACTTTTATCTTATCTCACTTCACTTCATCATCTGACTATGGACTACGGACTCCTATTTCCCTTTGACTCATCTTGACTCCTTACTGTGGACTACAAACTATGGACTCCTATTTCCTTTTGACTCACCTTGACTCTTTACTTACTCATCGTTACTACAGACCACGCTTCTATCCAGTATATATACCTGCCTGTATTCGCTAGTATTCCCCATCTTGTTCACTTTGTCAATACAAGTCTCTACTTGCATTCCTACAAAGTCTGACTTGGTCCTTGTCTGGTTTCCTCTCTTTTATCATCCTCATACCGCCTCACTCTGTGTTGCAACCTAAGTACCATCGGAGAAGCACAAGACTTGACTTCAGTACTTCATTGAAGTAGCGACTTTAACATCTGAAGGAAATGTCAAGTTATTTAGGACATTCCTATTGAATCATTTAGTTCTGACCCTTACTCTGACATCCAACATCTGATTCACGATATGGGTTCTTCCTCAGTATCCCACCAAAATACGAGACTCCAATTTCACATTCCTGACCCTCTGTCACAAGTTCTTCCTTGGTATCTCATCAAAGAATACTCAATTCTGTTTTTGATCAACATTCAACACTCAAAATACTTGATTCACAAATCGTTTTACAGGTTTTCTTGATAAAAACTGACCCATCTGATTACCAACACTCCTGTTCCCTCCAATCCCTATGTTTTGGGATTATGCTCACTCCAGTTTGAATTCCTGGAGTAGATGGTCTATCCCGTGTTCCATACACAACTGTCAAGTTTCTTTGTCATCTCAACCTCTGAAGCTCTGGAAAACACCCCTAGTGTTTATGGAAAAACACTCACCCAGAAAGGGGATAGTGTTAAGAATCACACCTTGCTGTGCCTATTTTTCATTTTTCTTGTTATTCGACACTCCTTGCAGATATCTGATCCTTCCATATATGGATCATTAAGCACTTGTTGTGAACACATCCGGACTTGTATATTTTCTTTTGTTTTTCATTCTTTTATTAGACTCCCCTCACTTTCATATCACTTCCCTTGTCTATGATACTCAGCATCATTTCATCTCATCTCATCTTATCTTATCTGAGGCATTATCTTTGGACCTTGTACTACTATTAATGCACAATGACTTGTCACACATAGCCTTGTCACTGTCCCCTGTTTCATTGTGCTGTCTTCATTGTTCTGTATCCATTGTTCATTGTCATTGTCCCAAACCTTAACTCACTCGCCATTGTCTCTAGACATTGTCTTGTTCATTATTGTTCATAGCACATTGTTTGATATTCCATTGTTCCTGTAGTATATAAGGACACCTAGCTACTCTGTATTCGCTAGCTTGTCCACTTGAACAATACAGTGCTTTAGTTGTATCCTTCAACCAGTTTGCTCATCCTCGTCATCCTCTACTGCCTCAAGATCATAGCCTGAGTACTAGTTAGCAAGAATACCCAAAAGACTTACAAGCCTTATTCGCTACCTTATGCTAACACTAAGGCACTCATAACACTTGGACAAGCTCTTACCAACCCTACTCACTCTACAATACTGATGCAGTCAGGATCCGCGAGTTCATCATCCATCAACACACCATCCACTAGTGTACTCATCGACCTTGCAAGCTTAGCCTTACAACTTGATCAGCACACATGGAATACCACCCACACGCCCTATACACATCTAGTTTGTCATATCCTTTCTAGGATCCCTCAGTAACATACTCATCAACTTCACATTGTGACTCAATCAGTACCTACAAGAAATCCAACAGAAGTATGACAAACACAACAACCAGTAGAAAACTGGCTTTAATCAAAGTCACAATTGCCACTGCACTCAACCTCCTAGCCTATAAACTTTACAGATTAGCTAAGAAGCTACAACCCCAACAACAGGGAGTCTATCCGGAGACATATTGGTCCCAAGATTCACTATCGCAGATTGATTAGCCAACACAAACTCTAATCATTCTATACTCGCTATCTATACAGACCTATCAGAAATCCCTGATGTATTCGCTGAACTACAACCAGACTCAGTAGATGTCCTTGCAAACATTTGCAAATACTTGCAATCAGCCACCACCACGGAATTGGAACCCATATCAGACGTACCCCTACACTCAGGAACTCCCTCGCCACCAGCAGAACCACCCACATCACCATCGGAAGTTTTGTCCTATCATAATCTGTATTCAAGACCAGCAACTCCAAGGACTCCTCAGATACAATCAAACTCAGCCTCACAACTTCTATCACACACCCCATCCCGACCACGTACTAGGGGACCCATTAATTACATTCCCACAAGTCCAGCGCAAAATCCCCTAGCAAACACATCAAATCCATCGACACCATTTCCAAAAGAAGGAAAAAGATCAGATTGATCTTCAAAAAGATGGACCTATCAGAATTGAACATCCATTCATTGCACCAGCCAACCCACTTTGATCAGTCCCATCCCAGCACTGCCACTAGGTTCTCCACCACCACCACCACCTATCGTCATGGCTACTCAAACACCCAGAGGACCCAAACTTGCCCCACCAACCCCTTTTACTGGAGATCGCTGTAACATGGATAAATCCTTATCAGAAGTCAAACTCATAATCAGCACTAATAAAGGAGACTTCCCAGATGAATGGTCAAAAGTTGCCTATAGCTTATCCTTCATGAAGGAAGGGACAGCTGGGTCCTGGGCAATGAAATTACTGGAAGATATAGACAATCAAGATGCTACAGCCTTGACCATAAAGAACGACTGGAAAGAGTTCACTACAGCCTTGAAGAAGTCATTTGGCAAGTTAGACAAAGGAGCGACAGCAAGGATGCAGATCCAGAACCTCCATCAGGGACTGGCTACTGCCAACCAATACATGGCCAAATTTGAAGATCTTGCTCGACACACCCAATTCAACGACCAAGCCCTGAAAGAATATTTCAAACAGGGATTAAATTGGGACATCCTCAAAACTCTCGTACATCTGCCAATGCCACCAGACACATTGACCGAATTCAAAGCCACCGTGATCAGAGAAGACTTACTTCAAGAACAAGCCAGGAACAAGGAATAATGGCGCTTCCATAAATCCAAACCCATCTATCCCAACATGCATGAATATCCCCCATCTTGTGATCAAAGTCATCAATCCACCCCCTTCGATACAAGTGTACCCATGGACGTAGATGCCACCAAATTCAAACACTCAGGACAATTTAGGAAGCTTACAGACCCTGAAAGAAAAGCACTTAGAGAGAAAGGAGCCTGCTTCTACTGTTGTAAACCAGGACACTTCTCCAACCAATGTCCACTAAAAAAGGGCAGACAAGGAAAATTTCCTAATAGATTCCAGACCTGAACCATGGAAATAGAAAGGGAAGATGAAGACAATGAAGAACAACCTCAATCAACCCTGGAAAAGATTGAGGAATTACTAGATGGAACAGCAGAGGATGAAAAAGAAAAGGTGGCTAGAGGGATACAAGGATTCCTTTCCAAACCAGGTTTTTGAAATACCTTCCATCAGTGGCAAATGAGAAGGTGAATGGACATTTCTCCCAGAATCATAACAGATACACTATCCTGGATACCCCAGACTCCATTGACGTATCCACACTCAGGAACTCAGGAACTCCTTCCTTGCATATTCAAATAGAACTCATCAGGAGAAACAAAACCACCACAACAGAAGCTCTAATCAACAGTGGAGCGACAGGAAACTTAATCAGTTATGAATACGCAATCAAGAAACAAATGCACCTCCAGAAACTGGCAAGGCCCATACCTGTTCATAACATCGACAACACAGAAAATACAAATGGAGAAATCAATCATTATGTTGAATTGGGCATCAGAATATATGGAAGGGAAGGAGGATGACATGAAGA
Source organism: Jaapia argillacea MUCL 33604 (assembly GCA_000697665.1). NCBI lineage: Eukaryota > Fungi > Basidiomycota > Agaricomycetes > Jaapiales > Jaapiaceae > Jaapia > Jaapia argillacea. The sequence goes on along the minus strand of KL197737.1, from coordinate 150,033 downwards.
AAAGAATCACCTCTACGTAACCAACATCAGGAAAAGTAACATCATCTTGGGAAGCAATTGGTTACTCAAACACAACCCAGAGATTGACTGGTGATCTTATATCCTGGAATTCACACAATGCCCTGAAACTTGCAAAATATCAGAAGAAGGAGTAACCACGCAGACAAAACCAGAACTATGACTGCCCAAAGCAAGAGTCAAAACAGAACCACCTGTGGTCAGGACCACGCAAACCAAACCACATAAATGAAACACAACCACAGGACTACCAAAGGAACCTTGGGTAGACAATGAAACACTCCAGATTGAGAACGATGCCCATGAATGAGCATATGAGGGGATCAAAGCATATAGAGTCCAAATCAGAGATCCCATACCAGAAGACATGGCATTGTCAATGACACAGAATATCTGACACTCATACAAATTCAGGCACAAGGAAATAAATCAATTAAATTAGCAGAAAAAGCTGCCCAGGGCCAGAGGGAGAAAACCTTAGAGGAGATGGTGCCAAAAGAATTCCAGAAATATCAAAAGTTGTTTGAGAAGGGGGCATCAGAAAGATTTCCTATACCAAGACCCTGGGACTACACCATCGAACTCAAGGAGGGATGGAAACCAAACAACTGCAAAACATATCCACTGTCACCAGCAGAACAGAAAGAACTTGACTTGTTCCTGGAAGAACAACTATTTCAGAAATACATCCAACCCTCTGAATCCCTGCTGTCGTCACCATTCTTCTTCATCAAAAAGAAGGATGGGAAACTCCAGCCAACTCAAGATTACCGATATCTGAACTCCCAAACAATCAAAAACACATACTGGATTCCATTAATATCTGAACTAGTGGATAAATTGAAGGGAGCGAAGGTCTACTCCAAGTTAGATCTACGATGGGGATACAATAATGTCAGAATCAAAGAAGGGGACAAATGGAAGGCTGCATTCAAAACCAATCGCAGATTATTTGAACCCAGAGTCATGTTCTTTGGTCTTACAAATTCTCCAGCAACATTCCAGACCATGATGAATGAGTTATTCAAGGAACTCATCAACGAACGCCACGTTGTTGTATATCTTGACGACATCCTGATATTCACCAAGGCCTCACACATCACCAACAAATCTTGCACCACGTCATGAAGATCCTACGAGACAACAATCTGTATTTGAAACCAGAAAAATGCACATTCGAAGTACCAAAAATCGAATATCTGGGTTTGATCATATCCCACAACCTAGTCGAAATGGACCTGATCAAGGTGACAGGAATCACAGAATGGCCGGAACCAAAAAAGGTCAAGGAAGTCCAATCATTTCTTGGATTCTGCAACTTCTATCGATGTTTCATCAAGGACTTCTTGAAAATTGCAAAGCCACTATTCAAACTAACCAAGAAGGATCATGAATGGGAATGGACAACCAAATGTCAGGAGTCCTTTGACACCTTAAAAAAGGCATTCACATCATCCCCGACACTAGTTATGCCGGATACCACCAAAGAATTCCAGATAGAATGTGATGCATCTGATTATGCAACTGAAGCTGTGTTAACACAAAAGGAATCTGACAGCAAATGGCACCCAGTCGCATACCTATCCAAGTCATTAACCGATGCTGAACGAAACTACGACATCTACAATAAGGAATTGCTAGCAATAATACAAGCATTGGAAGCATGGCGACACTACCTGGAAGGATGTACACATCCCATTCAGATATACACCAATCACAAGAACCTTGAGTACTTCCAAAATGCGCAAAAACTAAGCCGAAGACAGGCTTGATGGGCCCAATTCCTGACAAGATTCGACTTTAATTTAATCCAAAAACTGGGGAAAATGAACAAATCTGATGGTCTTTTGAGATGGCAAGACCATAAGAGGGGGTGGATACAGACAACTCAGACAGAATACTTTTAGGACCCCATCTTTTCACAAAAACAATCAACCTTATGGGTTGAGGAAATGCATCAACCCACTCCCCCATACTGGCACGACAGGTTCGAATTGCCATCAAGGCAGCAGTCACAACACTAGAAGGAGATTTAGGACTCAAAGAGGAAATTCAGAACCATACAGAACTCAATGAATTGGTAGCAAACACCCTAGACATCATAAAGAAGCAGGGACCACAATCCCTGAAGAAGGGATTAGAAGAATGGAACCAGGAAGATGGGTTGATTCTATATCGAGGAAAGATCTACATTCCCAAAGACATGGAACTACAATGCAAAGTAGTCAAATCCTGTCATGACCCAGTCTTGATGGGACACCCTGGGAGATATAAGACATTGGAAATGGTACAAAGGGACTATTGGTGGCCAGGAATGTCTATCTTCATACAGAATTACGTGGATGGATGCGCCATTTGTCAATCAACCAAACCAAACACAAACCCCACTCAGGAACCACTACACCCAACGGAAATCCCAACACGCCCCTGGCAGATCGTAACTCAAGACTTTATCACAGGATTGCCAGAAGCTGATGGTTACAATGTGATCCATGTCATAACAGACTGATATACCAAAGCCATCATCGCCACACTCTGCAATAAAACTATTGATGCCGATGGAACAGCCAAAATCCTAATGGAAGGACCATTTAGACGTTATGGATTGCCTGACAAAATCATATTGGATCGAGGACCACAATTCATGTCACAAGTGTTCCAAGCCATTCTAGAACAACTTGACATCAAATCAACACTCAGCACAGGATTTTACCCAGAAACAGATGGAGCCACAGAAGTAGTAAATCAAGAATTGGAAATTTACTTCCAAGCCTACTGCACCCATGCCCAAAACAATTGGCCATCACTACTTTACACAGCAGAATTAATCCACAATACACGAATCCACTCTGCCACCAAGCAGACACCATTCAAACTAATGCACGGCTATTGCACCAAAACCTCCAGATCATTCAGATCGGTACCAGACATACCAACAGCAGATCGACATCTAGAAGAATTAAAGAAGGCTCGACAAGAAGCAGAAGCCTGCCTACGTATTGTGGCTGAAGCAATGAAGAAGCAACACAACACCTATGGAGTTATAGGACCAAACTTCGCAGTAGGGGACAAAGTTTGGCTAGAAGGAAAGAACGTCAAAATGGAATACCCCAGTGCCAGACTATCTCCCAAATGACATGGACCCTTTCTGATTGAAGCTGTCATTGGATCTGGTGCCTACAAGTTGACACTGCCAAAGAAATGGAGGATCCACCCAGTATTCCACACAGGATTACTCACACCATATTGAGAAACCAAAGAACATGGAGTCAATTTCCCACAACTGCCTCCAGACCAAGTAGAAGGTGAAGAGGAATACGAAGTAGAAGAGGTGGTCAAATTAAAGTTTGTTGGTGTTGTGAACACATCTGGACTTGTATAGTTTCTTGTGTTTTTCATTCTTTTATCAGACTTCCTTCGCTTTGGTATCATTTCCCTTGTCTATGATACTTAGCATCATTTTATCTTATCTTATCTTATCTTGGGTGTTATCTTATCTCTGATCTCGTACTATTATTAGTGCACAATGACTCGTCGCACGCAGCCTCGTCATTATCTTCTGTTCCATTGTCCTGTCTTCATTGTTCTGTGCCCATTGTTCAGTACCATTGTCCTGAACCTTAACTCACTTGCCATTGTTCAGTACCATTGTCCTGAACCTTAACTCACTTGCCATTGTCTCTAGACATTGTCTCGTTTGTCATTGTCCATAGTACATTGTTCGATGTTCCATTGTTCCCATAGTATATAAGGACAACTAGCTACTCTGTATTCGCTAGCTTGTCCACTTGAACAATACAGTGCTTTAGTTGTATCCTTCAACTGGTTTGCTCATCCTCGTCATCCTCTACCACCTCAAGATCATAGCCTGAGTACTCGTTAGCAAGAATACCTGAAAGACTTACAAGCCTTATTTGCTACCTTACGCTAATGCTAAGGTGCTCATAACAGTTGGCAAGATGAAGAAAATCAAATACCTCATCAAATGGAAGGGTTATCCTGATTCAGAAAATACTTGGGAAGACATCGGCAATCTACGTAATTCAGCCGAATTGGTCGAATTGTTCCATCAGAAGAATCCAAAGGTACTGAAACCATTGCAAATCACACTCACACTACTCAAAATACCTGAAGAACAATGGACACGTTTCTGGATCAATCAAGAAGTAGGAAGGACAACAAGGGAGAGTTACCTCCACATACCCGAAGTGCTGACAAAACACCCGAACCCAGAATGAATAAAGGCACATCTGGCTAGGCTGCAAAAATACATTCCTCAACAGATATTCCAGCAGCATCAGCAACCACTCGATTGACCACTTGTACCCTACCCAACTCAGCATGCCAGCCTGTGAAATCAATACCGTCATCAATTTCATTTGTTGCATCATCCTGCTACTGTTGGAAGGAATCCATCTCTTCATCATCCTCTGCACCTATGCCTGTGGGATCCTCATCCACATTCATACCTGGCTACTCCAATTGGTAATCAGTACCACGTGTGCCACATACCAACCGATTGCGGTACATGACATCCATTTCTGGTTCGATCCTGAAGGAAATGTGGGATATCGTCTCGGCCACCTATATAACGAAGAGAACATCTTACAACCCTGGTAGACTGCACCCACTCCTCCACTGCCAACAGCACCCCTACCAGGAACACCCAGCCCCCCCACTTCACCATTTCATTCATACTCTCCTGTTGTCATTGAGAGTTGCCCCTGCTCTCCTGCTCAACCAACCAGTGCACCACGCACCACCTCCCCATCGCCACCTCTGTCTACCAGTTGGGACCCCCTCAACCCTCTTCGCAAGCATCTTGAACGACTCCACAGCTGTCACAGCCCTGACCACCCCTCTACTCATGGTAATACTCCTGACTATGAGAACTTTGAGACTGCTGACGAACTCGAGTAGAGCCCACTCCTGCCTCCACCCACCACGCCCAACATGAGCAACCTCCTCAAGCTCATCAACAACCTCATCCTGAATGACAACCCCCCCAAGGACACATCCCCTAAATCCACAAATCCACCCGACACCGAATTCATATTTGAACCAAACCTGTCTGCTACCTTGGATCTCCCCCCACCGAATTCACCCAACCCCTTCCAACCTGAGGGACCTGACTATGGATGGGGGGATAAGTAGATATAGGTCAAATAGGACATTAGGGACAATGTTGGTCATAGAGGGGGGGTGGTGTTGTGAACACATCCAGACTTGTATATTTTCTTTTGTTTTTCATTCTTTTATTAGACTCCCCTCGCTTTCATATCACTTTCCTTGTCTATGATACTCAGCATCATTTCATCTCATCTCATCTTATCTTATCTGAGGCATTATCTTATCTCAGACCTTGTACTACTATTAATGCACAATGACTCATCACGCATAGCCTTGTCACTGTCCCCTGTTTCATTGTTCTGTCTTCATTGTTCTGTATCCATTGTTCATTGTCATTGTCCCAAACCTTAACTCACTCGCCATTGTCTCTAGACATTGTCTTGTTCGTTATTGTTCATGGCACATTGTTCGATATTCCATTGTTCCTGTAGTATATAAGGACACCTAGCTACTCTGTATTCGCTAGCTTGTCCACTTGAACAATACAGTGCTTCAGTTGTATCCTTCAACCAGTTCACTTATCCTTGTCATCCTCTATCACCTCAAGATTGTAGCCTGAGTAATAGTTAGCAAGAATACCCGAAAGACTTACAAGCCTTATTTGCTACCTTACACTAATGCTAAGGTGCTCATAACAGCACTACAACCATATCCCTTCGACATCCCTCTGATGCATCCTCAATCCTGATCACTCATCATCTGGTGCATACCTGCACATCTGACCTCTGCTCGTACTCAACCTTCATCACTCCGACCCCCCTATTACATCAATACTCCACCTTCCAGTACAATCCGGGCCATGGACTACAGACCCCTATATCTCTGACTCACAGATCAGACCATCAACTGTGGACTATGGACTATAGACTTCTATCTTTCTGACTCACTTCATCTCATGCTTACTATTGTCTTACTCATTGCTACTACAGACTACAGACTGTGCTTCACCTCAGTGTAAATACTTCCCTGTGTTTGCTAGTATTCCCCATCTTGTTCACTTTGTCAATATAGATCATTATCTCTATTTGCATTGTCCCAACTTGATCCCTGTCTGATCATCTGTCTGGAAACCTCTGATAGTTTCTCATCCTCTCATCATTCTACTCTGTGGCTGTAGCCTAGATATCATCAGAGAAGTATCAAGTCTTTCATCGTATACTTCGTTGAAGTAACAATTTTAACAGGAACCAGGAAGATGGATTGATTCTCTACTGAGGAAAGATCTATGATCCCAAAGACATGGAACTACGACACAAAGTAGTCAAATCCTGTCATGACCCTGTCCTGATGGGGCACCCTGGGAGATATAAGACATTAGCAATAGTACAAAGGGACTATTGGTGGCCAGGAATGTCCATCTTCATACAGAACTACATGGATGGATGTGCCATCTGCCAATAAATCAAACGAAATACAAACCCCACTCAGGAACCACTACACCCAACAGAAATCCCAACACACCTCTGGCAGATTATAACTCAAGACTTTATCACAGGATTACCAGAAGCTGATGGTTACGATGCAATCCACATCATAATGGACCGGTATACCAAAACCATTGTCGCCACACCTTGCAATAAAACTATTGACGCCAATGGAACAGCCAAAATCCTAATGAAAGGATCATTCAGACATTATGGATTGCCTGATAAAATCATATCAGATTGAGGACTGCAATTTGTATCACAAGTGTTCTGAGCCATTCTAGAACAACTTGACATCAAATCAGCACTCAGCACAGGATTCCACCCAGAAACAGACAGAGCCATGGAGATAGTGAATCAGGAACTGCAAATCTACTTCTGAGCCTACTGCAACCACACCCAGAACAATTGGCCATCACTACTCTACACAGCAGAACTAACCCACAATACATGAATCCACTCCACCACTAAACAGACAACATTCGAACTCATGCATGGCTACCACACCAAAACCTCAGGAACATTCAGACCAATACCAGACATACCGACAGCAGACCAATGGCTAGAAGAATTAAAGAAGGCCCAACAGGAAGCAGAAGCCTGCCTACATATTGCTGCCGAAGCAATGAAAAAGCAACTGATATCTATGGAGTTAAAGGACCCAACTTTGTAATAGGAGACAAAGTTTGGCTAGAAGGAAAGAATGTCAAGATGGAATACCCAAGTGCCAAACTATCTCCCAAACAACATGGACCTTTCCCAATCAAAGCAATCATTGGATCCAGTGCCTACAAATTAATGTTGCCAAAGAAAGGGAGAATCCACCCAGTATTCCATGCAGGATTACTCACACCATATTGAGAAACCAAAGAACATGGAGTCAACTTCCCATGACCGCCTCCAGACCTAATAGAAGGCAAAGAAGAATATGAAGTAGAAGAGGTTGTCAAATTGAAGTTCATTGGCAAGGCAAAGAAAATCAAATACCTAGTCAAATGGAAGGGTTACCCTGATTCAGAAAATACTTGGGAAGACATTGGCAATATACGCAATTCAACCAAACTGGTTGAATTATTCCATCAGAAGAACCCAAAAGCACTGAAACCCTTACAAATGGCACTCATGCTACTCAAGGTACCAGAAGAACAATGGACACACTTTTGGATCAACAGAGAAGTAGAACAAACAACAAGGGAAAACTACCTACACATCCCTGGAGTGCTTTCAAAACATCTGAACCCAAAACATATAAAAGCACACCTAGCAAGGCTGCAAAACTCCATTCCTCAGCAAATACTCCAGCAGCACCAGCAACTACTCCAGCAACTCCAACTCGACTACCATCTACCCCCATCTCCCAACCAAACACCCTCCTCTCACATCACTATGCCCACAGTCGCGGACACCCTTTTCCTGTTCAACCACATCATCCCTTGTGCCCACTTCTTTATTGGCCCCCATTACACCAGGAACGAACATGGTGACGTGGTCAATCACACCAACACCATTGAACGAGAATGTGACCTTGTAGCAGACATCCTATACAGAGCAGGGTATATGCAAGCCTTGTTATGGACACTTTGAAATGACCCACTTCAGACTGAAGCCCTCACTGTTGCCCTACACTGCCCCACCTTCAGCAACCTCCTCAACTCCATTGAAGGGGTGGTACTATACCCAGTTCCCATCATCACCATCTGCTACAACACCAAAGACAACCTTCAGGCCAACATGGCCGTCCTCCCTCCCCTCACTCAGCTCAGTCTTGCCAATCTCTCAATGGCAGAGGTTGACTGCCTTCACGTCAATTCTGACACCAACATCACATTCAATGCATCCTACCACCCTGACTCGCTGACATACTCCATCCACAAGTCAGACTACCAACTGGTCTCTCCCTTCCTGTCCACCCTTGGAGATTCGTACTTCGAATCCACTACTGCCTGTACCAAGGAGCAAACCTCCCCTCCCTCATACAAGGAACACCCATCCACATCACCTGCAGATGCCCCAAACCCTCACCTACCAATGTGCCCCATCCATTTGCACTTGCAGGTACGTTAAATTAGTCCAGAGCAAAATGTCAGATCACCCATCATTACCTTCACTAGTATCTATACCCAAAACTGGGCTACCAATGCCGACATCCGATATGTGACCCACCACACCAGTTGCCATCTGGGGACAAGGCTGGTCCCAAGAAATAATTGATGAGTGGAATCATACTCGAAACAAGCAGTGGAATGAGGACACCATCATCAACTCAGAAGACGTCTGGCCACAAACCCACAAGGAAAAATGCTGCTGTTGACCCAAAAGCTGGGGATGTGGGATCTGGGGACATACCATCTACTGGTGTAAAAAGACCAATAATCGTAAGCACCCTCACCAATCCTCACCCACCACTGCTCATCACAAATCAGCCAGCAACTCCTCACTTCCACCCCTACAATGGTTGACCCCTACAGTCCTGTTCACCCACCGCCTTGGAGTTGAGAATTGACTCTTTGACTTTGTCATGGAACAGGTATCGTTGTCAGCAACCAAACTCCAGACACTCAAGTGGACCCACTCCTACTGGCTCAAGCAAGGAAAATGTCTGGTTGGGTAAGATGGTCTCCTGGGCCCTCAACTCCCCTCCTGGTACCCTTCTGAACCTACCTCTATCACCCCTAAGGCTTAACTAGGACATTAGGGACAATGTCGGACATAGAGAGGGGGTGGTGTTGTGAACACGTTTGGACTAGTACATTCTCCAGTTGTATTGTATGTATTTTATTCTTTCTCTTCGATGTGCTCTGCCTTCATATCATTTCTGCTGTCCATGATACTGGGCATCACCTTATCTTATCTTATCTTGGACTCGCCTTATCTTCAGCTTCTCATTGTTCATCAGACATTGTTCAGTTTCCATTGTTCTATTATTAGACTCATTGTACTTTGATCATTGTCTTACTCACCATTGTTCGTAGTACATTGTTTGATATCCCATTGTCCCTGTAGTATATAAGGACACCTAGCTACTCTGTATTTCGGTAGCTTGTCCACTTGAACAATACAGCACTTTAGTTGTATCCTTCAACCGGTTTGCTCATTCTTGTCATCCTCCATTGCCTCAAGATCATAGCCTGATTACTAGTCAGCAAGAATACCCAAAAGACTTACAAGCCTTATTTGCTACCTTATGCCAATGCTAAGGTGCTCATAACAATTCTGCAATTTTTATCAACAATTCATCAAAGACTTCTCAAAGATTGTGTGACCGTTATTCGAACTCACAAAAAAGGACCATTCATGGGATTGGACAGACAAATGTGAAATTGCATTTCTAGCATTAAAGAAGTCATTCACCTCCTCCCCCACTCTGGTCATGCCCGATCCTGACAAACCTTTCCACATTGAATGTGATGCATCTAACTACACTACAGGAGCAGTTCTAACACAACTAGAATCAGACAACAAGTACCACCCTGTGGCCTACTTATCAAAATTGCTATCTGACGCAGATTGTAACTATGACATCTACAATAAAGAACTCCTCACACTCATACGAGCCATGGACACATGGTGCCACTATCTGGAAGGATGCAAGCATATCTTCGAGGTCTATACAGACCATCAAAATCTGGAATATTTTACAACTGCTCAGAAACTCAGCTGACGGCAGGCTAGATGGGCCCAGTTTTTAACTCACTTCAACTTCACATTGATCCACAAGCCTGGGAAGACAAACAAATCAGATGGTCTCTCAAGATGAATTGACCATAAGGAGGGATAGAAACCGACAACAAAAATCGCATACTTTTAGAACCCCAACTTTTTTCAAAATCACTTGACACAAAATCCTTGTTTTACACCTCTCCTGTGGGATGAGGAAACGCCACAACCAAAAACCCATCTGTTACCCAACAAATCAGTATCAATATTTGAGAAGCAATAACTCATACGACGCTTACTGGAGATCAGGAGTTGAAAGAAGAAATCCAGAAGAGTATGGAACTCAATGACGAAGTGTCAACAGCAACCCAAGTCATCAAAAAACAATGACCTCGATCCTTAAGTAAAGGATTGGAGGAATGGAATCTGGAAGACAGATCAATCCTTCACTGAGGAAAGACCTATGTTCCAAAAAATCATGACCTACAAAGAAAAATTGTTTGATCATGTCATGATCCACCCATCAGAGGGCATCCAGGAAGATACAAAACCCTGGAGATTGTGCAAAGAGACTATTGGTGGCCTGGAATGTCAATCTTTGTCAAAGAATATGTCGATGGATGCACTATCTGTCAATCAATGAAACCTAGAACACACCCAAACAATGAACCACTTCATCCAACAGAGATTCCAGAGCAACCTTTTGGAACTGTCACAAATGACTTCCTCACTGGATTACCAGAAGCCAATGGATATGACGCTATCCACATAGCCATGGACACATCCACCAAAACCACCATCATCACACCTTGCCACAAAACTGTAGACTCTGAAGGCACTATAGAAATCCTCTATAACAATGCTTTTTGGCACTATGGATTCCTGGACAAACTAATATCTGATAGAGGACCCCAATTCACATCAGCAGTACTCAAAACTCTTCTCAACCGGTTTGGAGTATGATCAGCACTGAGTACAGCCTTCCATCCACAAACTGATGGAGCTACAGAAAGAATCAATCAGGAAACAGAAGTTTATCTTTGAACGTTCTATAATTGAAATCAGAACAACTGGCCATCGCTTCTACCAATCGCAGAACTTGCTCACAATACACGAGTACACTCTGTCACCAAGAAAACTCCATTTGAACTAATGCATGGTTTCACACCAAACATTGCCCCATCCCTGAAACTGGCACCAGACATTTCCCAAGCAGATCTGCAGTTAGAACAACTCTGAGAAGCAAGGAAAGAGGCTGAAGCATGTCTTATCATAGCCACTGAAGCTATGAAGAAACAACATGACAAGTATGGAGAGAAGGGACCCTAGTTCTCAGAAGGAGATTATGTTTGGCTAGAAGGAACAAATGTTCGAACTGAATATTCTTCTGCCAAACTATCACCTAAATGCCACAAACCCTTTGAAATTGAAACCATCAGAGCCCCTGGAACATATCGACTGAAACTACCAAAGAAATGAAGAATCCATCCAGTGTTTCATACAGGACTCCTAACTCCATATGTTGAAACTGATGCACATGGACCCAATTTCACCAAACCCCTTCCAGACCTAGTCAAGGGAGAAGAAGAATTCAAAGTTGAAGAAATTGTCAACTCAAAATACACAAATCAGAAGACCAAAAAAAATGTCAAATATTTGGTCAAATGGAAAGGCTATCCAGAATCAGACAATACTTGGGAACCAATTGGAAATCTACACCACACATCAGAATACATTGAAGAATTCCACAAGAAAAACCCCAAATCACCTCACCCAGCCTCCATTCTACTCACTGCATTGAAAGTACCAGAAGAACAGTGGACTCGCACATGGATTGATATGGAAGCAAATGGTGCTGCAAGGCAATGCTTCCCTACAGCCCCAGAATTTTTACCGCAAAATCCCAATCCTAGAAGTATAAGAACTCGACTCTTAAACTTCATTTGACATACTCCAACAATGGCTACAATGGTGAGTCTCCTCTCATCTCATCGCTCCTGTCCCTTGTTTTGCTCACAACCTCACTCCCTGTTTATGGGTCTTCTTGCAAAGAAGACAACAAATCTTTTGACAGTATTTATTACAACCCTCCTGTAGAAGTAAAGAAAGAGCCACTCTCCCCCGTATTCTGACTCCCCTTCCTCCCCATATTCCGACTCCTATCACCAACCACAGGGCCATCTGTAAAACTGAGTCCTCGACCACCACATCACCCTCTACACCTCTCACTGAGCCACCAACCCTCAACAACCTATGGCTTGGTGCCAATTTTTGCACCTCATACAATGTATGGGGAAATAGCATCAATAATCATAAGTTACCATCACCCTCTCCTCCACCTGTCTGTCAGTCTGGTTGTAATTCCATTGACCAAATGCTGGAACTGTAACAGGTTCAGGCATGAAAAACAAGATTGTCCTCATCCTCATGCCACCAAATCCCGTCCTTATCAATGAATGGCCAAAAGCCCTGTTTCCCCACCACACCACCTTCTCCTAGTCCCTCCTATCACCCTGAAACCCTGATTATATTTGGAACCCACAACCACTCCCTCTGATTCTAACTCCAGCCCAATCTCCATTCATGTTCCAATGCCCCCACTGCGCCCTTGGACACCCCCAACTATCATCCCCACCTACATTAAACCAGAGGTTGGCCTGGCATTCACATGGCTGCCTCCTCCCTTAAAGAAATTCATGGCTTAAGGGCCCAATATGACATTGGCAAACACCTACACCAAACATTCAGCATTCCTCAACCAACAAGAACCTCAGGCTCATCAAGGAGTCCAAGCAGCATTGGAGTTATAGATGTCTTGGGCAAGACAACGAGAACAACACCTCAATACAAGTGCTGGGCAAGATTGGCCACAGATTGCCCTTGTTTATTGACAAGCCCCTCCCCCACCAAACAACAACCTCTACATTCCTTGAACTATTGACTTCAATTGCCCACTCCTCTGTAGCAATATACAGGCCAAAGTTGATAAACCAGTTCAACTTGCAGAAATGCCAGGACCTTCTTGGGACAAATGGAACAAATTCACTGGTTCCCAACAACTCACATTTCAGGAGAAATATTGGGCTTAGAAAGGGGATAGTGTTATGAACCATGCCTCAATAAGACTATTTTCATTTCTACTTCACTTCACTTCACCATCTGACTATGGACTATGGACTATGGACTGTGAACTACAGACTACAGACTCCTATTTCCTTTGACTCACCTTGACTCCTTACTTACTCATCATTGCTACAGACTACAGACTGTGCCTACTACAGACTGTGCTTCTACCCAGTATATATACCTGCCTGTATTTGCTAATAGTCCCCATCTTGTTCACTTTGTCAATACAAGTCTTTACTTGCATTGCTACAAAGTCTGACTTGGTCTCTGTCTGGTTTCCTCTCTTTATCATCCTCACACCACCTCACTCTGTGTTGCAACCTAAGTACCATCAGAGAAGTACACTGTCTTAACTTTGGTACTTCGTTGAAGTAACCACTTTAACAGAAAGTGAGATACATCATGGACAATAGCAAGCCACTCTTGGATCTCATCAAGGAAAAGCTCTGGAGACTCCTCAACAAGACCAAGAAGGTCAAGGGTCATTGCATTATCCAGGCAGCAAGGGCAACCTTGTAAGTAGTTAGTCGGGGACAACTGTACCATAATTCTCAATGTTCTGCTACCAGTGAGAAAGATTGCTTTGAGAGATCCCAAAGATGTTACAAATGTCAGCAGGCATGTAGCCTTGGTTGTAGAGCCACAGAGAATGCTCTTTCAAAACTGTGCTTATTTCTCTGAACACTATGTATGGTGTAGACAATGCAACAACTAGTAGCACAAAGTTACACCTTGCATCCATCACTCCGTTTTCTGGTCTCCCAGTTTCCCAGACATTTCAGATTTGATTCATTGATTTCCTTTTCAAAAAATAAGAATGGCACAGATCAAGGTTTTCCAAGAGTGCTGTAATAATGATGATGCTGACCCAGTTATAATGGGTTTGACTTGCAGACATGGCAAGATATAGGCCCAAAGAACTCCTTTTAATGTTAAAAATAGAGGTGGATGCTCCACCTAGACCTAGGAGTATTAGTGGTTCTGAAGTTGCAGGTATGAGGGTGCTAAAGTCATGTAATAACACAAGTAACCTTCTGATAATGGTGGTGCAGAGATGTCTATTACTATTCTCACTTCTACTCACCTTATCTACCACTGCTAGATTTATATAGCTAAGGACAGCATACCAAATTTATTGCTTTAAGTTGTAGGTTAGTATAAGTTAAGGCCAAATCTTATTGAATTCTGTGATGGTAAAAAACTAAGTCTATTTAATATGCTAGAAAAGTAGAACAGAGTCCATAATCAGACAGAGAGAGGAACTTTTGTGAAGTACATTAGAATAAATAGAGTGGCTAATCAAAGGATGAAATATACTGAGAGATGAAATGATCACATTCACTCATATTCAATACATTTCATCCAATCAATACCATACACAAAGTGAGTGAAATCAAGCTTAGTTGGTTGCTGGCCAATAACAAGAAGATTTCCTGGCCAGTATAAACCCACTCTATTCCAAGGTGGCACCCAAAATAGGAGCTGAGATTTAGAGTTGACAATCCATCCTTTTTTCCAGTAAAATGGCAATTCTGAAGGCCATTTGATATGAACATCAAAACAGTGAAGCCAGGTACTTAATGTATGACTATCTAAACCTAAAGCAAGGTGCTTTCCACCATCTGGTGAGAAAGCAACAGAAGTCACCCCCTTAGAGTGGCCTTCAAATGGTCCAGCAGCAAGTTCTCCTGACTTTGCATCCCACACTCTCACAGATTTGTCATAAGGACCTGAAGCAATGTGCTTGCTATCTGGTGAGAAAGCAACAGAAGTCATCCCCTTAGAGTGGCCTTCAAATAGCCCAGCAACAAGTTCTCCTGACTTTGCATCCCACACTCTCACAGTTTTATTGTGAGAACCTGAAGCAATGTGCTTGCCATCTGGTGAGAAAGCAACAGAAGTCACCCCCTCAGAGTGGCCTTCAAATGGCCCAGCAACAGGTTCTCCTGACTTTACATCCCATACTCTCACAGTTTTGTCAGAACCTGGAGCAATGCACTTGCCATCTGGTGAGAAAGCAACAGAAGTCACCCAATCAGAGTGGCCTTCAAATGGCCCAGCAACAAGTTCTCCTGACTTTGCATCCCACACTCTCACAGTTTTGTCATCAGAACCTGAAGCAATGTGCTTGCCATCTGGTGAGAAAGCAACAGAAGGCACTGGAGCAGAGTGGCCCTCAATTATAGTTTGAATTGATGGCCAGTCTAATGCTTGTCCAGTCTTCAGATGTAATCTATGAGGGTAAAGTGATCTATAATGATTTGCAATTTGTGATTTTACTGGAGCAAATGATAGTACTGATACATAAATATGTGGAACACTGTGTTCAATTGGTGCAGCAAACACTGATATCAATTTCAATGCATCAATCACCATGTTTTGAACATTTATATCATAGTCCTGACAATATTTTATCATTTTACTGCATATAAAGAAATAGGCCTTTGCTTACCTCAACCCAGGTTGCCACTTGTGTCAGTGCCATAGAACACAGCTGCATTTTCTTTGTCAAACTCAAAACCTCCAACTAAAACAGAAATTTTGTATAAATAAATCTTTGTATATCTTTCATTATTCTCTCTTCATATTGTGTTTGACCTAGATGATCTGCCCAAAAGTGACATGCATAGTGAAGCTGTGAAGGTATATATTTCTCTACTAATTCATTGATATCTGGAACATCATCATTACAGAGGTGCGATGTCTGCAACCTGCATATGTTAAAGCACAGGTTTGACTCCATAACTTCAAGACATGCAATACACAGCTGTTGATTCTGAACACTTGCTTGGAAATGGTACTCAGGAGGACATTTCTGTGAGGAGGTCAAAAAGTCAACAAATGATTGGTGGCTGAATTGAAGTGTAATAGAATCTGCAGCCAGGACAGATTTTAGTCCTCTACAGACATATTCCATCCTTGTTGGTAAGATCACTGAGGGATAAAGTGCCAATATATCATTTGATGAGACTGGAGTCTTAGCTGCAATTATAGATCCAGTGATTATTTGAATTGCCTTTTTTACCTCTGGACTAGGATCATTGAAAGCTGTTTTCAAAATCAAACAATAGAGTTCATCTATGCTGCCCTTGGAGAGATTTCCTAAAAGAATCTGCTCTAGCTGCTCTGTGGGATCTCCTTGCTTCACAAAATCCACAATGATTTTTGCCCAGATAAATAACCCAGCAGCTTGATCAGTAAGGCCTTTAATAACTTTCTCTCCAGGCCACTCTGAAGCTAATAGAGAAGCATATTCTTTTCTCACTTCTGCAAAAGAATTGCTCAAATAGAAACCAATATCAGAAGATGATTCAATAGAAACACTACTGCCAGTAAATAACTCAATGGAAGTTACAGAATCTGGAATGCTCTGAAATATTTGTGATATATCATTCTCAATTCGACTAGTAACCAAGAGCTTGAAAGAAGGCTGAAGATAAGACCACTGCTTTATAGTCTTCAAAAGATGTTGCCGATGCATAGATCAAGAACCATCCAGTCCTCCACATTCATCTAATCCATCAATGACCACAATAGGCATTCTTCCAGCAGGAATATCTACTTTTGAGGATAGTGGAAGTCTCACTAGCTCATCAAATAGCTGAATGATATTTGCTGTGCTAATTACTGCTTCATCCTCCTTCAACTTTGTTATGATCATATTTCTGGCATTGGGATAAATCCGAGACAAATCATATGCAACTGTTCTCCACAAAGCAGATGGAGTCTGACTCAATGCCTTGCTTCTTTCAAAGAAAAAATAGAATCCCAATCGATGTAAGGCTCTAAAGTGTGTCACAACACTAGATGCAATAGCTGATTTACCAGCTCCTGGAAAGCCCTTTATCCAAAGAATATTAGGGCCAGTCAAATCTTCAGCCCAGCTTTCAATCTGTGTAAAAATATCTTGTCGTATATTTTCCATACACTCTTGGGCCCAAATGGTGCGGTCAATATCCCTAGGCAACAAAACTTTGAGCAGATCATCATCTCTTGTAGATTCTATAGAATTCAGTTAGAGAACTTCTTTGTTTCTACAATGAAATAAAATCAAAACAAACCTAGATTGAATAACACCCTCTCCAATGAGACATTGGCTTGCACAGCTAAGCCTCGATCAAACTGCTGCTTAAATTGGTTGAAGTGCTTTGTAAGCTTAGCAGCTATATCTGAAGAAGATGAGGAGACAATAGAGCCTAGGAATTGAACTGTAGGGTTAAAATTAGCAATCTCAATATTCTTTTGAATCTATGAACAAACCTCCAGCACTGTGAGAGGTATATTGAAGGATAAAGTTTGCAGTCTCCTCCATTAAAGGGCGAACTTCTTTAAGAGCCTGTGTAAACTGTGCAAGCCTTGCAAACTGTTCAGCATCTTCAATATAGCCTAGCATCTGTGACATATTCTCAGCAAGATCCAAAATAAGCTTGTCACACTGCTCCTGGTCTTGAAGTTTCTGATAGAAGAAGGTTAGTCCAGTCACAAAACAACTTTTCATCATATACCTTATACACAACTCCAACCGTGGCAAGCACAGCTTTGGCAACAGGATGCAGCTAATCAAAGATGAATTCACATTCTATGTCAGTTGGCTACAACATGCTTACCTCACTGACAGCAGTCCCAACATTCAGGACAGTCTCAATAAATGTCCTTGATCTGCCAAGATGATCAAGCACACTCTTGCGCTGGCCAGTCACTTGGATGGCACCACTCAAGGTCATCCCCAGAGTGCCAGAGCTCTGCGGAGACTTGAATAGAGTAACCATTCAAGAATTGAGACCTCGACTCACGGGAGCAATATCGATGATAATGCTTGGATTATCCCTAAGTTTGTACTCTTATGGTGATGGATGTAAATATAACAGTAATCGGAGACATTGAAAACACCTACCGGTCCCGAGCAAGGATTGTTGTTGGTTTTGATTCATGAAAACAGCCTCTGCGATGACTCTCATAGGTCGAAGAGACCGATGTTCACGGAGCTGGATAACGAGTTGAGACCCTCCCTGGATTGTCCTATCGTCGATGCCATTCAATAATGGCCAGACAAAGTGGAGGGTGAAGAGATGGCTCACAAGGGAGGACTCAATTCCCGTCGCAGGCGAGGAAGGTTACGGCCAAACCGCTCCTTGATGAAATCAGCTCCATCGACAAGGAGCTTGATGGATAGTTTATGGTTTAATACCGGATCCATGAGGACGGTGATACCTGAGTGTGTACGATTGAGCCCGATCGGTCGTGATCACCTGCGAAGAGGGGCTCACCGGATATCTGAATACTGGAGGAAGAGTCAGCGCCTCTGGGATTTACAGATCTGCAGACACAACTTACGAGCTCGGAGTGGTTGTATCGGTGTTGGAAGCCATTTGGAGATTGTTGTTGTTGTTGTTGTTGTACAGGATCGCTACTCAAGTCAGTGTTCGCTCTGTGCAGAGGAAGGGACTCGCGGGACGGCGGCGTTTGGTGTTTGGCGCCGAAAGCGGTAAACCCCTCCAACTTCCTCC
This sequence comes from Jaapia argillacea MUCL 33604, assembly GCA_000697665.1. NCBI lineage: Eukaryota > Fungi > Basidiomycota > Agaricomycetes > Jaapiales > Jaapiaceae > Jaapia > Jaapia argillacea. The sequence goes on along the minus strand of KL197737.1, from coordinate 131,171 downwards.
TTCCAAGTTTCGCCATTCGCCATTCCTCCCAGCCTCGCTTTATCTTGCCTTCCTTGAAGCATCCTGAGCATCTAAATGCGACGACATATCTTCAGGACCATCTCACTATGGTCCCCCAGCCCTTTACTGCACAAATGCGCCTGGCACGACAGACTCCCAGTCCTTTGCTGAATGTTGTTGAGCCAGGTCTCCGTATCTTCAGTGAGTGGGCGCATCCCATTCAAATCTCGTCGAGGCTTCCGTTGTGTGTGTTTAGGTCTGACCTCTACGTTTCATTCCCGTAACAGCCTAACGAATGATGTTGACGCGATAACCTTCAAATCAATCGGACCACCAGGAAGATACCCTCAAGCTTATCCCACAATTGTGCCTTCCTCCAATGTAATGCAAATCACACCTCCTTTCCACTCGACCCTCGATCCTCGAAGCAACCATCGCAGCTCCGAATTTCACGCTCGCGTCCGTTCACCTTTAAGTATCCTGCAGCAGTCGGGACTCGGCACGAAGAGTTGGACGATTCGAGGTGCAGCCGTATCGAGGATCGAGCAGGTAACCGTATTGGTGACCGAGTCGGACCTCATACAACCCTACTTCCCCCTTCTTCCTACGCAAAACAAACCCCTTCGGTCATTCTTCAGGTTTGATGGACAAGGAAGAAGGAGAAAGAGACCCAGCCTCGTAGCTTTCTGGCCCACTATCTCGTCCCTCCATAGGGTGATAGCATTTTGAAACTCACTGCGAGTGTCGAGCTCGGTTCGCATGCTGTTGTTGTTCGGTCACGGAGAGAAGATGGACGGTTCGTGCTGCATGGAGGAGGTGATGCTTCGAGAAGGCAGGGCGAACATTCGGTAAGTTGATTTGCCCATTCAACGGTAGCTGACTGATCGTGACTTATTCGACTATGTTTTAGCTACTGGCGTCGGCGTCGCATCTCACACATCCACTTCAGTACCAAGACTTCCTTGCACCCTTCCACTGAGAAAGTCGTGCGACGTTGCCCCCCCCGTCGCCAACGAGATCAATCTCTGTAGGCTTCCATGGTTGCGTACCGATATGGGGTACATTGGGATTCGGACAAGGTTCTCGGATATGCATGACGCTGGGAGTACGGAGCGCCCTGGGTGTCCTTACCGCGTAAGTACCTGAGAGGCATGAGGGTTGAAGATGACCATGTTCCTCGTAAACTCGACGCTGATCCATATGTGAGTCTATGTCCGCTTTGCTCGCGATAGCTTGATATAAAACCCTTTACCACCTAGGAAGTGTTCTATCTTGGTTCCGCTCGTTGCGGCCCTATCGAACGTGGTGTCGTATCTTCCCAATGATTCGGTATTGATTCGTGCGTTCTTTGCTCCTGATGAAGCTAGTCTATTCGCGGAACGAGACTACCTCCATTCTCGTTGGCGAGTGCGCGTGGTTGTGAGGTTTGGAGATTATGCCCGAGGTGACGGCTTTGGCGGAGGAGTACCGGGGTGTTGGGGGTTATAGACTTCCTCTCGGGGAAGCGGGAGGCGCGTGGGGGGTGGGCTTTCGTTTTTTGTTTCGTCAGTTTGGACGTTTTGGCTGGCGCACTTGAAGGTTGAGGTTTCCGGTGGCTGAGAGTTGGGATGAAGTGGAAATTTCTTGTGGGCGGGAGGTTGTTGGGTGCATGCGCCATGACAAGGAGACAGTTAACTAGATATGCCCATTTCCTGTATCGTATCCGTCCGGAATGTACCTAGTCGCGTTTTGGTGTCGAAATCGTTGCCGATGCTCAACGCTCAGCGGGATTAGGTGCATATATCCATACGCTACTCTTACAATCCAACTACTTTCACCATTATCATTCGATACACAGTGTCTGGAGTAGATTCCGGCGTTTGAACTAAGCGATGGAGCAAGAGGGTGAATTCCTCAGGAATTGATAAAATCAAGGTATATTACAGTGTACGTGAATGAGGGTCCTGCCCTCTCGGGGAAGGGAGTGACACCGCCTAAGAACTTGGGAGCGAATTTCAGTGCCGCGCATATGTCCTGAAAGTGGGAACCATTGTACCTCTGTTCGTCGTGCCCCATTCTACGCTTCGCCCTCCCACCGTACACAACCTCCCAAAAGACAAACGACGAGCTCATGAGCCTCGACCGCGTCCACGTCCACCTCTGCCTGGTCCGCCTCGCATGCCTCCTCTGCCTCCTGTAAAGGGAAGAAGGGGTGTTAGTGGGTGGTGAGGGGGAATGAGGAGGATTTACCTCGTTGTGGCATACCTCTACCTCCTAAGGATTGAAAAAGATGGGTTTAGTGTGTGAAGGAGAAATGAGATGGGAGTATTGAGTATGCTATTTGGAAACGCGGTGGTGGGGAAAACACATCGCCCACGTGAACATGGGAGGAAAATCACAATCGACGTTGTTTCTGGATAATAACACGACATGCGATTACACCCGCCTTGCTCGAACCCCAAGGCGAAAGGCGAAAGTGAAAAGCGAGGAAGAAGGAAGGGTACGCACCTCCTCTGCTGACGTTGCCACCTCTTGCGCTCCTTCCCATCTCTCTCGCTCTGTTTTGTTCGTCCTTGACTGCATCTAGGAGCGTATCTGGCACTCTGATGTATTTGATCTGGGTAAAGGATGGTTAGAATGGTGAAGTCGCAAAGTGACAGCGCGACGTACAGTGCTACCACGAATATAGCACTCTTTCACTTTCCAGAACCTGTCAGCGTCGGGAGAAGTTTGGAAGACTTCTCGGAGGGTGATATTCATAAAATTGTCGCAGTTGACGAGATGGCCGTTGAAAGTTTCGCCGTTTTTGAGTTCGACCAACTGGGGGTGATTGAGTTAGTGAGTGGCGGGGCTGGGGAGGGGACGGACCATGGGCTTGTTCTGAGCGGCATTGAGGAGTGAGAGGGGTAACTATATTTGGCGTTAGAGATTGCAGAAACGGAGAGGGAGGAGGGACTGACCATGGTTGCAGGTGATGGCAGGAAGAAACGAGGATGAAGGTCGGTTGAAGTTGAGTGATAAGATAAGATAAGCGATAACATCTGAGTCACTTTCATTCTTTATATCCTCTCTGGCACATTTACAGCTCAGCACACGACTACCACCAACGATGGCCACCCCCATCTACATCGACGAGTCATCAGGCTCAGACATCCCTGGCTCAGCACACGGCACAGAGACCTCCCCCTACCACACTCTCGCCTACGCCCTCTTCACTTCCCCCGATGCTCCCAAATTCCTCATCCGAAAAGACCCCAACTCGCCATACACAGATCCCACTCAATCCGCTCTCAAAAAAGCTAAAAAGACTGCAGATGGCCTCGTCAAGAAAGCCAAAAAAGCTGAAGAGGCTGCATTGAAAGAACAAGCCGAGGAAAAAGAGGCGAGGGAGAAGAGGGAGAAGGTATTGGAAGAGAGTAAGAAGGTTGCTATCGTTGAAGATCCTGCTTTGCCTCCTGCTACCAAGGTATGTCTCTGTGTGTCATGATCTGGGTGATGGGTGATTGATGGCGTTGTAGGCGAAGTTGAACGCGCTTGAAGCACTTAGAGGGAAACGAGTGAGGGTGTTTGGTTGGGTACATCGGTTGAGAGTTCAAAAAGATATTATATTTGTCGTCTTGAGGGATGGCAAAGGGTTTTTGCAATGTGTTTTGAGTGGAGTCGTCGTACGTCTGCCTTCCCCCTCCACCCGATCCCATCCTCAACCCAACCCCCCTCGCAGGCCCAAACATACGCAGCCCTCACCCTCACACTCGAATCATCCATCGAACTAACAGGTACTCTCACCGCTCTTCCAGAGGGGAAGACCGCGCCTGGGATTAGTGGTAAGTCACGATGCGTTCGCTGCTTCCTTTCGGCGTCACTCACTAACCCGTCCAACCCCCCAGGCAAACCTGAACCAAACGGCCACGAACTAATCGTCGATTGGTGGAAATGTATTGGGGCTGCTCCAGGTGGTGAAGAAGCATTTACTAACAGGTTGAACGAGGTGAGCGTTTTTTTCTCGGTGCCCTTAGTTTCTTCGAGCCGGGGTTGGGAGGGGCCTTTCGGGCTGCGATTTGGTGGCTGTATGACACTGGCGCTGGGTATATGCGCCCTGGTTTTATTTATGATCTCCCCTTGACATCCGTCTCTACTTGGGATGAAATTGGAGGGACGGATCTGTTCCTCAAGGCTTCCCCCCCTCGTACACACAAACTAATGCCCCTCCGTAGAAATCAGACCCCTCAATCCTATCCGACCTCCGCCACCTGGTCCTCCGCGGCGAAACCTCCTCTTCAGTCATCAAACTGCGTTCACAATTGCTAGCTGCGTTTAGGGATACACTCACTGGTGTTAATCATGGGTGTATGGAGGTTACTCCTCCTTGTTTGGTTCAAACTCAGGTGAGACTCCATTGTCGAGTTCGTTTTGGCTTGCAGTGAGCTTACGTTATGTACAGGTCGAAGGAGGCTCGACGCTATTTGAGTTGACGTATTATGGACAAAAAGCGTTCTTGACTCAATCGTCGCAGTTGTATCTTGAGACTTGTTTGAGTAGTTTGGGGGATGTGTTTTGTGTGCAGGAGAGTTTTAGAGCTGAGAATAGGTGAGTGTTTTCATTGGGCCTTTTCTACTACAGCCGTAAAGCTGCGACGTTGACCACTACATCTCCTAGTCATACCCGTCGTCATTTGAGCGAATATACGCATTTAGAAGCGGAGTTGGCTTTCATCACTTTTGATGATTTGATGACTCATATCGAGGCTGTCGTACGTCCCCCCCTCCTCCCTCCTCCCTTCCCACAACCTAACACCTCTTCCTTTCACCCAGATCTGCGAAACAGTAGACCGAATCCTAGCCAACCCCCTCTCCCGTTCCCTCCTCTACCACCTCAACCCAACCTTCACACCCCCCACCCGTCCCTTCCTCCGCCTCTCCTACGTTTCCGCCATATCCTGGCTCAACGAACACAACATCCTTCACCCACTCGAAGACCCCCTCACAGGCTCCCCCATCCTAGACCCTGAAACAGGCAAAGTGAAGATGGTTAAACATAAAGTTGGCGATGATATTGCAGAGGCGGCTGAGAGGCAGATGACGGATATTATTGGGAGGCCGGTTTTTTTGTTTGGGTTCCCGAAAGAGTTGAAGGCGTTTTATATGAAGAGGATGGAGGAGGTGGGCGAGGGCGGGGAGGTTTTTACGGAGAGTTGTGATTTGTTGATGCCTGGTGTTGGGGAGATTGTTGGTGCGTTTTTTCTCTCACTTGGTGTTCACTTGGGCTTGGGTGACTGATGGAGGTTTTGCATAGGTGGGTCGATGAGGATTTCGGATTCGGAAGAGTTGCTTGCGGCTTATAAGAGGGAAGGGATTGATCCTGGACCTTATTATTGGTTTACGGATCAGAGAAAGTATGGGACTTGTGAACATGGAGGGTATGGATTGGGTGTTGAGGTTCGTTGCTTTTTGCCTTTTCTCCTTACAAATTCCTAACTCGCTCACTCGCAAACCCTCCTACTAATTAACTCGCGAACTTTATCCTTGCTTCGCACACGCTGTCGCGAACTTACCACCTGGATTTGCGTGCGTAGAGGTTCTTGGCTTGGTTGGCTAATAGGTATACCGTGAGGGAATGTTGTTTATACCCAAGGTCGGTTCGCTGCGTACTCTTTTCTTGTTGATTGGGTGCTCATCGTTGGGTTCGTAGATGGCCTGGACGTGCGACTCCTTGAATGAATGTTGGTTTTGCTCGAATTGATGGGTTTAAATGGTTAGGTTTAGATGTTGGATACCTGATGTGGTCAATGATCGTTGGCTGGTGCTTGTCAACTGGGAAGATTTCGGGGAGGAGGGAATTAATGTACGGTGATTGGGTATGTAGTTAGAAATAGGAGCAGTGGGCTTTTCCATCCACACCGACTCTTCCAGATTTGAAACTTCTAGGTTACTGTACCATTTCGATCAATTCGACACGGGGTGTGACCTGTGACAGGCAAGTTTCAGTTCAACAATTCGACACTTCGGCTTGGGGCCCGTGACAACTTGAAATTTTCGGCACTTGGCCTTGTGGAACATGAGGTTTTGGATGTTTATTTAAGCCTTACAGCTGCCAGGGAGGCAGATATCACAGTAACTACAGAGATAGCTGAGTGCCAGGGCTGGCGAACCCTAGCGGAGCCGTGAGAGCCAGCACCCAGCGTCTAGCCAAGCGTCAGCAGAGACCTTTATCGATTGAAGTTTTCTTCTGCAGCGTTCACCACTGTTTGTGTCGAAGTTCAGTTCTCCTCGTTCTCATACAGTATCTGCACTATAACTAGTCTATTTGCATCGTATTTTTACACTATGCATGCTCACTTACCTCTCAACCTTCCCGGCCCACACATTGGGGCCCAGCAAAACAATCTAAGATATGGGAAACATAAACTCAACTATCGGGGTTTGCCGTGATCTAACCCTATTCCCTAATTGGTAACCCTAGGGTTTGGCTTATGTAAGCCACCAATCTGGGGAAATTTTTGTCTGATGTGTCGTTGCATGGTGGTACTGTGACTGCTGCCACTGGCAGGGATCTAGCCATGTAATTGTAATTTGTCTGGACTCCAGAAGTGTGAAAAACTGGGCAAATAGGATGCTTCATCCCCGAAATGAAAGGATTGATGGGCAGGTGGCTGAGAGCAGCAATTGCCCCCAACATCAACATCTTCCCTGAATCCCTAAACCTCACCTGCATATACCTTACAGGGCCTTGGGGGTGTTTGGGAGATGCATTTGAAGTTTTGGTGTATACTACCACACACTAATAATCAATGCTTAGATATAGGGGTGATTGTATGTATTCTATAACATTATCAACTTTTTGTGCCACCTTCGTTGATGGGAAATCACCACAAGGTTGAAATTAGGTGAGATTTACGAATATCGGGAAGACATGACAATGGCCCACCACAGCACCCAGTAACATACTGTCACAATTTGTGATGGAATGTGATGATGACGCCATCAGCTCAGCCACAGTGCCAGTATGCCGGTAGTATTTAAACTCCACCGGAGTATCCCAAACCGCCAATTTGGGCAGTTGGAAAATTTGAAAATGCACCAGTCAAGTCCCAGATGAGGTAAAATGCGAAAAGGAGCATAATCAATTTTTGGCAAATAACTCCATCACCTGACCATCAATTTTGATTCTGGCACTGCCAACCCCTCCCAAATGTACCTATCTAGCATTCTACAGTTCAAAACAAGACCTGGAAATGAAATGTGTTGTGCTATTCACTGTCGCCATTGGGCAACCCTAGGTCTCTGGAAAAGGCAATTAGGGTTGCCACTTCAGCAAACCCTGATAGGTGAGTTTATGTTTCCCATATCTTACCAGGGCAGGTTCCGCCACCTGCAAACCCAATTCCTCCAGCCACAAACCCTGCTCCCCCAGCTGCGATTGCCATTCCCGCACCTGCGGTCCCAGCAGCAGCACCTGCTGCTCCCATCCAACCACCCCAAGTACCCCCGGTACCTGCTGTACCTGCTGCAGCTGCACCTGCACCAGCTGCCATACCCCTTGATGGTGCGGATCCTGCTGCAAATGGTGATATCATTGCCGCCCTCTAGGCTCGCATCCTGCAGCTGGAGTATGAAAAAGCCCAAAACGTGGCTCCAAACCCCCTTGTGGCCAATGACAACGCTATTGAGGAAGCTCGTCTCTTTGCGATTGCAGCTCCAAAGAAGCTCGTCGTTTTGAAGCCATTTGTTCCTGGTCTCAAGTCTAACCCCTTCGACATCAGTAAGTCACATCATTTCTCATTCCACCTGCGTTCTTCACCTTTGTGCGGGCTCCTCTCGGACGCTCTATCGTTGTCATCGAATCGTTGTATACCCTCGTCGTCATCAATCTCGTTGTCTGGCCCCGTTTGCCGCTCGCCATCGTCGTTTTCGCATTGCACTATTGGTCTTGAATGTTGTCGCTGATGGATTGCGAATAGCTATTCCTCCGAAGGTCGACCTTGCTCTGTAGGCATACAAGTATGTCCCTTACTCGTCCCTCACCTATCAAAATCGTATTAAAGCCAATCGCGGTGAGGAAGAGTTCATTGTCAATGGCAGTGGTGGCCTCATGGCAAAGACCTTGGATTGGTGTGACGAGCGTGCCATCACACAGTCTGAGTGGCTAATTGCCGCTGGTGTCGTCGAGAGGTACATCATGAGGTACCATGGTCAGGCCTGCGGTGATGCATTTGTATCTCATCATGCCAATGTTACACGTATCGTCCAGTCCCACAACTGGACCATCGCGATGGAGTACGACATCTAACAACACGAAGCTGCTGCTATCAACACTGACCACAACCTCACTGATCTCGACTTCACTGCCCTTACCCTCATTGCGACCCGACCTGCAGCTGCACCAGCTCCTCCCCCTCCCCCTCCACACACATCACCTACTAAATGTCCCTTTGAGTCCGGGATTGTGTCTGGTAGCAAGCGTTATCGTTCCTCTCCCTCGACCGATGGGCAGTGTTTTCAATGCGGCTCTAGTGGACACCTTCCCGCAACCTGCCAGAGCACCCAAACCACTGTGGGTCGTCCAGTCGTCACTCTTGCCACCAACGCCTGTAGCGCCAGCACCCTCGCTGATCCCCAGGGAAGACTCTACTGTTTCAATTGGAGCAGAGGATCTCAATGCGAGTATGGGAAAGAGTGCTCCCACATCCACAGCTGCACCCTCTGCGGTGCCAGGGAGCATGGTGCCGCCACCTGCACCCACACCCGTTGATCCATGCCACATTGTCACCCCCCTCAATGCTGACAAGGTCAAGTCTCTACTTAGGAGCCTTGGCCTGTTCGACTCTTGGAGCCATGTTGTTGAAGGTCTCCATTCTGGTTTCGATGTTGGTGCATCCACGCCACTTCCTCACTCTTTCATTTTCGAAAATCATTCTTCTTCGTCGCTGGTTTGTGCGTAGCCCATCCCGCAGTTTGTTGTATCTTACATCTGATGTCGTGTTAGGACGACACCTTTATCGACTCATATATTGCCAGCGAGCAAGCTGCCAGCAGGTATTCACGAGGGTTCTCCCCTTCCAAATTAGAGAACATCATTGGCCACTTTTGTACTTCACCTCTTGGGCTGGTTCCCAAACCCAATTCTTCGAAATTGAGATTAGTTCAAGACCTGTCATTTCCTCAGGGCGATGTATGCTATAGTCTACATTGAAATTTATGCTTCGTCTCTGACTGTTGCTCCTGTTAGCCGTCCGTTCCCTCTGTCAATGCGGGCATTAACTTGGACGACTTTCCTACTGCATGGGGAACCTTCGCGAGTACGGCAGAGCTTGTACTGTCCTTGCTGCCTGATGCTCTAGCTGCAGCATTCGACATCTCAGCTGCTTATCATATCACCCCGGTTCGTCCTGATCAGCAGCATGCCCTCTGTGTATGCTGGCGTGGAAAGATTTATGTGGACCGTGCGGTATGCTTTGGTCTTACGTCCAGCACTGGTGTCTTTGGGTCTATTGCCAACCTACTCGTCGCCATTTACGAAGCTTCCAAATTTGGTCCCATCCAGAAATGGGTGGACGACTTCTTCGTCATCCGGCTACCAGACCAGCATTGGACTGAATCGGACTTCATTGCCCTAACTGCACAGTTAGGTGTCCCTTGGGCTATTGAGAAAACAAAGCCTCTGGCCTCCTGCCAACGGTATATTGGCTTCAACTGGGATATACACCACAAAACAGTATCAGTCCCATTGGACAAGCTCGATGCCATCCAGTCCTTGGTTCATCAATGGTCGAAGGGTGGTTCCAAGTTCTCGTCCCACGACACTGCCAAACTACATGGGAAACTGGTTCACTCTCCTGTATTTTTCCACTTGTCCGCCCCTTCCTGGTATCTGTATCCCGTTTTGCAGCCCACTTTACCTCGGCTCGTGCTCGGCTGCACCCTCCTGATGCTGTCCTTGCCGATCTCACATGGATCAGATTCTTACTGAGCAACCTACCAAACAAGATATCACTATCCTCCTCAGCATCCTACGACTTGGGCTGGTGGGGCGATGCCAGCATGAGTTTCGGCATTGGAGTTGTGGTTGGCAAATACTGGGCTGTGTGGAAGTGGTCCCCTGGGTTTACTGTTGGCCCCCACCATCAGTTCAACATTGGGTGGGCAGAGGCAGTAGTGATCAAGCTAGGACTTCGGATCATCCTCGAGATGGGTCTCCTACTCCACCTTCCCCCATTCACATCTCGTCTACAGGTCAGGTCCGACAACAGTGGTGTGGTGACAGTTGTCAACAAGGGCTGCTCCCAGAGCAAAGAAATGAACATCATTCTCAAGGAGATCTATACCCTTCTCGCCTCCAATCACATCACCCTCGACACTCAATTTGTTCCCAGTTGTCTCAACATAACCGACGCCCTCTCGTGCGGAGACGTTTGCTCCTTCCTACTTGGTTTCCCTTCAGCAACCCACTGTATCAGCCCTACTTTGCCTACCCACCTCCATGGAAAACTGATATCATTGTGATGCCAGCAACTGGCATGCGCGTCATTCCCCCCGAACTTCCTGGCCAAGCCAGAATTCTGGAACACTTAGGAAAATTAGTCCTTCGACCATCATACCTGCATCCAAATTGCAAGGCGGATGAGTGAATTTTCCTATGGTGGGGGGTTAAGCACCCCCCCTCTATAACTATTTCACACTCCATTCTCGCCCATCTTGCAGACACAGCTTCTTGAGCATCACTCCATGATGCGACTGGGTATGGTGCAGGCCTTCGAAAATTCCATCTCTTCTGCGACATATTTTCCATTCCGGAATGTGATTGCCTACCAGCCCCTTTCCACATACTACACTCCTTTGCATTATGGGCAGTAACAGAACCAGACCCATTCAACCCTGTCCTATCAGATGGCACCCCATTTGAACCAGTCTCTGTTGGTGTCGCCCGCAAGTATCTGTCAGCGGTACGTGCATGGCACCTTGCCCAAGGCTGGCCGCCGCCTTTATCTGAGGAAGACCACACCCACATCAACTGGTCCCTTCGTGGCCTTGCAAATCTCCACCAAGGTTGCTGTACGCGCCCACCTCAACCTCCAGTTACTTTGCCAATGCTTCGCACACTCAAGTCAGCACTAATCCTGGACAACCCTTTCGATGCCTGTGTATGGGTGATGGCAAGCTGCGCCTTCTGGGGAATGATGCATTTCGGTGAGGTTCCAGTCAAATCGCAGGCTGCCTTCAGCCCTGTCCTGCACCTCAAACGCTCTGACTCCTTCTTCAGGATGGATCTCAATGGCTGCCACTATGCTCAGCTTGACCTTCCTTCAGCAAAGACTGCAGCACCTGGGGAGGTCCAGCACGTCTACCTCATGGAGGAGGGTGATGTATGCCCACTGCGAGCTCTGCAAAATCTAGCCCAGATTGTCCCTGCTGCTGCGAAGGACCCTCTATTCTCGTGGCGCGACAATAAGGGCGACATACGCCCCATGATTCAGGACACGGCACTTGCTAGAATCAATGCCATATTTGTTGCATATGGATGGGGCACACTATTCAGCCATTCCTTTTGCATTGGGGGTGCCTCATTTTTTCTCACACAGAAAGTGGACCCCGAAACCGTTCGACTTGCCGGTTGTTGGAAATCTCTCGCGTACGAAGCCTACATCCATGCATTCGAACAAATCGCCTCCAGGCATATGGCAGACCTTGCCTGACCCACTGCCTCGCTGGTTGGGATAGCGGTGCAAGTTGACCGCAGATTGCTTCAGCAGCGGAATTTCTGGGTGAGTGGATAGATCTTGCACCACGTCTGAACCAATCTCATTGGTTCTCACCCAACCTCCTAGCTAACATCGTTCCCCCTTGCGAGAGATGCGGCTGGATGAGTGCTGGGGCCAGCAAACCCTAGCAGAGCTGTGAGAGCTGGCACCCAGCGTCTAGCCAAGCATCAGCAGAGACCTTTATCAATTGAAGTTTTCTTCTGCAGCGTTCACCACCGTTCGTGTCAAAGTTCAGTTCCCCCTGTTCTTGTACAGTATCTGCACTATAACTAGTCTATTCGCACCCACCCACCACTCCCTCAAGCCTGTAGTTATGCTTATAATATTATGTTGTTATGCCTTTTACCCCAGTTTTCTCACTAGGGCTATGGTGTTAGCGAATCGTGGCTCAAGATCTCCCCGTATGGGTGAGCAGATAGATCTTGCACCGCGTCCAAACCAATCTCATTGGTTCTCACCCAACCTCCTAGCTAACATCATTCCCCCTTGCGAGAGACGCAGCTGGAACTCAAAAACAGTCCTGGAGCTGAAAAAATGGCTATTCAGGAGTTCCTGAGCGATTTTTTGATTTCTAACCTCCGTGACAACCAAATTTTGGATTCGACAATTGGCTTGGTGACCTGTGACATGTTGAATTGATTGAAATGTACGGAGTCACATGTCGATGGGTATTATTCAATTGGGTTTGATGGGAGCCAAAATGACACAGAAGCATGATTTGAGTCACAGAAACTGTCAAGCCCTGAAGTGCCGGAACAACCGAGACTTGCCACATGCAAATAGTGACAAATGAGTGTGGACATTGTCAAGAACAGCGGCAGAGTGGTCAAGTTCGCTGTTGCAGGTGATGACAACAGCTTAATGGTTTACAGCTTCATTTAGGGTCGCAAAAAATCGATAAAAATCGATAAAAATATGGGAAAAAATATGGATTATAAAGGAGAAGTCTACTATGCCTGTATCTGAATATATGGTGTCTTTTTGAGACCAAAAAGTGTGAGAAGTGGAGAGGAGGTGGGGGAGAAAGAGTAGGGTGAAGGTGATGGAGAGGGGGAGAGAGGGGGGAGAGGGGGGGAAGGGAGGGAGAAGGGGAAGAAAGGGAGGAAGGGAGGAAGGGAGAG
>KL197737.1:65187-96925 GCA_000697665.1 Jaapia argillacea MUCL 33604 | reverse complement strand
CCCCCCCCCCCCCCCCCCCCCCCCACACACACACATGATGCCACAAACGATCTATTAACCAGATTCTGAACCCGCTGATGAATCACGATCACACATTCTTCTGACACTTCCACCTTCCCCTTCCATTTACTTTATTCCTCTAATTCGGCGCTCACCACTTTCTCACAGGTCCATGCACTAACCCCTACGCCTGAAATTCAACAGGTTTTTTTTCATCATCTACCCGTAATGAATTCTATCCAACAGATCTCGGGCTACGTTTGCGACATCGTTATTGGCCTCTTGACGCCCACACCCCCAGGATCTCAGGACCTCGTCACCGATCCAAGGATGTTTCCAAGGGATCTCATTGTGTACTTGCCCTCTCGCGACTTTTCAACTTTCTCTCGTACATGAGTCCAATATGTACCTCGTTATCCCATTATCTCACCTTGTCCTCTTGTCCTCCCTATATTTTCCTCCCTTATCGCTCAAACCCCAATGCCCTGATTGGCTCGTGCATGTCTCAACATGTTTGGCTCCCTAGTTGTGGTGGTGTTCCGCTGCAATAAGTTCTATAACAGCAACCTGGGAACTTATACATAGTACAGGAAGGAAAGTGATAAAAGCGAAGGTCAAGATGAAATGAGCGAGATCGTCGGGAGCAGAGTCGGGTTCGCGAATCGTATCAACACTTCCCCAGATGGATGCCATACTGCCCTCTCGTCCCTAGTTCCATCTCCTCCACTACACAACTCGTATTAGTCGCTAGTAACTCAGTCGTCATGACTACTGCGGACTTACACTTGGCGGCCCTCATGGTGTTCGGATGTTGGGGAACACTCTGAACATGTGTGCTAGCTTCAGTAGCGACCTGGATCTGGATCGTGGAGACACCCCCAGTCTGATTCCGTCATCAGCAATGACACTCCGCAAACCAACCACGACCTACAGCGATGCTTTGACGGAAATCCTTTGTAGGCTGTTGTCTTTGATCGCCGAAGTTCTGTCGAATTTCGTGACGAGAGTTGAGGGTTAAGAGCAATGCGATGCCGGATAGCTGTAGCCGTAGAACAAAAACAGTCAGCGACAGCACCCAACAAGTTGGATTTCATGAGTAACCTTGTTGAGCATGAACCCCGGCAGCTCATGGAAGGGCCACGGCTGAGACATCATGAGCGTTGACGACAAGACAAGTTAGAAAGGACACTTACGGAAGATAGAAATAGGATAAGGTCAATTACTGAGAAGATTGCGACGAGTAAACCCGTCTGTATTGTCACTATCGGATAGCAAAGTCAGGGAACGATCCTCTCCAATCAGAGATGTAGAAAACTGACGACGAATGAGCTTTGTGACAATGTCGTCAGTGCCCGAAAAGCCAGTTTTGCTCCGGTACTGAAGGGTTTGTCAGATGAAACGACGCCGCGAACAAAATGAAACACACCAAACTCCACGTGAGCGAAGCAGTTATTGAGAAATCCACGACTGCTGCTAAGACGAGAACGGCTATGGTGGGAAATCTAATTTGCCAGCGTCCCCAGTCCGTAAAGTTAGGATCAAGACCGCAGAGGACGCCAATACTGATCCCAGCAGCTTTACAATACAAACACGAACTTGTTGAGTACGAGGCTGCAAATTCAATAGAAATGGGACATACGGAACTGAAGTACGATGCCCACTCCAATCACCGCGACTAACCGCTGCATGGAAGTCAATATGTAGACACGTCGGGCGAAAAAGATCTGAACGACAGCTCCGATAAGGGCCTGAACGAAACCATGAGATCGATGAAACCATGAGCGATCCAAAACTCACTGTCATTGCGGGGACTGAGTGTCTGGAGTGAGCATATTACAACGTCCCGATTGGTGAGATTCGTACCAGCGACTACGGCTGCGAAAAGCAAAGTAAACATCGCAAGAAATCGGAAGATGGTAAGGTGAAAGGGCGCACTCCAGTTTTGCTGTTGATCAGCGGCAAGATCGCCTGTGGAATGGGTCGCCGGATCAAACTCTGCTCGGAAACAATGGATGATGATTTACCGAAGTTCGTGATTGTGTAAGTATACAACCCATCTACTATGAGTCCAGTGTTCATGGTTCCTGCTATGATCTGGAACCAGACCTGACGGTTCTCGGTGTCAACAAAGTGTAGAGCGAAGAGCGAAGAGCAAAAATAAACCTCACCAATGCACGGATACCTGCCTTATCGCTGCAAACGGAAGAATACTAAGTGCTCATAATTGCCAGCGAACGGACCAACGTTCTTACCTCTTGAAGGTTGTGAAGTAAAGGACGCATTGCATCCACATCACGCCGTGAAGGAAGACATTGAGAATTGTTCCTACCAAAGACGATAGTACTTAGTTCGACGATTCACTCATGGCGAAAGATGGACAGTACTACAACTTACCAAATAGATTGGGTCCCACACTGAACCAGAACAGACTTGGTCAGAACGCCGCCATTGGATGACCATAGGAGAAGGACACACGTTAGGTCAATGACGGACATGGATGGGCACCGGGAATCACAATATTAATCGTTCGGCCTTTGGGTAACAGTTAAGAGGCATTTTGCAAGGGACCGTCGCCGTCTGGCCATCATTCAACGCTTGGGGCGAGAGCGGGTCCAGGGAAGGGTGGTAGACTATACGTTATGAAACGCCGTGCGAAGTGTCAGAAGGACAAGGGCTCCACAGCGCCCATGGTCAGAGCTCACTCACCAGGAAGGGACAGGCTATTATGTAACTACAATCCAACTACATCCTACGGTCGCCTTGAGCCGCCAGGATTGATTTGGCATGTACCTAGCGTCAAACTCAGTAAATTGCTGCCAGGACCTCTGAAACCTCAGGTCTAACCAATAATGACGATTGGTCAATGGCTCGGGCATTGCCGCCGACGCTGTCGAACCTTCGTCCTCGCTGTTGGCAACGGTGACGACGCCGTATGCGCTGTATATCCACGAATTTTAAGCGGATTTTCGTATTTTTTTGCCCTCCATGTAGCTGTTATAGTATGGCACACTATAGAATATTCAAATGGTTTTGGAGGCTTGGTTAAGTGATATGGCCACAATGTACAGGCACGCGAAACATCCAGATTTGGTAACTGACATCATCAAGGTTCGCGTGGTTCGCCGACGTTCAGCTTCCTCAACGCCACCAACGACGTTGACCAAAAACTCTGTGAATGTTCCATAATAATATACCATACTATAACAGCTACATAGAGAGCAAGAAACTACAAAAATTCGCTTAAAAATCGGGGATACACAGCCCATGAGGCGTCGTCACCGTTGCTAACAGCGAGGACGAAGGTTCAATGTTGAGGGCAGCATCGGTGGCAATGCCGGAGCCATTATTGAATTGGAATTTAGGTGGCGTGGGAGGGTTAGGTTAGACCTGAGGGTTCAGAGGTCCTGGCAGCAACTTGCTGAGTTTGATGCCAGGTACGCGCCAAATCAGTCCTGGCGGCTGAAGGCAACCGTACTACATCCTAAAAGTTAGCGACGACTGCTATATAGATACTGAGCGAGTAGAGTGGCGCAGTCAATTACGGCTGGTTGCATATGAATAGGCCGTAGGCCCAAATGAAGCGGCGGAGGAAACCTTGACGACTGTGATGCGAATGTAACGGCGGCGGTGTCCTTGTTCCTCATTTACACGTCCCTCCGTAAATCGATACCTCCACACAGCCAGTAAACATCATCAGGAAAATGTGGAGGTGGTATGGCAAGGTTTAGACGGCGTATACCTCCATACCACTGAACCTGGTATGGAGTTGGTATGGGTCTGGTATGGAGCGGTCCGGGACCATGTCTAAATCCAGCAGCACCGATTTCGATCCCGGAAATCAGTAGTCTCCCATGGCAGACCAATCACATCATCCTTTTTGAGAAGAGACGATATCATTCTGACGAGGTCAAGGAACCAAATCGAGAAATATTTCCCTTATATAGTAGGCGTCCTGTACAGGTCCATACCAAACATGCAAAGGTATGGACCGGTTTTTGGTACGGCTGGTACATCGAAGTATGGCTCGGCTACCGTTTTCCTGATGATCAATCCCATATTGCGCCCCCAAAATAAGAATTGGAGTCTTCGCTGAATCATTTCAGGATACCAAAATCTCTAAGTGGGTGCACCTTCTTGAACCCTCTCCCTATGATGTGACATTCCTCATTCAATCAAGGGCATCGTGATTTTAACTTCAAGTTTCTAGAAATTGCCACCTTCCTTGCGCCTTCCTGATCGCCGCTTCTTTCCGACCCTTTGAAGCTCTGGATCGGGATCGCTGAAGAATTCTGGTGTGATGTCAATTATCCTCCTGAGGCCGACGGCGCAGAGGATGAATTAGCACAACCCTAACCTGCTAAGAGTCGTCGACTCGGATGAAACCAACTTCGGGTAGCTCGGTTCCACCTGGTTGGGAGCACCATTTGGCGCCTCCTATTCGTCGCACACCTCCGCCGCCCTGTCTCCACATTGTGATCGGAGTCGATTCATTGGATGGTTTATACGCCGATTCGGACTTTTCTAACTTGAAGATCCCAATGCTCGCTCTCAGCTTCCTGGAACCAAGTCCTCTCTTGCCAACCTCAAATACCTGGGACGATTCCCCAGGTTTGGAACGACCCTCCAAAACCACCGTCTTCCCCACCCACTTCGCGATTCAAGTTCACTCATTTTGGGTTTCCAAGTCGGTCACAAGCCATGAGCATCCTTGATCCAACGTGAGTTGTTCGCATTCCTATGACTTGCAAACTCGGCTCATGCCTCACAGTTCGGGATCTAAGTTAGTTGGTGTGTGCCAGTGTGGGGATGGTATCCAAATCGTTCTGACTCATGGTATCCTGCTAGGGATATTCTTGAACGTCATACTATATGGCGCAACGCTGGTTCAATATTCCTCCTACTTTTCGTCGTTCAAAGAGTGAGTTCTGTCAATGCCTCGGTAACGTGAAAAGCTGATCCCGCCTTCAGTGATTGGACATGGATTACATCTCTAGTACGCCAATTAAAATCTAATCTCAGAACCCCTGCTCAGCCAGCCCGTGTTATTCAGGTTTTCTTCCTCTTCGTGGCGGATACAGCCAACATTGTCTTCTTGATCTCGGTGTTTTATGCGTACGCCGTCGCAAACTTCGGTGAGGACACTTTCAACGCCGCTGGTACCTGACGCTCAAATTTCCCCTGCCCACAGGTAGCCATCAGCCCGTTGACCTGGTAAATTGGTGTAAGTTCGAAAGTCTACATCATCCCATATCCCTTCTAACATATCATACGTTGTCAGGTTTCATGACCAGTATGTTCCCTCCGAAACAAAGTTCCCCATATGACCACTAACCTCTTCGCATTCGCTCAGACCCTTTGTTGAACGTAAGTCCTACATTTCGTGTCGCGATCTCTCAACGCTGGACTGCTATCTGACCTACAAAGCAGATAATCATCGCCGTATGTATCCAAGCATTTTTTGCTCGTCGTCTCCGGGTTCTCTCCCGACAACCCTACGTCATTTGTCTCGTGTGCTTTGGAATCGTCGCCGAAACCGGTGAGCACACCCACACCTTCCCTCTACATATGCTGTACTCAAGACCTCGATGCTCCAGTGTCAGGAATCGCGGTCGTGTTAATTGGTAGCATCCTCCCATCCGCGTCTCAGTGGGGAGAATGGCAAGTTCAAATCCCAACTGTCATCTGGCTGGTTTCAACCGCTAGTGTGGATTCCGCAATATCGGTCTCTTTGCGTCGTTATTTCGTGAGTTTCGATTTCTTTTTACGTCTTTAGCTCCTAGATCTGATCTGAGTTTAGAGAGAAAACAAGGATGGATCGGAGGTTATGGATAACTGGGTTTCGGAACTGACTCGATGTTTGTGCTCTCTCATTCTCGGTGGTGAGGGAGCTAACAGTATTGATAGCTACTGTTCACACTGGGATGATACCCGCCGTAGCATCCATCCTCAACCTGACTATCTATCTCTCATACGTACGTGCCCTCCCCCCCGCCTCTCTCATGGTTAACATTTGTCTTCATGCACCGATACAGCCATACTCGTTTCCCGTCCTCTTGAACCTTCCACTCGCCAAGGTGCGACCCAGCTCATCCACGTCAAATTGTCGTCGCTCATCTTTTCTAAACAGCTTTACATAGGGTTTCTCTTATCCACCGTCAACACACGAAGCGGGGGCAGAGATCCACAAATGATGAGCGTCCCACGACAAGTATCGAGTGTGAACGTACGTATCTTACTGGGCAAATGCATTACACCGATGACCTGAACATTTGTCGTAGCACCAACTCCCCGAGAGTTGTAACGAACTTGTAACGACTCCTGGATCTCTTCGTGAAGTCGAACTGGTACATTCGACGACAGCGAGTTCAATGTCACCTCGTTCTGCCAAGGACACAAGTGAGTATATTAACACGAGTTGAGAGCCTTGATATGAACGGTAACTTTCAGATCCTTGGTGGTTGGATTCCGAGATGACGTGCTGAACGGCGCGAAACGTTGGGATCTATTGATGGGCACAGGATAAACTCGGTATCCCGATGGTTTTTTCAAATGCTGAAGACGGAGGCATATGGGCAATATCGATTGCATAAGATTAAGTCGGATGCAGCTGTACTATTATCACAACAAGATCACAATCACCACAACAAGATTTCCGGAGATCCCAGACGCAACAGGAGACAAGAAGCCAAGGAGCTATACAACACTACAAAGGCTGATGCACAAAGAAAACAGACGGCATATCGAAAGCCAATATATCTCGCGAAACTCACCTCTGCTTTTCGGTCACCAAGTGACCCGTGTGCAAATTATTCAAGAGATCTTCCTCCTTGTCAAGATGTCGGAAACTGAGCCAAAAGAGGACACCAGCAACACCCGCTAGAACACCCCGTACGGCGTAATTCCACACGAGCAAAGGATTTGCATAAAGAGAGACGAACGCCTCGCCAAAAGCGGAGGAAATAGCAGACATGAAGAGAAAAACTGACATGACCAGCGAACGCATGTTCTTGGGCGCTTTGGTGAAAGCGTATTCGAGTCCAGTGATCGATCCAAAGATCTCGGAGAAGGCGATGAGGACATATCTGAACATGAAACCATAGTCAACCAGAGTGTTTTGTGAAGAGAAATACAACACTTACATCCGGTCTGGATCCAGAGATTGAGGGGTGACGGACGAGCGTTCCCATCGGCATCTACACAAGTCGAAGATTGGTAGCCACATGGATTCGTCTTGTAGATGTAATGCTGGACGACAACAGCCCAGACCATCCCGGCGGCCCCCGTGAAGAATCCGGCCGTGATCCTCTTGATGGGTGTGAAGTTCAAGCCAACGCGGCGGATGGCGGGGTAGAGGAGTAAGTCGAAGATGGGGATGAAAATGATGAGTGCAAGTGGGTCAAGGTTGGATAGGACGTCATTCAGGAGCCCGTGAGTCTCCATTGTTGCTGCCTGAGATGTTAAGTTGTTGTTCAGCTGGTTGTACGTGAGCCCTGGGCGACGCGAGGTCAGATATTGCCGTAGGATCGATTCGGAAAGGACGAAGCTCACAATAGATAGGAAACCAGACGAAGACAACACATGCTTTGAAACCTCGTCGGACCTCATCAACCCAATCGTCGTCAAAGATCATCCAACTCGGCATCCCCTCCTCCCCCTTCTCCGCGGCGACGTGGCTGGGCTTTGCGGAGTCCCAGAAGCCCGGAGCAGTCAATTGCTTATAACATCTCACAGGATTCCAGGACCAGCGACCCTTAGAAGCATATCGAAGGATGTGAATAGCAGATGGCAAGACGGAGCCAGTAGGGGGAGACGTAATGTAACGGCTCTTCCCGAACCAGAGGACGATGGGGCAAAGCAAGAAGGCAAGGGTAGGGAGCAAGAAGGCGAGCCAGAAACCAACGTACTACCAAATCATCTCAGCAGTGTCAATTATCCCCAAGAAACAAGCCCACATACCTTTTCTGAATATGTCATGGAGATCTGACCGATGAGGGCTCCGATGTTGATGAAAAGATAAAAGTACTACCGAGAGATGAGGACGGTTGATGGGAAGATGCAAACAATCTTACCATGTAGATCTTGCTGGTGGTTAGCGCTGGGTCGACAATGACCTTTTCGCCCTTTCTGGTGTGACCAATGAAGAGCTTTGTCTTCTTGTATTGCTCGGCGACCAACGGGCTGATGTTTGCCTTAAATCCGCCTGTACCAAGTCCCATGATGATAAGCGCAATGATAAAACAGGCGAGAGCACCATGGCTGTGGACAATGACTGGAGGGATGGCAGACATAACCAGAAGGCTGTGGCCGAAAAGTGCGATACCGACCGCAACACAAACGGTCTTATACCGTCCCCAGTAGGTGTCGGCAATGTAAGCACTGAAGAGGGGGATGACATA
Source organism: Jaapia argillacea MUCL 33604 (assembly GCA_000697665.1). NCBI lineage: Eukaryota > Fungi > Basidiomycota > Agaricomycetes > Jaapiales > Jaapiaceae > Jaapia > Jaapia argillacea. The sequence goes on along the minus strand of KL197737.1, from coordinate 88,529 downwards.
GACCCTATGGGATTGACGATGGGTGTGAGAGTTGCACTATAACGAAACGCAAAGAACGTACCAGAACTGGTTGAATGTTGTTAGTCCGGTGGATGCACGCTGTCCCATATCAAGTGCACCTGATTGACCATCCTTATGACCAGCTCCAGTGCGAGAGTGGGGAGGGAGAGGCTGTTGAATGAAGTTGGTGAATACGACGGTGGTACCGTAGTAAGAGAAGCGTTCACAAAGCTCGACGAATGCGATCATGTACGCATTCCTTGGGATATTGTCCGAGACTCGTGTGAGTGTTTGTCGTTCGTCCTCAGTTGGGAACTCGAGGCCGTCATGAATCCGTCAAGGTCTTCGGAGTCGTGCTCGTGAGCGTCAACGAGTGAGTTGCCGAGTTTCTTGATTGGCAGAGGTTCGTGGAGGTTAGGTTTATACACATGGTCACGGGATGCAACCTTTTCAGGACTTGGGACTGGCATAGTGTAGCGAACGTGAAACCGGTAGGGAAGATAGTACAATAGCTCAGTTTCTCGCCTTACTTCCCTGGTGCTTTATATCAAGCATGACGGCGCATCTCGAACAAAGGAACACATATGGCGTTAATCGGCGACAGTGTGTAGGTTCAGGAAATTCAGGAATCCGAGACAGCGATAAGAGCAACTCCACCGTTCGCATGAATTTTGTGGCAAAGAGAGGCTTTTACCGCTTCGACGTCCTAGGTGTGGTGGTAGTTCGGTTCCATATCAGGCTAGAAGCGCTGTCCCCCCAGGCTGTAAGCACTCACTGTCGTTGCTTGCGAGCCTCCGACCTGTATCCTGCTCAATCACAGCGTTGAAGAATACCAGCAGTTCGTTGGTTGTAATCTCTCCGATAAGCCTAGCGCGGTGCTTCCTTGAACCGCTTTGCCACGGCTCACAGTGACCCCGCGGCCGTCGATGCTAGCGCGAGCACTGGACTACATCGCCCGTCAAACTCTTTCTCACCAAACCCAGGGGCTCCTACCTATCATGCTATCCCAAGAGAGGGTTCTATTCATCCGGAAGGCCGCAGAAGCTGAGGTGGCTATCAGCCCTCACCAAAGCATGCAATCACTCGCCACTGTTGAAGGATACAAACTGTTTGTTCAATTACGCTTCTTCACATTCTACATCATGGATAGGACGTACGTGTTGCACAGTTTCGCAATCAACATCGAGAGCCGACCGGCGAATGCTAACACCCTCAACGCGTCAAGGTGATTTAAACTTGGGCGGAATTTGCGCTTGGCACGAAAATCGGGACGATGATGAACCCTCGACTAAGCCAGGCTCTCTGGATTCGGAAGTAGCCAATATCCCACAGGGTGGCGACGATCCTTTGCCACTCTAACTGCACGCCGAATCTGGCAGGAAATATTGGACTAAAGCACGGAATTGCAACTTGTGCATGTAGGGCACCCTTAGCAACTTCGCCAGTCGAATGAAATACTTGCAATACTGAAGCAGCCCCATAGCGAAGAGAACCAGAAAGTTCAGCACCCGCTTGGTAGCGTCATCATGTCTATCCTTTGGAGACTCGAAGCTCTGGGGGTGCTCCATTGTAAAATCGACCTGATTACCGGGAGCCCGTTTGCCGTTAGACCTTCGATGAATTTGAATTTGCGAGAACAGGGACTCAATCATGCGCTCGAAAAATAGTGATAGTGGGTCAGTATACAAGTTAATGAGGGTAATAGTCCGAGTAAGTACATGAACCACCGCTTCCACCGCTCAGGTAGAGGTCAAGGACCATGTGATTTCGACCAACAAACACGACATCATTCCTAATGCTTCGCCAGTAAGATGGCATATTGTCCTCCAGCACCTGGACCGTCCTTGATCGCTGGGAAGCCAAGTCAATGAGGCGAAGGCAACCTGAAGTCCGATGTCTTACATTTGGAGGCGTCATCATTCCAGTGGGCAATAGTCCGATCAGACTGTTGAGCCTGCCCACCGTAGACTTGGTGCTCCTGAGGACTATGAATTTGAACGCTGGCCTCTGTGGTAACCTGAACTTGAATTGAGGATAAATTTTGACTCTGAAGTTGTCTGACATCAGCGAGGGTATTCAAAAAGAAAACTATATGGCGTACAGGTGCTGTTCGACGGGGGTCTTTAGTCTGCCATTGTCCAGCCGTTGCAGTATGGCCACTGAAACTTTGTCGAATGTCGTTGCGTGCGTTAAGGGTTGAGATCATCGTAATGGCGTACAACTAGAATGGCACCAAAAGGTCAGTACCAAATAATCGCAGATTCAATTTTCAATATTAGAGACCTTATTCAGCGTAAATCCAGGAAGTAAATGCCAGGGCCATGGCTAGTAAGGAATTAGCTATCATAACCGTGGTTACGGGGGAGGAGGGGACGTACAGAGGACAGATACAGGACCAGATCGACCACCGCGAAGACTGCGACGATCATGCCAGTTTGTATGGTCACTACAAGTGTTCGACAAGTTACTCTATGAGACCCAGATTGGTAGAGAAACAAGCTGACGGCGGATAAGTTTCGTGACGACATGATCAGTACTGGGGAACCCGGTTTTACTCCGATACTGGTCCACAATTGTTAATCCAAGCAACTGGAAAGATACGAAAGGAGGACATACCAAAGTCGATGTGAGGGAAGCAGTTATCATGCAATCCACGACAGCCCCGAGGACAAGAGCAGAGACTGTCGGAAATTTGATGTACCAACGTCCCCAATCTGCGAAATTCGGATGAATAGCACAAAGAACGGCAATACAAATCCCAGCGACTATGGAACAGAAAAATGGAGTCGATCAAACTGTGGCACACAAGTGGGAGACATGCAACATACTGAATTGAAGCAAGATGGTCAATCCGATCACCGCCGCCAGCCAACGTTTGGACGTCAAAATATAGACACGTCGAGCGAAAAATGTCTGAACAACAGCCCCGATAACGGCCTGAGGCGGCTATGAGAACGATGATGTTGATGAATGATCTTCAACTCACCGTTAATGTGGGAGCTGGGTGCTTGTAAGTGAGATAATGGAACTTTGGATCTAGATAGTACATACCGACGAATGCAGCTGTTGCGACAAGGTGTGAGGGTCTGAAGGGATATGAATAGAAGGCTGCTTACTCCAGTTCTGGATTTGGTCAGCCATGAGGTTTCCTGTAGAATTGAGGTACTGGATAAGCAAATCAACCAGGAAACCATGGGCGACCAGCTCACCGAAGTTGGTGATTGTGTATTTGTATAATCCATATACTAAGAACCCAGTGTTCACTGTCCCGGCAATGATATGGAACCAGACCTACAGAAGTCGGGATGTCAGCGCGTTACGACAGAGCGAATAGTTAGCCAAGACCGACTAAAGCTCGTATTCCTGGCTTGTCACTGGAAGGGGAAATGGACAGTAGCGAGAAGGGACAGCAAGTGAGCGTGGCGATGGGGCAGAAGAGATCAAGGAATCTCAGGCTCACGTCTTGTAAGTGGTGAAGTACATGAGACACTGCATCCACAGCACGCCGTACAAGAAGACATTGAGGACGGTTCCTGGGAGGGAGCGAGTAGTCAGATGCAGCGGTCTCGGAGAAAGATACTGAGCGAGGGACTGTACCAATCAAGTTTGGCCCCACACTGCGTCAGCGATATCAGGACCCAGAGAACAGCTTCGGGTCAGAACAGAACGAAGTAGACTCAGGCGAAATGGCTCACGTCAAGTCGATAATAGACATACTGATGAGTGCTGGGGATCACACTGGTTCGAGCATGGGATTATGAGGCATTATGAATGTAAAATCGTGGCTGCAGTTATTTCCAAACGGCCATGCCAGAATATGGGTGTGGGCGCCCGATAGAGAGCCTTGTTGACAGGGTAGAAGGCGGTGGAAAACTGCGCAATACGAGGATAAATGCCGTCCCGGAAGTTTGAATGACAACGACTCCGAATTGACACCGCCGTAACCGCGTTACCATCGGGCGTCCAGGTTAGGGTCTCTGTACTCTGCGACGAGGGGGTCAATAGTGGTGAGAACGTAGTAGCTGGCCCGATGGGTTCTAAGTAGAAGGACTAGTTCGTAGAGAAAGGCTGTTCAAAGCTCAACGGTCGTAGAATGCTACGACCAGGGTTCACCCCCTACCAACTTTGTATGTAATCCGAAACGGGGGTCCAGCCCTTGTTGAGGGACATGTCTCGAAGCATTGGATTAGAGAGAGCGTCTCATCAACACTGTCCCGAGTAGCTAAAAACCATCCCGGACGCCCGGAATGAAGAAATGGGCGCTGAGGGCTATAGGAGCGAAACGGATAATTACCTAGTCGAAGTATCGAGTCGGCAAATCCTTGAATCAGACATGGTCCCTGGTAGGGTATTCGGCGTAATTCAGTCGACGACTGTCGTGCATACTATTGAATGAACCCGAGTCGGCTACAATCTAAGAATGACCCCTTGTAAGTGGCAGATAAGCTTCCACCCGTAGTCGAAACGAACGTACAGAAGTTGAGGGGGAGAAAGGCTCATGACAATATGGCAATAGCAAGAATCTAGATGCCCCTCTTTCGAGACCGGCGTTTAGGTGTGGACCGAGCCCATGCCTGTCATTGGTGGACAATGACATTGAGAAGTTTACCTCAAGATCGCCTCCAATCTGTGCGGCGAGGACTACTCTTACGCCAGTTAGCATCCACTTGATGGCCTGGGCAGCAAGATTGATACCCCTCCGATCGAAGTTGAGTACGATATGACCAAATCTAGCCTCGACGATTAACCTCGTAGCCCTGCGGGGTTCTGATCGCCGACCGCCACAGTGTGAAAGATCGAAATTATAATCGAAGTCGAGGCTTCTGTTAATTAACCCTGCGTGGGGAAGAGAGTACGGAGGCGGCAACATGTTACAATATTAGCAACGGCGCTGGCTGCATTTGTCCGATCGTAGATACTTCAACATAACCTGCTCCAGTCCACCATCTCAGGAATCAACAGTTGGGTACAACGCGTCGTCGTAACTCACCAGCCCACATGGAAGCGATTAGGGGAGGAGCAGCTCAGCAAAGAGCAATCGCGACATCACATCCAAATTAACGAAGAGGTCGATCCAACAGCTCTTCGTGAACGTTGAAATGTCTGAATGAGAACAAATTAGTGGGTATCAGTGAGAAGAGGGAGAGAGACTCACCTCACGACCTGCCCAATACCCCTGCACTTGCCAACAGCCTTCTCGTTATCCTCTTTTGCAAGATGCCACTGAACGATCCACCTCCCAACAATCTCCCCACTCTTATCCAAAACTTCTGCAACGGTCTCTTCCGAGCCCACTTCTACTCCATGCTCACTAAGCTCACTCAGCGGTAACTCAACACTCTCCGCCAGCTCCCATTTCGCAAAAGGTCGTTTGGTGTCGACCAAGAAGGTCGTATCATACACTCGGGTAAGACGTTTGTGCAGTCCAAGGGTGTATGTGGTCATCTCGACACCAGACGTGCCCCCAGGTTTGCTAACCCCGCCATCCAAGTTAAATCTCTGAAGTTCGGCAACGTATGGCCTTCCGACCCAACTAACCAAAGCCGTACTGAGACCACTGGTGCCCACAGCTGTCGCAGCAAGGATGAAGCGCGCCGCGAGAGGAAGGGAGGAATCGATGATGAAAATGAAGGGCGAGAGGGCGAAGGATAGAGTTAGGGAGGACAAAGAGAAGATTTTGAGGCGGCGGAATGTTCCTGCCAGCGGCGCTCGGTAGACCCATGGCGTGGATGTGGTAGTGGTGGTAGACTCGGATACGGAAGTGGTGGTAGATGCTGTCGACGTCGTTGACAGCAGTTTGCGATGGACATTCTGCCCTGTCCCACTTGCCAGCGACCTTCGAAGCTGAGTCAATCGCAGCGCGAGTACTGAAAAGGACGTCTCTGTACGACGACGACACAGGGTCTGCAACCCCAATCTAGCAATTTTCATAGTAGCGAGTCCACGGCTGCTGTATCCAAGGACGAGCCAAGATTGGGATAGGATGAAGGTACGACTTGAAAAAAGAGAGTATCGAAAACCAACACCATTTGCGTGTCAACGCGTGCACATCATCGGCGCCGACTTGTCGCAATCAATGCGGCAGGATATGACCAGAATCGCATGACGAACAAGGTTTGTCCGAGTCCTGTTCAACCAACCGAAGCAGATGGATGTGCTTAGACTAACAGCTAGCCCAGTGATGTAAGAGAAGTTGTGATTCGGATGATAGAAGAAATGCAAGACATATGTGATACGGTACACGAACAATGTCAGGCAGAATTATTGGGAGCTGAAAGAGGACAACGGAAGCGAGGCAACGGAAGCGCACAAGCTGGCCACACCGTCAATGCATGCACGCCAGCTACATAGGATCGCAAAGCTACTACATTGGAATCCAGAATCAGAAATACCAGATCAGGAGCTGCCACCTCAGGACGTGAAAGATGAGCTGGATAGGCGCGGAGGCTTGGTAGGACTTACATCGTTGAACGTTCGCTGGTAGGGCTGATAGGGCTGTTGCCTCTGTTATCAACACCATATTTTCCCGGTTTAGGGTATCCCCATATTACGTCTGGGGATATTGTGATGAGCGAGGGATTGTGCTAAGTGTGGAATACCGAGTAAGAGAGAACGACTTACAATATTCGACAAGTGAAGTGCTCAGTGGAAAGGGGTTCCCTACCAATCCATTGTACTTCTGGTCAATCCCACATAGATACACCATCATCCACATCCTTGGACCAAGCGGGATACAATGAGATCGGTCTCCCAGTCACACCCACACGATCCCAGCCTCTCCAATGATGGCGCGCCTTTCGCACCGCACGAAATATCCTGACGGCGAAAGTATGATGGGAATGTGGAGGCACAAGAAGAAAAAGCACCTTCTCCACACCATCCCTTGCCAATGTCCTTTCCACTGCGTCAAGTAAGAGTCGCCCCAACCAGTAGAGTGAATGAAAGTCCAGGATAAATGCCATGTGGGTGAGGTTAGGCAAACATTCGTGAGGGATGGTTTCGTCCTCGTCAATGCTATGACGAACAGCGAGGTGAGTGATGTTGGCAAAGAAGGATCGGCCGTAGGGAGATGAGATGATGGGTGCAAATGAGTGAGATGGCAGTCCAATGATGAACAGCGAGCGACAAGGAAGAAGGCGGCCACAATCGGAATGGGGTGTGGGATCATCTTCTAATCGATGCTGGACAGAAAGCTGAAGGTCTTGTAGTAGAGACCCAGGCAAAGCGATGTTGGTTGCATTCCCGCACCGTTCGAAGATGGTGAGTGCGTCGAGGTCAGCGACAGTCTCGATCCAGATGTTCCGGACATGTGTCGCGAGGTGAAGTGGAATGGGCGGACTTTTATTTGGCGCAGTTCTGATGGCAAGAGTGGAAAATATGTATGGGAGGCTGAAATGACGGGCGCGAGAGGAGACAAGGGATATGGAAAACGCTGCATCGGTCTTGTACGGAATCAGTGCGAAATGAAAGATGAGATATATCAACTCGAGAGGCAATTTCAGTGGTGCAGCTGAGACTACGTCCCCTCCGACTTGGGTGACTTGAAACATGGTCGATCTGGATAAAAGACAGCCCCATGTGGCATATCGGTTGCCAATTAAGGCAGGATCATATGTCGAAATAGTTGTGTAACTTGCCAGTCGAACGTCGACGTCAAAGCCCGGTTGTTAAGCTCTCAGATGATATAAATCACCACTGCACTTGCTGTTGAAAGGAATATATATGTATCCACCAGGGTAATGAAGGGAGCACAAGCTTTACAAGACGTACATCATTGAGACTCGAGAGAGAAAGACCGATCCCAAAGGAAAACAAGAAATTGGCACAAAAATCTAAGGGGAAAATTGACAGCACGTCCAATCGCCTGGCTCTTTTACACCACCTCAAATGCCTTCCCTCCCGCAGCCGCATCCAAGCTGATAACATCATCCAAACCTTTCAGGGAATGCGTGATGAGCAAAGAACAATGTGATTTTGAGGAAAAGGCATACCCATTACGGCGAAGAAAGCTTTCGGGTCCATCCCTTGAGCAGAGGTGAAGTCTGTTCCAGTTTTCTTCAGCAGGTGCATAGCGTTACGAATGGCGTGGGTAGCGGCGACGCAAGACACCAATGAGAAGACTACACATCTCAAATTCAGAAATATTCAGTCAGGGAGCAGTATTGAACTCACTGATGATCTTGGCGCCCATCTCCTCCGCTTGCGATGAAGTGAAAGAGGGAGTAAGACCTCCAGAGATAACGTTGACGAGAACCTGGAAGACGGGAATGTGGGATGAGCGCCAGACCCTCAGGAGAACTGGTGAACGTACCGGTTTTGGAGCCAACTCTGCAACGGTCTTCTTGAGGAGTTCAGCGGTACGAACTCCCTCAATGAAGCAGACGTCAGCGCCACAGGCAGCAGCAAGCTTGAGGCGCTCGACAGCTTCCTCCATGCCCAAGACCTGAGCCGAGTCGGTGCGGCCAATGATAACCTGTATGAAGGCGATAAGCGTCGAGTTTGAAGACAAGATACGAAGAACTCACGAAATCAGACCCTCCAGGGATCTGATCACGAGCAATGACAGCCGCACGGATGCGAGTAGCAAATTCTTCCCTCGACACCACTTGCTTGCCGAGTAAATGGCCGCAACGTTTGGTTTGGACCTGATCCTCAATGTGCATACCAGCGACTCCGGCTTTTGCGTATTGCCAAACAGTTCGCGCAACATTGGCAGGGCCACCGAAACTAAACGATTGGGATGAGTCAAGTTAACTTAGCGGAGTCCTGGTGGGGGAGCAACGTACCCTGTGTCGGCGTCTGCGATGACGGGCATGGTAGGTTCCAAGCTACAAATCATCTGGGCGCTCTGGAGAGACACGTTACAAAGAGGCGGTATTCTTAAGGCTCGGAGTCTTTACCTGAGTAAAGTCGTTCAAAGTAGCGATGGCGACGTCAGGTTGACCAAGGCGCGAAGCAGTTGTTGCGGCACCGCTCTGATAGAGGCAAGTGAAGCCGGCTTCAATTGCGCAACGAGCACTGATACCGTCGCAAACACCAGGAGCGACCTGAAATATGCGTCAAGTCAGTATGCGTGTAGTTCATTATGAAACCATCCATGCGTACCACGATGCCAGGACGGGCGAGCATCTGCCTAAGGCGGGTAGCAGGGTTCCAGGAAAGTTCTCCTTCTAGGTAGTTTTTGGGGTCAAGGCGGGGGTTATAGTAGACGTCGGGGTTCTTTTGCTCTAAGGCATCGACTGCCATGGCGGTGCCATTAGTGGTGTGTGGTAACTCGAATCCTGGCATGATGAAAAGTGATGAGGCGAAGTTGAGGAGCTGGAAATGGAGAATAGGAGTGCAGGAGGTTGGATGATGGCCTTTCACCTTCGTCTAGGTATCCTTAAATACTCTTCAGATGGACTTCCCCAGACATTTGGACGATCCACATCATGAATACTAGAGGACACGAGAAGGTCTTCGTGAGTGCGCAGCAGCATTGTGGTTGACACGACGGGAGGATAATTGGGGACCAGTCTCCAGTTTCGGACGCGTCGGACGCTGCGGCATGCGAAGCGGGATGCAAGGTACTCTTCATGTCAAGAAGCCGCCGGGCCTTGGTGGAAAGAGAAAGCGTTGGAAATGGAAGCATGGATCTGCGAGGCGTCGTATGGGAGCCGCTCCGATGCGAGAAAAGTTAAGCGACGAGCAAAGAGCCGGTGGATGGCTTCTCGCTTGGCGCTCACTGGTCAAGCCGATCCGTCAAGGCGATGAGAAATGAGGGAAACCACCGGAATTTTCGAGGATTGCGTGCAGGCTCTTTTGTTATTCTTGTCACGACAAGAGCATAGGTTCAATATTCGATGTTCGAGAAGCGTAGATGACCATGGTCCAGATGGACGGAGCCAACGCTTCCGAAGTTTGAAGCTAGCCAGATTTCCGTCCCAAAGAAGTACCTGGATGGCTGTATCGAAGTTCCGCGCAGTCTATTGAAAGTGAGACACTACCGCGATAGCACCTGAAAAATAATGTGTCGACGAGGAGGATCCTCCGGAGAACCCTTGTCCCGAATAAGGTCGGAGTTCGCCTTCCAGCGAGGATCGAGAAGCGCAACTTCAATGATTATTCAGGCTCCTGAGTACACTAATAGGCCTCATCACTTGGAGTGGGTAGCTACCCTATTGCTTTTGCTCACCTCGGGCACTCGATCTTGAAGAAGCTGAACGACAGAACTAGAAGACGCACCAGTGAGTCATGGGGCTGGCGGTGATAAAGTGGAAGATATTTCGGCGTGACAGGGTATTGATGATAAGCATTGTCCTTATCTGCCGTCCCGTGAATGCTAGTGGGGCACTTGGCGGGAGCTTGGTCAGTACTCAAATGTGTAGTTTGGCAACGACAAACCAAAAATTTATGCAGTCGCGGGCGTCGCTGCAACAAAGAGGTCCTTTTACTGGGGTCATGATCCTTTCACAGCAAGGGCACTGGGGAGAGTCACCACCAGTATCGAAGCGTTCCATAGAGGAGGTGAGATCAAATTTCGGACGCGGATGTGACGAAGTGTGACAGGACGCGTTTTCGCTTGGCCTGCCTCCCACGTTCACCATCGGGGCCCTCGGAGTACAATGCCACCTCCTCCAGGATGTCGACGCTTACCGCGTTGCCTAATAAGTTATAACCCACTTTACAGGGTCCTCGGGCAAGGAGCTCAGTTACACAACCGTACCCCAAGTCAACCCAAGGTTGCACTTTGCAACCGGGCTGTCGTAGAACTCAAGATATCTGAGGAAATGCCTCTTCCAACCCTGGGACTTCCAAGAGCCGGGGGATCAGGTGGGTTTACGCCAAGATTTAAGTGGAGCTGGCCTTCTCACTATCCAAGATATCCAAGGTTGGTAGACATCATCTTGGCCGATACCGTCGTCTCCAGATCACTAAGCGTATCGTTCACTGCACACAACGTGAGTGCCGAACCCAAGCTTCGCTCCACTACGCAATCCGACTTATCTCCGACTTTTGGCTCTTGTTAGCCAGATCTCCCCCCACCGTTTCCATAACACCAGAACACATCCTCTCTACGATATGACGTCGTGTGTCCCTGGATCGATTCAGACACGATTAAGGAGGTTTCTTTCTCACTCACCTCGTCTATCTGATATATGAACCGGTGCCGAGCCTCCTTGGCCAACTTCTGAGGAGTAATCCATATCCCACACTGTCCCTAAGTTGCAAATTTTTGATGGTTTGTTACCTTGAACTCGGGAAACGTAGTCTAAAGTACTAACGCTTCTACAAGGAACCGCTCTGGATAAACGTCAGTTTTCCGTTGGATACAGGTCCAGGGGAGAGCTGTCACGCATAAACCACCAACTCCTTGTCTCCAAAACTCGCCGACTGACGGACCCATAGGATCGTCGTGGATATCATTAGGTGAGCCAAGAGTTTACCACTTTGCACATTGATGTTCCAGACAAGAGCGACTCTCATTGACCTCCATCCCTTGGTTTTCTGATTCAGGTCTTCTCCCGCAAGCGAGCCCGTCGGCATGCTCTCTATCCTCATTCATCGTACCTTCCACCTTGGAGAGATGCGCCTTCTGGCCCGGCTCTACCCAGTAGTACCAAATTCCATGGCCTGTCACTCTGGGTACCTTCCCAAGATCCAGGAAGCCCCTCGGACCCTTTAGCCTTCACGGAGCTAGTTATCGTGCCGAGTTCAGGAGGAGCTTGAAAGAGTTCGTCCACCTCGAAATACAGACAATCGCCGAAAGTTTGGCAGGATTACTTTTCATCTCTGCGCTATCCCTTTGACTAATACACCGCCAGAAACTTCGTCCCCAATCGGAAGAATCTTCATCCTCCCTACTTGGCCTTCGAAATTGGAGATCTACTCTGGAATCACGTCCTCCTTCCTTCACGGCCGTGACCCACATGTGGTCTGCTCACCTCGCCGTCGCTATATCTGCGCCTTTCTTACCCGTGGTGCGGATCGTTGGGCCCACCCTCATTCTCACAGATGTATCTTGGCGGACAGGTCATGTACGTACTGATAGCGCACCCAAGCAAGCCTTGTACGACAAGCCAAGAGGTTCCTAACAAAGCGTTTGGCGGGCCTGCGGCATTGGCGAGACAATACCGCCGATGATTATTTAGACGACTACCGCCCTCTTTGGTTGCCCTATCTAGGGCTGGAAATTATGTGATGGAACCCATTGGCCGCTTATCAGTGGTCATTGACACCGATCTCGTCTTCGCTCTTGTGCCCAACGCATGGAGACCGGTCGTTCAATGTCAAAGTATCTACACGATAGGCACACCCATGTCTCACATTATCACGGTCAGGCGAGACCCACAGCAAGAGGGAACATCTTTGTCGGCATTAGCCACTCTTTCCGGACCCTGCTTCCGTGCTCTGCGTTGACCCCGGCGGCCGCAATCATGGTGTCAGAGCAAGTAGGGGACCGTCCGCTTGGACAAATTTCCCAAGTCCGATGGAAAACGAAGCCCAACAAGTCCATTGGTGGTAATACAAGTACAGAAGGAGTTCACTCCCCATCTTCACCCCCGGGCCGTTCATCAGTCTGCTCCTTGAGCCCCCAGGAATTCCAGTCAGCAGATAATGAAGTTTCCGTGGGCACCTTGAGGCCCCATGTGATGGCGTAGTGTTCCAGGACCAATTCTAGTTCTTCGATTTCATCAAGGAGTTCAAGCCTCGAGATCCTACACAACTATTAAGTGTCATCCACATGTCAACCGAGAGGGAAACACACCTTTCTTGTTCGGTTGAAGGAATAAACGCTGTTCGAATTTCCCGCAAAGTCAAGGCCTGAGAAGTCGTAAAACTGTACTGACGAAATCGATTCGGGAGAGACTCCTTGTTTGGATAAGGATCAGCTCCAGGAAGAGATACGCCTCGACTCTAAGACCAAAACGATGTAAGTGAACAAATAGACGCTGACGATACAGACGAAGGGCGAACCTTCAGGTTTTGAAGCATCACTTTCCCGAAAGGATCGCCCAAGCCAAACATTTCGTAGACAACACCACCCAGCACGCTGGCCCCAGCTTCGCTTCGAGAGGAGAAATAATCCACAAACCACCGGAGGAGAGCTTGAGACGAGGTGGGTGACATGTACACAAAAACGCACTCCGAGAGCAAGAGAGTGGGGAGTGTGGGAGACAGGATAGGTGGTGACGACGAGCCGGAAAATAGTGGCGCAAGAGCCTGGGTTGGGGGGAGGCGAAGATCCACGGGAAGGAGATGATATCGAGGGGCGTGAAGCGCCATCCCGCCGTGCTCTAACATCCTCAAAAGAAGACAAGCTTAGCGACGAATTCAAGGGAAACGGAGGGAAGACTGGGGCTCACCAAGGTGAACGGCATCTCGATCACCGAGAACAGCGCTCAGCTCCTTGCTCTTTCGAATAGCCATGGCTTTCTTAGTGGTTACCTCTGGAAAGTCCAACTCAAAATACGCTGATAAACTTTCACGATGGGGCCCTGTCTGACTAGTAACAAGTGAGTTCATCAGGATTGGCACAGAATCAGATGCACATACCTCAATTCTCCAGAACCGTGTATCACTGCCCGCGCCTAAGCTAACAATCTGACATTTCGTTCCTTCCTTCTCGGAGAGCGTCAACCATTGCGTTACGAGCTCATCGATCGCCGCTGATCGAACATAAGTACCAATGTTGATTAATGGTGGCCTGGGAGACTGCAGATGCGCCCTTGGAACAAGGAAACGGATGAAGGGATCCCGGATATAGTTTCTTTGCACAGCCGACAACCTTGCGCCCGCTGCGTCGACGTCCGTCTGTCGGATGGACACATCAGCATCGCGAGGCCCTCCTGTGCGGGGGAGTGAAGGAGGAAGCATAATTGATGTCACACACGTCACATCGTCGCGGCATCTAGATGACCAGGATGCGTAGACTCTGGCCAGCTTGGAATCTGGTCTCTCCCAACTTACTTATTTCGAGTCTTTTCGACGTGTCCCGGTCTTCGTTGTCAAGGATTTCTTTGCAATGTTTCATCCCGGATAAACGAGCCAACAGATAAATTATGTAAGGCGGGTCTGTACCCCAACCGATCTGGAGAACGGCGCAGTAATAATTAGGGAGCAGTGTTGGCGAATTTGCCATTACCTCCCCCTTCGCAAGGCCTGTGGTACCCGATCAACTAGATTGGGCCTCTCCACCTCTCCTACTTCGACCCTAGAGCTACGTCCACCGCTGAAACGTCGAACGATCCTCCACTACTAGCGAGCGCACCCCCGCTGTACTTTTGAGATCTGCTTGTGACGAATGCATGCAACTCGGCGGACGGTTTGGTTCCCACCCTTGCGTCCACCTGTTGTGCCATTGGACGTCCAGTTCTACTCTTGTATTGCTTATTCGGCCCTCATTTGGTGACCTGCGCCACTGCGGGATCGACTTCTTCAGGACAAACGCCATTCGCTCCTTGCGTTCATCTGGGCAGTGTTCTACAACTGACAAGATTGGCTCTGACTGTCGACGGTCATCGACGATACAAGTACGCCGTCCCATCCTGCATCTCGACCTTGTCTAGGCAGCATGACGGCGTCAAGAATGACGTCTCGATCGCACAACAAGGCTTCCATTCAAGAATCAACGAAGCCAATTCAATCCTTTACATCCAGAAAACTCAAAGGACGGATCGGGAGCAGCAGGTATTGTTGCTGTACATCCGTCATCCCGCTGGGTTCGGATCAAAAAGGCATGTTCCAGGACCTGGGCTGCGATTTCTGCGTTGCTTGTGCGAGTACCCCGCAAGCGCCTCGGCCTCAGCCTCAAGACGGACAAGCCTCCCTCATGATTTTAACTACCTAATATTACAACCTTCCCGCAATGCTGTTGCGTCGATCGACCAGGATTAATTGTCTTGGATGGAAAGTTTCGATGAAGGGGAATATTCGTGAGAGGTTAGGGTCACGATCGAACAGTTGGAAATTCATATGTTCTGGGCTGGATAGAGACCAGACTCAACCACCCTCTTTCGGCGGCGAAACCCCCAACCAACAGCTTCTGCACTGGAGCCTCGTCAAGTTTGGATAGCAACACCACCTATCACGCCATGACTTCGCCCCTCTGCCTCCGCGAGCTCTATCGAGTTCTGTGAGTCGAGTTCCGCCTAGGTGACTTCTCAACTCACGGGCCAGAGTTCCATCCCTGAGCTGCTGTACCGATTCTAAGCCATGCTTTTGTCTCGTGCTTGACGTGGCCGGATATATGGAGGGCAAGTGTCCTTGGGGCGACCACAAAACGACACACCACATCCTACGAGTCGACATTATGGCGTTCATTATCCGAGGAGCTCCAGAGGCCCTCATTCTCTATGCTACTTCCGCACTCCCGCCATCCACTGTCGAATCCCTCAAGTCAGGTTTTGGCCGGGGTGCATTCGAAAAATACGACCCCTTACTGAAACTCGTCGTCTCCGAAAGAACTGACCTATATGGCTGGTCTTCCGAAGCCATCATGTGTCGTCTTCAGGAGGAAGCTTCAACCAGAGGCAATGATCCACACAAATTGCCTCCGTTCATTTTGGCCGATGAGCATACTGTTGCCACGGGGGAAGTCGTATTCGTGGAGAAGTGGGCTACAAGAGACCTGTTTCGGGAAGGGGGGTTAGTTGAGCAGAAGGACTGGCCGAAGGGGAGACATGCCAAATTGCCGTTCACCATCAAATTACGAATCGACATCGCCGAGTAGGTTTCGCCGCCCGTTAAGCTTCCTCCTCGCGCCCATTACTTACGAATCATCAGTGTCCCACTGCTATGGGCAAACCTCTCCATGTCGAAGTTCGAGATACCCGACCTATTCGAGGTTCCCTTTGATCCAACCGGCCCTCTTCGGCCTCTTCCCGCTGATCGTCGCCGTTGGTCCACGAAATATCCAGGCGACGCTTACATATGTGCGGCGCCTCGTTCATTCGAAACCTCACATGATCCCGTGCATACATCGCGATTCGTTTCACGACCGGAGAAGGTATATCGGCTGAAGCCTCAGGTGGCGGAAGAGTTGGGTCTGGTTCCTCACTGGACAGTGGCTTGGGAGGGTCGGAGATACGGGCTAAAAGGTGCCATGGAGTTCACGCAGCCTTGGAAATGGGATGTGTCATGACACTAGTTTCGGACATTTTGTTTCCTATACGTCGGAAGGTACTCTTGAAACTACATGCGTTAAAATAGCTAATGGGGTAGAATCTGGTCTCTCGAGGATGTAGCAGCCGTTTCCGCCTTCGCAACGGCCATTCGCGTTTTTACGACCCAGAGGGTCGCCTTCAATGGTAGAGAAGACTCTGAATCTTCTTCCCCAATCCCCTTGATGCCTCTTCCGTTGACTTGTGTCTCAGTGACGCTGTGGTGACTAGGCGTTGCAAGAATACCGAGAATTTACAAATAACGTGATACTTCCCTTGTTCCCTAGCCTGGCTGGAGGCAACTTGGCCGAATCCAGTCCGAGGCCCCCTGCCCTCCGATTGCGATGTCGCCGCCACCCACGGATGGGAGAGCCCGATAAAATCCAAATTCGCGCCACTCGGTTCACCTCCCCGCAGATGTTGCAATCACTCCTCATTGACACCATTCTCAACGATTGTGGTGGAACTTTCCGCCGCTTAGCTCCCTGCTTAACGGTCTGAAAGATCACGTGATGGACCCGCAAACCCATCCCCTTGTCTCTCGGTCTTTTGTCTAGCCAAGTACTTCTGAGCCTTGGAGTTGCTATATAACTGGACGAACGTGCAATGTGATCATGTACTAATTTACACCCCTCGCCACATCATCCACCTATATTTTTGTGCCTTGACGAATTCTCAAAACTCAGTGTTTCAACCTTCCCGTGCTTTATGGATCCTCGATGTACGTGTCCCGAAAGTACCTCGTCACGTCGACCGCGCTCAGCCCTAGGCTCCTTGGGATTTCCAGCTTTGACATCACCCACCCGACATTCGTCACACGAGACTTGCACCTGTAGCATCTTCGAAAGGGTTTCCACATCCCGGCAAGGAGAGATACCAACCAATGAGATCGAAATGTTCTTTGAAGAGGTCTTCTTCATCCTTCGGCAGGTATATCACGGAATCAAGGCAACGATTCGATGTTGTCTGGACCACATTCGACGTTTTGTGGTTTGGATCACACCTGTCCTCGCGTTCGTGGCTATCGTGATATCCATTCTTTGCTTGCTCATCGATCTCTCCAAAGGGACCTATAACTACCCGGTTGGTGCTGCCCTCTTGTCCAACAATTCTGGAGGGCTCACCTATTAGAGTTAGGGGAATAACTCTCCCCAAGGTTAGTCACACGTTATTAACCGGAGGTGGGATCGAGGGCCTGGTTATAACCAGGTATTTGACTAGTTATTAACCAAATATTGCGTAGGCGAATTTTTTTGTATGTACAAGTAAGTCGACTCTCCACATACTCTACATGGTCCAATAGGCTTCTGTGGGAGCGCATTTGGGAGCAAAAATCTTGTCGACTGCCCGAGAGGTCGAAGAGACTGACGCGGCAGTGGTTCGCGGTGTGTCCGACAAAACATCGAGAACGGTTAGCGATTTGATGTTTAAAGATGACTCGACCGGGGCTGAATCTCCTAGACGAGGTGAATCCTCGTCGTCCTGATCATCGTTCTGGTCTTCCCACTCTCGGCCTAGTTCACCTGCTGGATCTGCGTCGTTTGTAGCCTCCGAAGCCTCAGTATCATCACCTCTGGTTCCTCCGAACAATTGTACATTCTTCTCGACCCGCTTGCTCGGAGCATCAGCTCCAAGGGCCTTGTCAGAGGTGGTGTGGGGCTCTTGACTAAGATATTGGCAAGACCGAGTGTGCTTGAGGACACGTGGCTTCTGTCTCGGACATGGCCAGGTTTGCATACATCCCTTCTCAGCTCCTCCATTGCATCGATAGATGTGAGACTTTTGATAATCAGAGATGCGAGTTGTAAGCGTGGATACAGTATTGAGCACTGGACAGATGGGAGCCCCTGCACCCTTCGGCTTCGGCTTTGGGATATCATGGTACAAGTGCATAACACTCTTATTCGACGACGACTTCGATGACGACTTCATACCCTTCTTCTTCTTCCGTGGTGGCTCCGAGACCGACACCTCTGGGACAGGCCAGGATTTACATACACCTATTATGGATAAGAGTCAGTCATGACGAAGGGAAAACATATGGAGATGACTAACAGCCTCAGCATGCTCTGCACCTGCTGTTAGATCCGACACCCACTTTTGAAGGACTGCATCCCGCGGGAAATCAGCTAGGGCTGCTGACAAGATGTCGACATCAGCAACAAGGCCCTTTCCATGTCCCTTGAGCTCGATTGGTCCGTGTACTCGCCCTTGAGGACAGAAGATGTGCTCAAAGTCGTGGTTGAGAGCACCAACACATCCCTTATCCTCCTCCTCCACCTTATTGACCGTGTGGTTTTCAAAATTGTACGCGTTTTCCGAGAGCGTTGACAATAGACCAGATAGAAGACCACGAAGGTTTGCGAGTGCTATTTCAAGCTCGCCAGAATCAAGAATCTTGACGGATCCGGACATTGCGTGAGGTTGGTCAAAGTGTGTCGTACAACAACGGCGGGGCTCTCACCTCCCATATATCTAAATCCTATCAGAGTTATTAACCGCCCATCCCCAGACCTCAAGTAAATAACAGGTTATATACATGTTTAAAACCATGTCAATAACTACACAGTTAATAACTTGAGGGTTATTCCCCTAACTCTATCACCTATTTACACCCTCCAGATAAATTTCCATTGGCACTATTTGATCTGGGGCGACATTTCCGAAGCGACCTTGTCCCTTCCCTCTCACTTGCATTCCTAATCACCCTGGATTCCTGTATAGCACACTCGATAGCATTGTATGGGCTAACCATCTACCATTCTCCTCCTTTCAAGTTCTGTGCTTTTTTGTCTTCCTGGATCCGTCGAGAGTCCAGTTTCGCTGACGTCACATGAACTTCGGAACCAGACCCAAGTTCTCATATAAGGTCAAAGATATACCGAGTCCCTTAGGCTGTGCTAAAGTCCAACATTCGTATTGAGCGCTCTACTATGCCATCTATACTTTGTGGAGGTCCTCCCGAAGTTCTATCACTTTACTTGAGTTCACCTCTCCCACTGCCAGTACTCGAGTCTCTGAAATCCGACTTCGCTTTGGGGGCACACGACCAGTACAACCCTCTCGTGAAGCTTGTCGTTTCAGATAGAACAGACCTGTACGGCTGTTCCGCCGAGGATGTGATGCGTCGTTTGCAAGACGAGGCCGGATCTGCAGGGGAAGATCCTGGTAACGTTCCTCCGTTTCTGCTCGCTGACGAAGAAACGGGTGAGGAAGGAAGCGTGATATACGTCGAGCGATGGGCTACCAGGGATGATTTCGCAGATGGTGATCTTGTCGAGGGCGAGGACTGGCCAGAGGATGAAGAAGGCCCCTTGCCGTTTACCATCAAGTTGAGGGTGTACATGCACTAGTACGTGCTCAAGTGCTCATGGTGAATCCGAGACTTACTTCGCGTGGTGCGTCGGACCCGTAGTGCCCCTGTACTTTGGGCAAACATTTCAATCTGCAACATCGAGATACCCGAGTTCTATGAGTATCCCTTCGATCCCAGTGCTCCTCTGCCACCTCCGACTGATGGCGGATGCGACTGGCGGAAGGAGCCTCCAGGTCATGCTTATGTCTGTGCATCGCCAGCATCTTATGAGGTTTCTGAAGATCCGGAATATACCTCTCAGTTCATGCCGAGACCTGAAAATGTGTACCGACTGAAACCAGAGGTAGCTGAGAGGCTGAATTTAGTACCTCACTGGGCCGTAGGATGGGACAGTCGAAGGGAGGTACCCGAGGGGTCAAAGGAGTTTGCTCAGGAATGGAAGTGGGAAGGATGCTCGTGTTGATGCGTTTTGTGGTGTCAACCTTCGGCTGGATAGTATTCCGATTATCATATCACAACATGTAGCCTTATCCCACTTATAACCATGTATCAAGGTATCCAGTCTCGCGGAGTTACAGTTTCGACTTCACCTCAAACTTGAAGCCAGCATCCTCAAGAACACAAATGGCAAGTCTACCGATGACGGGGAATAATTGAACGTGCAAGTATGCCTGCTCTGAACTGGCTTGTCGCCTGGCATACCGGGCGGCGATGCCTTGGGCGATGATGGACAGCTGTTGGAATATACCGATTAGCGAAAGGATGCGTGGAGGGTGTGGTGCGACACTGACTCGGAACAACATCCAACTTCTTGCGAAAGGCATTTCGACGATAGGATAAGGTTGGTTAGTTCGAAGGCAGTATTCACGCTCCAAGTCCTCGAGAGGGATCGGAACGTCATCCGCAACATTCTTGAAGCCCTTCAACAGCCCAACCCGAAGTTCCTCGGGTACATTGATTGGGTCGATTGACCATGGTTGAGTCAGGTTTGCTAAGTCTGCGAGCTGTGAGCCAAATAGCAGGTATTCAGCGCTTTCGAGGTAGACTGCGTAGACGGTCGACGCTTACGGGACTTCCGAGCGTACACAGTTCCCAGTCTAAGATTCCAATCACTCTGTTCTCGGAGGGATGGAATATCATGTTATCAAGTTTATAGTCCCCGTGGACAACCCGCAACCCCGTTTTATTCTCGTCAGGAAGATGTTTCCTGTACCATTCAACCATTTCGTCGAACATGGGGATCTTGCCAGTTGGTTTCCCGGTGTCAACGTCCACAGCTTGGGACTGCGCGAGAGATACGCGGGAGAGAGATTTGATTTGGCGAGGAAAGTATGCCGTTGGGGGACCGAACTTGGACAAGCCAAGGGCGACGGGTGAGAGGGAAGCTAGCGCTGCGAGCGCTCTCACAGCTGATAGCCAACTATAGAAAGTGCGGGCTAAGCCGAATGAAGTCGGAGGGGACTTTATATGAAATGGGCTCACCATTCTCGTCGATCCTGAGGGGAAACCTCCAACATCCGTGTATCTGTAAAAATACGACCTTCCAAAAATTCCATAATGTAGAACGGGGTTCCAATGACACCCTTGTCCTCGCAGAGAATAATGGGTTCAGGTACGGGTACAATTTTGTCGGGAGTTGTGGATGGATTGACATTGTGTTTGTGGAGGGCGCTCAGAATGGTGAATTCTCGCTCTATTTGGTGGGCGGTCGACGAGAGGAGTTGGCCTGCGGGCTTCTTGCGAAGGACCCATCTTCGTTTACTGGTGGAGGAGTGGATAAGCACGTGCTGGACGACTCAAAGGTGAATTATAACGAGCTTACTTGGCGTCTGTCAGGAAGTAAGTCGGATTCGACTGGTCCCAACATCAGTGACTGCGAGAGGAGCCCGGCTAGCAGCTCACCTGTCCAAACTACACAACTGTTGTCAATTACATCCTCAGCAGACGACGGTGTTCACGTACCTTGAACTGCTTGATCTCTAAAGGAACCTCGACACGTTTCACATGCTCCGCGATGTAGGCCTCGAGTCTTTCAACGTCGATGTTAGCGCGAATTTCACCATATTCACCACCAATCTTCTTTACTGGAGCTGGTTGAGACATGTAGAGGAATGGAGGTGAACAGAACGAGGAGTTCTGACATCTCCGGCGCTGTGACCGGGAAGCGCGAAGGCCGGTATCATAAGGTCATGTTCGCCCGTTTCGGCAGAAAATTAAGGTTTGAGTAATGGTTCACGGGACCACGATGCGTTCCTCATGGTTGCAGTCATCCAAGTGTCCTCTGTACACCGAAATCAATTTCGCGCTCCCATTCATGGCCACATCACTCCACTGAAAGTCAGAAAGTTCCTAACGGCATCAGTAAAACCATGGCCGAGCCATACCAGCATACCGCACCATACCAATAAACTGGTCCATATGGACCATTTTTATATACGGAGATTTCTCCCAATCCTGGTTGCCGGGCTTCACCGATTGCCCAATCAGCTATCAGCAGTCGACGGTGTTGCGAGAAGATCTGGCTCCATAGCGTCTCCATACCAAGCCATACCAACACCATACCACATCAAGTGGTATGGTGGTTTCAGTGGTCCATACCACCCCATACCACCTCAATATTTTAGAGATGCACATCTATAAAGGATAATTCTACCAACTAGACTGAAAAAACACTCAGTATTGGCTGGTGTATGAGCACAAAGGTGGCGTACACTGTACAGTGGAGTGGTCCAGCAGATTTGAAAGTCCGCTAAAATGACTCCTTCACCGCAAAGTGATTTCCTAACCACCTCGACATTTGCGGGGAAACTTCACCTCTGAGAGTATGTTCCATAAAGGCATATAAAGCATCTCAGAAAAAGTGCCAGCAGAACAATTCGAGTAGAGTGTGCTACAGGCAGATACCAAGTGTACAGATGACACGTGGTCTAGGAAGGAGCGCCTGAGCGCTCAACGTTTCAAATTTGCGCCTTGACATTGGATGACTTCCTGCAACGCCAAATTCCAGATCCTATTTTCTAAGTCCTTTTTCGTGACCGATTTGTAATTATTTAGAAAATCTTAGTCGTCACATTCTAAACTGCAAGGCCGAAAGTTTCTAAATCTCGCATCTGATGAGTGACTCTGCACAAGATTTACTCGATGTCTCCTTCCTTCAGGATGAAGATGATGAGGATGAAGCCCTCTTGGTAGTTGCTGCTGCCCTCTTCATTGGTGTTGAAGAAGCTCGGGAGGCTCAAGCTCGTAGACGCCATGGTCATCGACTGTATCTCACTCGTCCTGAGCTCATGCCACTTCCTCGCATCGACAGTCCCTGGCAACGGCTCATACACAGTCGCAATGATCATGCCTTCATCACTACTATGGGTTTTGATGTCAATACATTCTTCTTGATTCACAATTCCGGTTTCGCACGGCGGTGGAACGACACACCCATCCCTCGCAGTGATGTTGTGCTTACAGGTCAACCTCGTGTCGGAGGTCGTTCACTTGACTCAGTTGGTGCCCTCAGCCTTATTTTCCATTACCTTTGCTCGACAATGTGAGATGTCAGCCTCCAGCAAATTTTCGCTTTGATACCCACCACCATCTCGCGCTATCTTGCATCAGGAAATCTGGTCTGGGTCTAGAATTACTATTTTTGTCTCTCGGAGTCTATTTAGGTGCCAATAGTTGTCATAGCGGTTCTAGCTGCTTCTAGAAAGGGTGCCATCTTTTTGGGGCCTTGAAAATAGGCTTCTAACTCAGAAAGACCATAATAGTTGGGCGTTCATATCTCAGAGTACTGAATAGTATAATCTAGACAGGCGTCATCTAGCTGTCTTTACGCTGAATCCATGAGACTCAAAGAGACCCAAATAGTTAGAGGGCTCAATTTCAAGACT
>KL197737.1:16047-55427 GCA_000697665.1 Jaapia argillacea MUCL 33604 | reverse complement strand
TATGGTAGGCTTGCAGTAGCTAAAGACCCTGTTATGAGCGCCTGGCGCTCAGACACGGTTTTAGATGACTGTAACTCATTCTTGGTAAATAACTGGACCTCTGTATATTCTTATCAGACTATCTGGTAGGCGCTACTCTCTGATTTTTTCAGAACTTGTACTCTAGCTCTATGAGAGTCTTGTAGAGACAGAAAAAGTACATTCGAGAACGTCTGAACCTTGGGGATTCTTAAATAGTTCCTGAGACTAGAAGCGCCTTCTATTTGGGCATCAAACGCTATATTAGAGTGTCCTGTGAAAACACCTGTTCTCTAGGGGCTTCTTTGAGTCTAGAGGTGGCGCGAAAAACAAGGTATTTCTAAAAAAGGCTATGTGATCAATTCCCGGCCAGAACCGGTTTTCCTGATGGACTTGACAAGAGTAGTTGCTGGCATCTTCCCCTTGGATAGACCACTGTGAGGATCTTCCGTGGGTCTATCAGGGTGACCTTTACTGGTATCCTCCTCGTCAGATGAGATATCGATGATGTCCGCATCATCAATTTCCATCATTGCGGCCTTGTCACTGATCTGCTCATCAAGGCTCCAAGCCCTCGTAACATACTCAGGGACCTCAGCATCCCCTGTGGGCTTCTTCGTCTTCACAATCTAGAGTGGTAGTGAGTGTGGCTCTTGGGGGGCATAATATACTATGGAAATACATACCGAGTCAAATTTTGCATGTAGCTGCTTCAACTTGTGTGTAGGGTAGCCTTCATCAGTCGCAAACTTGCTATACTCTTTCGCAACCCATCCCCATGCAATGGTGCAAGTTGGGAGAAAGCGGGCGACAATATCAAGCAGTTAATTGATTTCTGCCACTGAGTACCCAACCGCCCCCTTCTTCCGGCCTCCCCTCCCTCCCGTGGTGACATTTCCTCCCCCAGACTCAGCTGTCACCTTCGCAGGTGGACCCTTGACGATCTTGGGCTTTTTCCCTTTGGTGGCAGCATTGGGAGGCTTAGGAGCAGCTCATTTCTTGTTCTTCAAAGGAGCTGGCTTTGGTTTCGGAGAGAGAATGGAATCGGGTAGTTTGTTGGACTCTGCATCAGAGGTGGGGTTGAGAAGGGGGGGATTCGGGGGGTGAGAATTCGATAGGCAAGGATTAGGGAGGCGAGATGTTAGATTACAAGACTTCAGTTGAGAAGGTTGTGGACCATCTGGGTGTAACGGATATGGAGGTGGGACATTGGGAGGCGGGAGGTGGGGCAGGTTGGAGGGGGAGAAGGCTGATTGGATGGGAGGGAGACAGTCTTGAGGATTTCTCATAAACGCGGGGAAACAGAAGTCGGCGAAAGCGCCTGGGGGGAAATGAGAGGTGCCTTCTTGCATAACACCATACTCAGTCCTGGCTACACCTTGGAATGCAGGGCGTGGGCAAGGACGACTGCTGCCATCTGAGGTGATACTGGAACTTCCAGGTATCTATTCTCAAGCCACGTCAAAAGGGAGTGAGGGAAGTGGTAGGAATCAACAAACATTATCAGCACTTGGACCAGCCTGAAAACGCCAACTTGGGTGCTGCTTGGAGGGAGTTTGCGCGACTTCGTCACGCTCGAATTGGTAAGGAATACCAGATTCGTTCATGCACAGGTAACGAGAATGAGGAGGACGGTTGAAGAAAACTTGTTGTGACAATGGAGGGAAAATGCAATGCTTCCTTCATGTTGGATCCAGTTGCCATAAATAGGTTTTCAGATCCAGAGTCTAGGGCTCAAAGAGCAAATTCGAGAGCAAATAGCACGATTTAGAATGAATTGTCGGTTTAGAGAGGGGTCCTGACCCCTCTCTAGATTTCTCTAGACGACAAGGTTTGTAACAGACCTGTGTGTGACAATGATGAGCTGGAACACGGTGGCTGGACTCGGCATCTCGGCAAACCAAGGTTTGGAGACGAAATCTAGAAGAAATTGTTTCTAAATCCTTGCGGGAAGTCATCCATTATCAATCACCCCTCATACTTACTAAAATTCTCAATATGCTCCTCTCCTTGCCAATTGAAATGGTAGACTCGGTTGTCGATTCAGTGGATTGTTGTTCAGATATCCTCTCTCTTGCTCTGACCTGCCAGACGTTGAAAAATCAGCTCATCCCATCCGTGTTACACTATTGGAAAATTATTGCCCTTCCCAATGACACCAGACTTTGGCAGCACTTGGTGGACAATCCAATATTGTGCCCCAGAGTAAGAGTATTACAGATTTCTGGGGCCAGAGGAACCTTCCAGGCGCCACGTCTTGTAGAGGATGCCAATATCCCCAGTGCAGTCAGGGAGGGTGGCAAGGGGGGTAAAGATGATGACAGCTCTGAAAATAACACCACCAGTCTCTTTCTGTGTGTGCTCAGACTCATGTCAGGCCTTTCCGCTTTAGATTGGGGTGTACTCTGGCCACGGGGAGAGTCTCCCTACTCACGCACTTTCCACTCTGATGGTTTCGATCAACTCTATGTCACCCTCTGGGAGTCTTGCCCCAGACTTCAACGTTTGTGTGTAAGAGAAGATGTGGTGAAGGAAAAGTATTGGAATCTGAAATGTAGAAATCGGCAGGTGCGTACCTTTGTCTCTATCGCGCTCAAGCACCAATGTAAAATATTCAGCTTGAAAATCTCCGGAATATTGAAACATTCCAATATTCTGTCGCTGCAAGAGGTTACCTGGGTATTCCCATGCAGCCCATCGTCGATTTCCTTGGCCTCAATAATAGGCTTCAAGAGGTGAATATCCACCTCAATAACGAGAACACCCACCTTCCCAATACATTGGCCATGTTGCACCTCCCCTGCCTCCAAAACTTAACCCTTGCGGAATGCCCCTCCTCTGAGGGGTTCTCCCACCCCCATAATTCGCATTGCTTCTCGTCCGACCCGCGTGCCTTGTTTGTACACTGTGGCGCGCACTCGGCAATTCCCGTTCTCCTGCTAACAACTGCACTACTTACTGCACTGACTCAAAGCCAGTTGCTACAATGCACGCAAAGCTACGCAATGGTGATTACTGGGGCAGGATTGAGGAAAATCGAGTGAGAAAATGTGTTCCAGTAGTACTCGACATGTCCATTCAGCCTCCCTTACACTGAAGAGCTCGAGACTGAGAACATTCTACGCAAAATACACTGCATGTCGATAGTCTTATACTGCACCTGCCTTACGAGCCTGCCTCACAGTCTCAATAATAATTTGGGTAAATAGATTTGAGTGCCTGAGAGGAGTAAGGACGAGCAAGACGAGCAAGTATGGGCAAAGACGCAAAATGTCGCTCTCGATCTGGCCAGGGTGTGTCCTATTTGGTGCGAAGAAAAGGGACTGACGGAAGGGGGTGGAAGATGAGCAAAGGGAATTTGGAATTATTTGAGAAATTTGGAGGGGAGAGAAAGGGGGGACAACAATGGGGATGAGGGATTGAGGAAGTACGAGGAGTGAGTAGGTGAGTTTCGGTTGAGATTGAGAGTTGAGTAGGCAGTTGGAGGGTGTGCTAGGGTCAATTTATTGGGGGAAGGTGGGTTAGTAGAATGTGACAAGGTGGATCATGATGGGCCATCGCTATGTATTCCGTGGTTTGGTGATTGCAAGAAGCTGTGTGAATTGCTCAAGATTTCCCAGAATAACAACAAGACAGATAGTTCTTTTCAGAGGAGGGGCGAGCTGCCGACGCAAGTAGGCACTTCCCAAGTTACATATATCTTCCTCCATCATCTGCTCATTCCTCGGAATGAACCCGACAATCGAGAAGTTGACTCTCTTTATGTGTGACCCATACGTCAATGGGGTCCTACTTTTTCGTGATCCCGAGCGCCTATTGGGCGAGTTGAAGGACGGTGATCTTCCTAACTTGCGCGAATTTGAGTTCGTGGATGTTGGCTGGACACCTATCTGCATGGTGAAGCCGCCGTTGCAAATATTGTCGGGTCTCTGGCTCGACGAAAACTTCAAGGTCACCAGCGCGCACAGGACGGCGCTGGAAGCTGTATCAAAGACTCTGACAACTGTTCGAGTAACTCTTTGGGACGTCTGCATGAAGGAAACCGCCTGGATAACACGGGCCGCTCCAAACGCTACCGTTGTCAAACAGTACTGTTGAAAGACTTAGCCCGGGACGCAGAGGTGGGTACGACGGAATGATATGTCTCAGTTTCATGTTTTGAATGACGCCTTTATCCAGAGCTTCCGTCGGGGGCAATCCCCTCGATCATGGTCCTGGCAAGACAGAGCAAAAGCACGAGCGATGACATAAAAAAAGTATATCGTAGTATAGTACAAAACTCGATGTGAAACGGATCTCAGTGCTCGCACATGTTGAATTGTATCTCAAAGACCTGCTCGTTGTGGTCGATCCGGAAATTCACCCTTTCCTCCATCAACAGCTCCCTCTCCTCTTGAGCTTGCTCCATAGTGATTTTTCCGGCCAACGTGTAACGCTTGATAATATCTTGTAATTCCACAGGCAAATTCAACAACGCCGGAATCTTCGCCAACTCGTCCTCATACCACCGTCGTTGTTGGGGAGGTACGTCGGAGGTCGACAAGATCTTGGTGGTTGGGTCCACCAGGAAGAAACAAAGGATCCTTCGAACCCCTGGTTTTGTAGGGTCTACCAACTCGAAGGGAGCGACGCGATGCTGATAGATGTTGGGGAAGGCTAGGCACTTGTCCTCCTTCGTAATGACGGAACCAAGTTCTTGGTTCAGCGCGCCATCTTTAGAGATCCCAAAAGCAACCGTATAACCTTTGCTATCGCTTTCCTGGTAAGGAAGCCCGAACATACAATCTGAGGTGCCATCACCGATAGCGGTGCGAAACCCGAGCTTCGACTCGGATATGTTCGTGGACGTATAATAATATATCCCCGTCGCCACTATCCTCTCGTTCTCCATCCCCTCGACATGCCATGACCCACCAGGGTACTTTGGCTTGTCGGGCGTGAGCACGATATTCGCCATCTTGACAATTACTTGTACGGTTCGACCCTTGAGTTCGAATGATATTCTGTCGTTCAGGAGAGGTGGGGAGAAGGGTTCGGGATCGGGGATGTAAGGCCAATGGTGCTCTGCTTCCCATTCGATGGAGGCTTCATCCCACGCCTCGTAGTCTTCGGGCTGCTCCACGGTTACGTGGTCGTACCAAGTCTCCGTGTCGGGTTCGATGGCAGGAGGTCGATCAGGGCTGACAGAATCTGACAACACTCTCTCGAACAAGGGAATGAATCGTTGGAGGACGGACGTAATGATCCCGTAGAGCGGTTTCTGATCGACGTTGTGAAGGTTATTGATATAACCTAGCGGCTCGACTTTGCCATCTGCGGAAATCTTGAAATCGGTTGGTAACCATTGATGCTGCTCTGACATGGTAAACGTCAAGGTTGTGAAGAGGTCCGGGCGAAGATCTTCGTATTTGTTCAGTGAAGAGATATAAGTCGTCTTGGAACCGTCTTCGAGGGTTTTTAGAATCAGTGACCCGTCGATGCGAAGACAGTATAGTGAGGGATGCACGAGGTCAAGAACTTGGCCGTTGGAGCCAGGATGCCAGTCTTGCTCCTCTGGATCGACACTTTCCAGTTTCGACGCAGCTTTAATCAAGGCAGATTTCAGGTCCGACGGAATGAGTGCCATGGAATGATACACTTTTGGAATCGTGGTTTCCTGGATAGATTTCACGTCAACTGGTTGTCTCTGGTAGGCTACTGGCCGAGTTCGTTACCTGGATGCCGGTTTGCTCGTCCCTCTGGGTTGCAAACCATTTCAGTTCCTCAAAGATGTAATCTAACTGCGCGTCGTTGATCTTGTCCTTGGGCCAGCGTTTTTCACCCCGTCCGACATTCTTCGCCTTTTCCCCTCCCCACAACTCGTCCACCAGTATTGCATCCTGGGCGATGGCTTCACTCCTCCACTTGGACGTGATGGTGGTGTCGTAGACCTTCTCCCACCATTGTGGTTTATCGCGAATTTGCCCAGAGAGAGTTCGCATGCGAAGTTCGATCAAAGTCAGAGGGGTGCTGTTATTGCTATACGTGAAAGGCGAGGGAAACATTATGACAGATTTCGTCGCGGTGTCGAGTGGTCACAACGAAGGAAAGAAGATGAGCGGTTGCCAGCCTCGCTCAGGAACCCACAAGCCTGGTTTTCGACGTAACTCAGTAGAACAGTCCGGCGTTCGTGCCCGTCATGGGCGCCTGATAGCAACCAGTTTGATTCGAGCGGAGGCGACTGACTTCAAGCAACGAAAACACAAAATATTGGACCCCGGAAACCGATGCCACATGGAGTTCCGGAATATTCCAGCAGGACGGAACTTTCTCACCGGCAAGAACCGGCTTACGTGAGATGACACCTGTACCCAAAAATTTCGGCTCAAATTGTTGGCAAGCATTCTCTCCTCTTCCTCCTCATCCATCATGTTCTCTGCTGTTCGTTCCGTTCGTGCTTTCGTGCCTCGCTCTGGCAGCTATGCCGTATGTCTCTCTCGCCCCTCGCTGTTCTGCTGTTTCTGACTGTGTTGCAGGGTATCCCTCGGTCCATGATTGCGAGGAACATGAACACGAAGGTTTCTGGTGCGTTACCCCGCCGAACTCCCGAATACGCGCGTCTCTAATCGTTGCTTTAGGCCCCGTCATCGGCATTGACTTGGGGACAACAAACTCTTGCGTCTCCGTGATGGAGGGCAAGACATCTCGTGTGATTGAGAACGCTGAGGGTGCGCGGACAACGCCATCGGTGGTCGCCTTCACCAAGCACGGAGAGCGTCTTGTTGGTTTGCCTGCCAAGCGACAGGCCGTCGTTAACTCGTCGAATACCGTATACGCCTTCAAACGATTGATCGGTCGCAAGTTCAAGGATGCGGAAGTTCAGGAGGATCAAAAGCACTGGTGAGTTTTGTGCGTTTCTTTTGACGAAGTTGGGTCACTGATGCTGTTTCTATGTAGGCCATTCAAGATTGTTCCCAAAGCCGATGGACGGCCAGCTGTCGAGGTCGAGGACGGCGGAAAGAAGCAGGTCTACGTACGTTATCAGTTCGTTCGCTTTTCATCCGGCATCTAACATGGTTTGTATAGTCACCGGAGGAGTTATCGTCGATGGTTTTGGTCAAGATGAAGGAGACGGCGGAGCAGTACCTGAACAAAAAAGTCAAGTGAGTATTGATAGAACCTTTGTTTTGACCGTAGCTGATTACCTGGCCATAGCCACGCCGTCGTCACCGTCCCTGCTTACTTCAATGACGCTCAACGGCAAGCAACGAAGGATGCTGGAACCATCGCCGGTCTCGACGTTCTCCGTGTCATCAACGAGCCCACCGCTGCCGCACTCGCATACGGTCTCGACAAGACGGAGAACTCCGTCATCGCCGTCTACGACTTGGGAGGAGGAACGTTCGATATCTCTATCTTGGAGATGCAGAAGGGCGTCTTCGAGGTGAAGTCGACGAACGGTGACACTCACTTGGGAGGCGAAGACTTCGACTCCGTTCTCGTCAACTTCATCTTGAACGAGTTCAAGAAGGAGTCCGGTGCCGATCTCGGAAGCGACCAGATGGCCATTCAACGTATCCGTGAGGCAGCGGAAAAGGCCAAGATCGAGCTGTCGTCGACTTCTCAAACCGAGATCAACTTGCCCTTCATCACGGCGGACGCGACGGGACCCAAGCACGTCAACCTCAAACTCATGCGATCGCAATTCGAGTCATTGGTTGCTCCCCTCGTCCAGAGGACCGTCGACCCATGCAAGAAGGCGCTCTCGGATGCGGGTGTGAAGGCGAGCGAGATCAACGAGGTCATCCTCGTTGGTGGAATGACCCGTATGCCTCGTGTAGTCGAGACTGTGAAGGGCATCTTTGGTCGGGAACCCAACAAGGGTGTTAACCCCGACGAGGCTGTCGCTATCGGTGCATCCATTCAGGGCGGTGTGTTAGCCGGCCACGTCACGGACATTCTCCTCCTCGATGTTACTCCTCTATCATTAGGTTTGTGTTTCGTTCCTTCATCTTCATACATCTTTCTGACCAGGTTTGTCTAATAGGTATCGAGACCCTCGGAGGGATCATGACTAAGCTCATCTCGCGGAACACGACCATCCCGACGAAGAAATCCCAAACCTTCTCGACCGCCGCCGACGGTCAGACTGCTATCGAGGTCAAGGTCTTCCAGGGTGAACGTGAGCTGGTTCGCGACAACAAGCAGCTCGGTTCGTTCAACCTCGTCGGTATCCCCCCCGCGCCCAAGGGTGTTCCTCAGATCGACATCACCTTCGACATCGACGCCGATGGTATCGTCCACGTCACCGCCAAGGACAAGGCGACGAACAAGGACCAATCGATGACTATTGCCAGCTCGTCGGGTTTGAGCGACAAGGATATCGAACGCATGGTGTCGGATGCCGAGCAGTACGCTGAGACCGACAAGGCGAGGAGGGACGTGATTGAGGAGGCCAACAAGGCCGACTCGGTGTGCGCAGATACAGAGAAGGGTACGTATCTGTTTAATTCTTGAGGTATACGTTGCTTACCTTCGCCTTACTTAGCGATGAACGAGTTCAAGGAGCAGATCGATGCGACCGAGAAGGAGAAGGTCACGAAGTTGATCGCTGAGCTCCGCGAGATCGCCGTCAAGGGACAAGCTGGCGACGCTTCCGTCACCGCCGACCAGATCCGAGAGAAGGTCAACGAGACACAACAAGCATCGCTGGGTCTCTTCCAGAAGGTCTACGAGAAGCGCAATGCTGAAGAGCAAGCGTCATCGTCATCAGAGCCTAGCTCGGAGAAGAAGGAAGAGAAGAAGGATTAAATTTCTTCTTTGCTCGTCGTCTATCTGTCGCCTCTGGTCTTGCCTTGCTCTCCCTCGGCCGTTTGTCTCGTGGATCCCTCGTCGTTATTGCCGTTATCTTATCATCCCCTCCCCTCCCTCGTCATGACTCATGCATCTATAGAGACTATTCAAAAGTACTCGCCGCATATATTATACTCGTCGTCTCACTTCATGACCTAGTAATTTTACTTCACGTATCGGTATTGCATCCCCACACCCCCCGCTCAGTAACGCTCTCGCTTTCCATGTATATCGCCTAGTACCACACGCACACCTGCTCCTACAGCAATGTATTCCATCGGAATGACCTTCACGTTTGTGTGATCATGCGTCTGGGCGGTTGTGACTCAGGTTAATGCCATGCAAGTTATCCTTATCTATGTAGTATGGGTGAGCTTGCAATGGATCACGGACAAGACTGCGAGCGCTCGCCCCTTGTGTGCTCAACCGCATGTCGCCTCGACACAAACATGAAAGGCCCATTTACACAGGACATCCACGGGTCGAACCAAAGTCCTACCAGCGATCGCTTGGCGAGTAGGAACGTTCGCATCATGTGGTCCTTCCATGTGTTTCCTGAGTCCCGCTATGGAACTTCGCGCCTTCCACGGGGGACTGCAACCCAAATTCGTAAACGTTACGGCGGTAGAAAACTCCTGGGGCGATTCGACCTTTTGAACGAAGAACCAAGTAACAATCCAAGTGTGAATAAAGAGGTAGTGCAACTGTACAAGAGATACTGTGGTATTGGAGATCAGCGCTCGACAACCCAATGTCGACTAACGACTCGGAGTCCTTAGAGTTTTGATTTGATATCTCGTAATCTTGCGATTTGCATGTCCTCGTCTAACGGACGATATCAGCGTCGAGCGCAACGAGTCGGCCGAAACCAACACTCACAGTTGTTGTCATACAGTCGGTCACCAGGGACAGCGACAACGTGCTGGTGGATATTATGGGCGTCAACCATTTCCGGAACGATTTCCTTGAGATTCCGAGCTCCGATGAGACGCATGTTCATCTCGAATTCATCCTAGCATTCGCGTCAGTATCAACATTATAACTCTCGTAGATGACCAGGCACTCACATTGAGAATCTCGAGCGCCCTATCGACACCCTCATAGCCAAAGGCGGAGAAGGCGTAGATGAAGGGCCGTCCAACACCAACAGCGGTGGCGCCCAATGCGACGGCCTTGATCACATCGGTTGCACGACGGACACCTCCATCCACGAAAAGTTGGAACTTCTCGTTGGGGAACTTGAGGCCACGGAGCTCCCCGAGCTTGGCCACAACCTCGACGAGGATTTCGATTCCCGAACGGGCGAAGTCTAATTGACGACCGCCGTGATTCGATAGAACGACACCAGCGAGACCTTGGTCATAGGCAATCAGGGCATCCTAGATCGTTCAACGGTGTGTCGGTCTGGGTATCGCATAAATTATAGATATCAGCCTACCTCCCAACATTGCACACCCTTCAGGATGATGGGCACTTGAACAGTCCATCAGCTTGGTTCCTATACATTTCAGAATCGCACTCACTCTTAGTGATGCTCTTGAACCACGGCAGATCTTTCCAGTCAAGGCCAGGATCAATGAAAGACTGCAAAAGGCGAGTCGCACTCAGAAATAATTGCGTTTTGTAGCGAAGAGACGTACGCTGATAGCCCTAGCAGCTCCCTGCGACCGATCAACCTTGTCCTCTTGTTTGTTTGATGTCACTTCTGCGGGATCTTCTGCCTCAAATTTCATTCTCATATCCTATCAAACAAACGTCACGTTCACTGGAGCGGTGAATGGTGAACGAGAGCGACAAACCTTCTCACGACGGCCGAGCTGGGGAGCGTCAACGGTGATGAAGAGGCCCTTGATGCCTCTCTCCTCAGCGTGTTGAACGATCTTCTTGGTGATCTCCCTGTCTTTGTTCACGTATCTGAGAGTTAGAAGGGAAATTCAGCGCTTGAGTGGCATCGAAACAAGAGTTTAAATGAATTCACAGACAGTTGTAGGAACTGGACTTGTCCTGGTGCTGCATTATCGACGAGTTCATCAAATGAACATGATGCCAATGTCGGAATCTAGCGCCATTTATTAGTTCAGGAATTTCCGGGGAATGCTGAGAACAAACCATTTGGATGACTCCGTGTTTGGCAGCAGCCCTTGTAAGATTCAGCTCGCCATCTGGATGACCCAGCTTCCCCAAGGCGGTAGCACTCTACATAATCATCGCATGAGTTCCGGGGTTGCGGGAGATGCGAGTGTTTCACCCACAATGTACAAAGGCATCCGTGACTTTTGACCGAGGATTGTTGTTGACCAGTCAACATTCGTGACATCTCGTAAAATTCGTGGACGGAACCATATTCTACGAAGTATCAGTAAGGGTGGGTTAGTGCAGAAGGCGAAGCCCACCAACCTGTGGTAAGCGGCGTGGTTCTCTCGATTCGTAATTTCGTCGTCAGCGGCTGAGGAGTAATACGCCCATGCTTTCTCTGGCATAACAAGTTTCGCAATAGCCTAGCCATCAAAAATGTCAGTGCATGCCAACTAATTCGCCAAGAAGAGCGTACTTCGAAATCGTGCAAGTTCAGAATCTCGCTGAGAGGAGGGCGTGCGTTCATTCTCTCTTGGCGAGCCTTCTCCTGGTCCGTAATAACAATCTCCACCTTCTCAACTGTACCGACATCAACAGGGCCTAAGCTATGGGAAAATAAATAGGGCGAGGAGATTCCAGAGGGGGAGAACTGACTGCTTCTCTGGAGGTAGGTTTGTCGTGATAGCGTCAGGAGGGTGGATAGGATCGTACTCGGCAGTAGCGTCTTTGCCAGCATACTTCAGAATAATCTTGCTACCACCTGGATGGTCAGGCAAGAACTCTGTGACGTCGTACACCTTCCCATGAACGATGATCCAGCAACTCTCCCGTGAATTGTGCTGGGCAACTTCCTTGCCAGAGATTGTTCGGCCAGACATGGTAGTGATGAAGGAAACAGTGAAAGCGACGTGTCAATGATAGCGAATGCTTAAATAACGTTGAGAACGTTCCAATCCCGCCCCACCTTGGTCACTATTGGTGTGCGTATGGTTGGACGACGGAATGGCGTCCAGCGGGCCGAAAGGCCGCACGGCCAACGGCACCCCGCGGATATTTTGGAACACCGGATTCGGTTTCTCAGCTGGTCTACCGGACACCAAGGGACCAGAGTTGTTTCGTTGGCTGATTTGTTTCCCCTTCTCCATTCCCTTCGCCTCAGATGTTCATCCCCAGTAAATCCTCTTTCAGCTCGATGATCTGCTGTAGAAGCATGCGAATGAGGTGTCGAAGCGTGGGGGGGAATGGTGCAGGTGCCAACACGGTTACGTATCTGCTTCCGTGCCTCCCAAACCTCTCGCACACCAGGGCCGAAGTTCTCGTCATGGGGATCAACAACAATCTCAAAGGATTCGAATTCTAGGTGATCTGTTCGACTGTGATACGCGACGATAAATCCTAGATATGAGACTCTGGCCACTTAGTCCTCGCCGGAGCCCTCGCGCTCTCCTCCCTCGGGTTGGTACCTGTCACATGTATAGATGCCCGTCTATATCTGGATATGATAGTTGGCGGGTTCCGTCTCATAAGAGGCGGGTTCAAGGACTCCCGCTATCTTCACGCTCTTTCTCAACCATGTCCGACGCCCATCTCCACGACGAGCTGACCAGTAATCCAGCACGCGTTACAGCAGACACCAAGTTCGGCCGGTTGACGGGAGGCCGTGCTGCTAACGGTGCTGCTGTGTGGTTAGGTACATACATGTTTACGTTCTCAGCTATCTCCGGACGGGATCATGGCCATAGTATTCCGTCCGCGGGCGTGCCTGCATCCCCTTTCTAGCAAGCCTATAAGCGGGAGACCATTTCACCGTCGTCGTGTCAGATTGGATCAGAATTTCTTCATCCTCACCGAAGAAATAAACGTATCTGATCCTCTTTCTGGCAGAGGTACCCTATGCTCTCCCACCTGGGCGATTCCAGGACCCAAAACCCCTTCCCTCAGGCTTCCAGTACGAGGACAAGGAATATATTCGTGAAGATACTTGTGAGTCGTCACGAACATAACTTATACAGCTGTTGTAAGTTGCGAATCTTCAGATGCTGTTCAGCCCCTGGTAGACGGACAGTCTGCAGGTATATGCCGTTTCATTCTGTGGAACACAGTTCTCGTTTACCTGTCATTTCGTCCCACAAACAGCCACACCTTTCGTGGACAAAGTTGGAAGGGGCAAACCGACTGAGAACCCGTGAGTTGTCTCCCTTGCGCAACTCCAGCATCAAGAAAACGCAAGGTCAAGCTGACCGTTGTCATGTAGTTTATTCGTCAACATTATAGCTCCCCCTTCATTCCCCTCACGTAAAGATTTTCCGGTCAAGATTTACATCCACGGCGGGTAAGCGCCTCACAAATGACCCCGTCTGACCGGGGTTGACGTCTTCCTCGGATGTCGATCTCCTAGATTCTTGCAATTCGGTTCCCCTCATGGACTAAGCTCCCAGGCTCAATACGTTGCTGCCTCCCGCAACGAGGTTTGGGTCAATATTGGCTACAGACTTTCAATTTTCGGATTCCTGGCGTGCGATGAGCCCCGCATTCCTGGAAATTTTGGTTTCAAGGACCAATGGCTCGCGTGCCAGTGGATTAAAGAAAATATTGCAGCGTTTGGTGGTGCGTCCCAGTATCCTCTGGCAAGACTGTTTTTCTTCTGACCGAATTTGTCATCACAGGCAATCCGGAGGATATCACCATCAGCGGTCTCTCTGCTGGTATGATCGTCTACTTTCGCCGACGTAGGTCGGCTGGCTGAAACCTCCCCATAGGAGCCCATTCGCTTCATCAACTTCTTCATCACGCATCTCGTCTTCCCGAGGGTCAGAACGCTCCGTTCCACACAGCCATTCTACAATCAAACTCGATTGTGTAAGTGTCAACCCCGGCTGTAGCTTACTACACTGTGCTGACCTGACGTTGAGCGCCAACCCTAAACCTCCATCCGTTCTCCGCGAACAATACAATGCTGTTTGTGATGCCTTGTCACTTGACCCTTCATCCCCCACCTCGTTTACCACGTTGAGCGACCCCTCCGCTATCCCGGCTTCCAAACTCACAGAACTCATTGACTCCGACAAACTTGGGATTTACGGCACGTTCCGTGGATGTCTGGAACCAGAGTGGTACACCGGCGGTCAAAGTGACTCTGTGGACTTGATGGAATGGCAGCGATCGGGCGGGCTAGCCAAAGGCCTGAAGGAGAAAGGCGTGAAAAAAATCGTTGTCGGAGAGATGATGGAGGAATGGTACTTGTATTCCATCGCTCATCCTGTCCATGGCGTCGGGGACATCAAGTTCAATCTGGAGAGGTATTACGAGAGACACGATATCGATAAAGTTTTGAACTGTTATAGGTTCGTTCGGCGCTGCTGTCTTCGTCATAATTGACCATATCCACTCCGCTTTATCCTTTCATCACTAGGACCCTCCCCGCCAATGCACCTTTAGCAGACATTGTCCGGTTGATGGGAGAGATATTAAGTGACGGCCAAGTATACCTTCCGGTGAGGTTCCTGGCTCGCGATATGATGAAGCACGGGTATCCCATACTACGATATGAGATTAGATGGTCGCCAGAACAGAGGCGGCCTCTCGGTAAGTCTGAACCAGCCAATTCTGACCCTTTCATACCGGTAGTCATTCTCGAACACTTTTGCAGGTTATGTTACCCACGGGACCGACCGTGCCCTTTGGGCACTACGCATCCCGTCCCTCGAAGCGGATCAAGTCCCAATCGCCACTGCTTGGTTGGATGCTATCGATGACGGTATCAAAAACCTCGAGAAGGGTAATGAGCAAGGACTTCAAAAGGTGATGGCTCTGAAGGAAGACCGGACCATTGGTTGGATCGACGATGAG
The DNA here is from genome assembly GCA_000697665.1 of Jaapia argillacea MUCL 33604. Classification (NCBI taxonomy): domain Eukaryota; kingdom Fungi; phylum Basidiomycota; class Agaricomycetes; order Jaapiales; family Jaapiaceae; genus Jaapia; species Jaapia argillacea. The sequence goes on along the minus strand of KL197737.1, from coordinate 40,652 downwards.
AGATGGGAGCAGGTCATGAAAGTAGGGGAAGCTTTGGAGTCTTGAGCAAATACCGATGTACCTGTTGGGGGCGAAAGGTGGCAAACCACCATCGAATCCCAACCGGAGCCGAGCTATTAATTGCGTCAGTCTATGTAACGTACACCAATGATCCATGGAGTGCGAAAGAAACAATGTCCGTAGATACAGTATGACGATGTCCGTAAATGAATGGATGTGTTTGATACAGGGCAAGGATCATACGCCGGCACGCTGCGATGGGAATGAATGTGTGTTATGAATGATGACTGTGGAAGTCCAATGGGAGTGGAGATATCTTCTTTTGAGAGAGATTTATGGCTTCGATTTTGAAATTATCCAGTGCGTTCTCCACAGTCTCCGGGCTGGTTATCGGCTCTCTCTCCTGGACCCGAATCTGAAAGAAAAAGGTATCGAATGATGGAGTGGGTCCAGAAAGAGTTGAGACGGACCAGTAGACTTTTTGCAGATCGCAAAACTTCGTCGAGCTTAGCCTTGAGACTCACTAAATCGTCCTTGATCGGAAGGATTCGTTGAATCCCAGAAAGTGCGATACTCATATCCTCGGCATACAGGCGACCAGACGCCGTTAGATTGAAAAAAAAAGCCATTGAAAGGCTTCGCCTTGAATTCTAAGGAAAGCTCGTTGGCTGCTTTGGTGGCTTTGTCATAGCATCGAGCTGAGATGCGTTGGACGTTCATAGATGTTGCGACGGTGGCATTAACAACCAGCGAGTATCGAGTGACGGTATCCTGGAGCTTCTCGATAAAGCGCAATAGCAGTAACTCGAAGTCTTCCCATTTCTCTGGAGTCTCATGCCCTTGGAGCGACCGGAGGCGCCGTTCTAAACTTTGGTACTACGTGCTGAATTAGAAACTAAGGCAGCAATGGAGAGAATCGGGACTGACTCCTCTTATGAAGAACTTGAGAAGATTCGCTCCCATGTGGTTCATCTTGGCCAAGATGTCTGCTAACTCCATCAAAGATTCTTCCAAAGCCTCGACATTGAGGACCAATTCTCCTTTGTCTGGCAGGTTGCTCCCGTACTCGATCTGCAACCTGAGGTCCGTCATATCGGAGCGCCAATCCAAGACCGTCCGGATAACGGTTCCATTGGCAATGTCAAGTATGTGATCGAATAGTTCATGTGTCGAAAGTGCTTCATGGTAGAGCTCTTCAGCGACGATGTGAATGGCGTAAGGGTGGGGTATTATATGTGACTGGACTAAGGGTGCCTGCCCTTCAGTCATGTTTGTATTAGCAAGGCAACCCCACCCAACCGTTTGGCAGGCCAAAGATAGGGAGAAAGTGGCCAACAATGCAGTGGCTCGCGATATCCCGTCAGCAAACTGATCGGGGATAGCCCCGAGATAGCCAAAGAATGAGCGGACAGGGATGTAGACTCGGTAGCAACCGAGAAGAATTAGAATCGTGCAGAGGATCCAAGGGAATGATGTCCAGGATAGCCTGAGGAATTTGATTCCAAATAGAGGGATTCGCCATAAAAAGGCCCAGCAAAAACGTAGAATTTTGAGACCCATTCGAAATGTCGGAGCTGATTGAAATGCGTCAAACTTGCATCTGATGGGAAGGATGAAAGTGAACCCACATAATTGTGAACTAGATGTGTAGCCCGGCGGCACTTCCAAACACTGCGCCTGAGACGGGGTCGTCGAGTCTCCAACCCCATTCAGATGGATAACAGATGGCTCCGAGTCTGGCATGATAAATAAGGCGTGATTGCTGTGAGTGATATCGAAGACCACGAAGCCTTCTTATCTGCTCCCTGGCACCTCTCTCCGTCACCGACAGGACTTGTTCCCAGTGTGCACAGGACAAGGGGACGCGGTGACTGCTGTCTCCATCGACAGTTAAGTCTGGAAGGACTCCGAAGGAGAATAAGGACACGAGTAAGCTGGTATGGGCGCTGTGAGCAGATTCCAGGGTCAGGGCCCAGGGCACCTTCGAGTGGGAGATACTGTGTGGTCGCCATCGAGATAGACTCACATGAGGCACAAGAAACATTCAATTGGCAAGTACAGCCATCATTCAGCTGATCAGGTGGTCATCGATCGTCAGCAATTCCCTTGTCAATGTGTCGACTGGTTTGTGGGTCCCTGTAGACGAACCAGTGGGTCCTTGTTCAAGTTGTACAACAGCCGTTACGTTTACAGTGATTGTCCCCTTGTTCCGATACTGAACTTGGTTTCAAATACTACAATAACTTAACTTACATATGATATAGTCGGGTCGTACATCTTCTCTACCCTCCAACGTCTCGTCAACATGGCAGACCCAGCATTTACCTATCGACTCAGCCACTGGATGTTCCGCTTCTCGCGGGTGGGAACGATAATTGCCTTACTGATCTTGATCTCTCGACTCTACCAGTACCAACCGACATCTTCACAACCCGTTCCTCGACAAGCTCAAAGGCCGGTCCGTGAGGTTTTAGATGACTTCGAAACACAGTGTTCGTGGTGGGATGCTCCGATGCGTTGTGCCAATGTCGAAACTCGGCTGGCAAGGTTCACTGCCGACCAAGTAAGGCATGCAACCAACATCCTCGCTATAATCCAGGACTCGGGTATGCCGCCGCTCAGATATTATCTCAACCACCCGTTTGTCCACATCATTCTCCCTCCGTTGGTAGCTTTATAAAATGTATCATAACAGTGTCGATGAAGCCGCGGCGAACCTAAGCTTCGGGCTTCAATCACCGCAACCGGGCCTACACGATGATTTACACGATCTCAATCAATACACCGGCGACGTGCTTGGGGCTTTTCTTGACATCGACTGGGAGTTGACTGACCAGTACAAACGTTTCGGCTGCGTGCAACGTAGTGTAAGTTGTGCAGTCCAGCAGTCGTCCCTCCGTTGACGGTATTTCAGCTCAGGACTCCCATAGCGGCATTGCATCTCGCTCAGGAGTACCGCCTTCACTGTGACAGTGACCCCCAGGTGTTTTCCCCTCAATGCGTAGAAACTGCTCGCCAGGCAGTGGCGCTCTTCTCTAAACTAGGTCCGAACCTAGTCCAGACTTTGAACTCGTGTTTCACCTCCTTTACGCGTTATCTCGACCCGTTCATTCAAAAGGCAAAGCCGTTGGTCAGAGCAGGCGAGGTGATCATGGCAAAATTAGAGACCGAGATGGATCATGTGAATGCATTGCGGAAGGACCTCCCATTTTATGACGACTGGTTCATCTATTGGGCTTTTCGGGGCTTTCGAGCGTCGCGGACTCTTCTCCTTGACGAGGACCTGGTCACAATGAACAGTGGTAAGGAGGTGGTACGTCGCCACACCGAAGTTATGCGCGCTTTAAAGGATAACATGGAAGACCTCCGATATTACGTCCATTGGTACAACTCCACCGCGGTCCGTGCCATTCCTTATGGCTACGTTTCTAACCTGATTAAAAGTATTTCACAGGGTACCTCATCTCGGGAGTACCACCCGTCCGACCTGCGGGCCCTCCATGAAGAGGTCGCAACTCTTGACGACCTTTGGTCTCATCTCCTCCAAGAGGCAGACTCTGCCGCTCGGTTGCTGCATCAGCCACAATCAGACACCAGCATTCCCCGTCGTCGGCAATTCCTATCTCTTCCCCAGGCTTAATCGCTGAGTTCTCCTTAAAACTAGTCAGTTCTCCTTACTGTAACGTCCAGTCAGCTTACTAGAGTTGAAGCTGGGCTGTAGAATTACCATTCGACTCCCGATATTGTATCTATATGCGTAGTGTCCTTTGATTGTATTACTATTCGCCATTGTTCCGACGAGGCCAGTACATAGACCCTCGATAACGGACCTAGGATTATGAATCCATCAAGGTTTGCTTCAGGGGGTCTGGAAGAAGGCGTGAGAATCCAACATCCCAGTCTGTCGATGCTCCGACCGTTCGTCGTCTGCGACCCAACCTTTGAAAACTACGACAAGCCGGCCGTGTTCAATTAGCGTCGTCGAGCCTCGTCCCATAGTTGATTGCACCAGATGAATTAGCCCTTCCAAAGACGACACCCACGCTAGCGTGTTCGAGTGGCAATAGTTTCTGGTTGCCATCGAGATAGACAATAGACATGGGGGCCGACAAGAATGATGAACTTGCACCACTGATCCCCCTTGTCAATGGTCTGGTAGTTTGCGTCAATGGGTCCCCATGTATATCGGTGGGTCCTTGTTGTAATTTGCTGCCCAAGCGAGCCATGGCGTTGTTGTCTTGTCCCAATACTAAACTTGGTTTCAAGACGACGACTCGGACAACTCACAATATAGCGAGTCGTACATCTTGTTCATCACCACCGTCTCTTCAACATGGCAGATCCAACATCCACCTACCGATTCGGCCACTGGATGTCCCGCTTCTCGCGGGTAGGAATGACAATCACCTTACTCATCTTGATCTCGCGACTCTACCAATACCAACCGACATCTCTGCAACCCGTTCCCCGACATCATGATGCTCAACGGCCGGCCCGTGAGGTTTTGGATGACTTTGAAACACAGTGTTCGTGGTGGAATGCTCCGATGCCCTGTGCCAACGTTGAAACCCGGCTGGCGAGGTTTACTGCCAACCAAGTAAGGCATGCAACCAACATCCTTGCTTTAGTCCAGGACTCGGGTTTGCCGCCGCTCAGGTATTATCTTACCCACCCGTTCGTGTACACCATTCTTCCACCGTTGGTAGCTTTATAACATGTCATAACAGTATCGACGAAGCCGCGGCGAACCTAAGCTACACGCTCCAATCACCGCAACCAGGCCTACATGATGATTTACACGAACTAAATCAATACGCAGACCACGCACTTGGAGCTTTCCTTACCATCGACTGGAAGTTGACTGATCAGTACAAACGTTACGGTTGCGTGCAACGTAGCGTAAGTCCTGCAGTCCCGCTGTCATTCGATTCTCTTTTGACCGTCGCTCTTTCTACGGTATAAAGCTGAGGACTCCCTTGGCGGCATTGCATCTCGTCCAGGAGTATCGCCTACACTGTGACAGTGACCTAAACGTGGTTTCACCTCAATGCGTGGAGACTGCCCGCCAGGCAGTTGCGCTCTTCTCCAATCTAGGTCCGAACCTAGTCCAGAGTTTAAACTTGTGCTTCAACTCTTTTTCGCGTTATCTCGACCCGTTTATTCGAAAGGCGAAGCCGATGATCAGATCAAGCGAGATGATTATGGCAAGATTAGAGACCGAGATGGACCGTGTAGATGCATTGCGGAAGGCGCTTCCATTTTACGACACTTGGTTCATCTATCGGGCTTTTCAGGGCTTTCGAGCATCGCGGACATCTCTCCTGGACGAGGACCTGGTCACACTCAACAGCGGTAAGGAGGTGGTACGTCGCCACACCGAAGCCATGCGCGCCATAAAGGATAACATGGAAGATCTCCGATATTACATCCATTGGTACAACGCGACCATGGTTCGTGCTATTGTTTACGGATGCTTCTTTTAATCTGATCAAAGTATTTCGCAGGATAACTCATCTCGGGAGTACAATCCGTACGACCTGCGGACCCTCCATGACGAGGTCGCAACTCTTGACGAACTTTGGTCTCACCTTCTCCGAGAGACCGACTCTGCCGTTCGGTTGTTGCACCAGTCACAATCAGACACCAGCATTCCCCGTCGTCGGAAGATCCTGTCTCTTGCACAGGCTCCCTTGCTGAGTTCTCCTCCTCAAAAAATAGTTGGTTCTCTTTCTTGTCCTCCCATTGAAGCTGGGCTGTAGAACCACCATTCGACTCGAGATGTTGTATCTATAGGTCTATTTATCTTTGATTGTATCGTTGTTCGGAGTCGTAGTTTTCACTTGTTCTGATGAGGTGGGTACACACTCGATAATGATACAGAGTACAATAGGCATGGGCAAGAAAAGCGTTGAGGTTGCGACGATCTATTTGTTCGGCTGATGGTTCGGTGGAGCCGTTCTTTATTGTGCATTGAGCCATTCAATGCTGGCTCCGATTTCGATCTTGGTTTCAAATACAACACAATGGACAACTTTCAAATATATTCGAGTCTACCCGGGCCAGAGTCGTGCATCTTGTTCACCACCCGTCGTCTCTTGCATGGCAGATCCTGTATTCATCGATCGACGGCGCCGGCGTCGCTGCCAGTGGATGGCTCGCTTCTCGTGGGTGGGAATAATAGTCACCTTACTCGTCTTGATCTCTCAACTCTACCAATACCGACCCGCTCCGCATCGCCGACATGGTCAAAGGCCTGTCCGCGAGGTTTTCGGTGACTATGAGACACATTGTTCATGGTGGGATACTCCGATGCGCTGTGCCAGCGTCGAAACACGGCTGGCAAGGTTTACTGCTGACCAAGTAAGGCATGCAACCAACATCCTTGCTTTAATCCAGGACTCGGGTTTACCGCCACTCAGATTTTATCTTACCAGCCCGTATGTCTACAACCTTTTTCCACCGTTGGTAGCTCGCTAACATGTTGTGACAGTGTCGAAGAAGCGGCGCTGAACCTAAGCATTGTGCTCCGATCACCGCAACCAGGCCTCGCTGACGATTTCGACCAACTTAATCGATACACAAACAACGCGCTTAGATTGTTCCTTATCGCCGATCACAAGTTACTTTTCCAGTACCAACGTTACGGTTGCGAGCAACGTAGTGTAAGTTCTGGGAACCGTCTGTTGTGCCCTCTTTTGACGGTATTTCAGCTCAGCACTCCCATAGCGGCATTACATCTTGCTCAGGAGTATCGCTCTCACTGTGGCAGTGGGCTAAAGTTGTCTTCACCTCAATGCGAAAGCACCGCTCGCCAGGCGATGCACGTTTTCTCAGCTCTAGGTCCGAACCTAGTGCAGAGTTTGAACTTATGTTTCAACTCCTTTCCACGTCATCTCGATCCGTTTATTGAAAGGTCGAAACCGATGGTCAGATCGGGGGAGATGATTATGGCAAAATTAGAGGCAGAGATGGATCATTTGAATGCGCTGCGGAAGGACCTCCCATTTTACGACAACTGGTTCATCTATTGGGCTTTTCGGGGCTTTCGACGATCGCAGACACTTCTTCTGGAAGAGGATCTTGTTACAATGAACAGCGGTATGGAGGTGGCACGTCGCCACACCGAAGCCATGCGCGCCATAAAGGATAACATGGAAGATGTCCGATATTACATTTATTGGTACAACGCCACCATGGTTCGTGCTATTCCTTACGGGTACTTCTTTCAGTCTGATCAAAGTATTTCGCAGGATAACTCATCTCCGGGATACCATCCGTCCGGCCTGCGGACCCTCAATGAGGAGGTCGCAACTCTTGACGAACTTTGGTCTCATCTTATCCGAGAAACAGACTTTGCCGTTCGGTTGTTGCATCAGTCACAATCAGACACCAGCATTCCCCGTCGCCGACAACTCGAATCTCTTCCACAGGCCCCCTCGTGGAGTTCTCTTCAATTTTAGGCGGTTTTCTTTCGTTGGACTATAGAATCACTTTCGACGCTCGATATTGTATCTATACATCTACTATCATTGTTTGTATCGCTATTCGCCACCTATTTCACTTGTTCCGACGAGGGGCACTCGAAAACGGACGTAGGTTCATGAATTCATCAAGGTTTGCTCCAGAGGATCTCGAAGAACCTGTGAGAATCCAACATCCGAGTCCGTCGATGCTCACACTTTATCATCTGCGACCCAATAACCTTTGAAACCTGTGACAAGCCGGCCATAGTTTATTGGGCGTCCTTGAGCAACATCCGTAGTCGATTGTACCAGATGGATCAGCCCTTCCAAAGACGACACCCACATTTATCCAAAGCCTTCTTGATGGACTGCTCTTTCCGATTTGGAGCCAAGGCCAGGCAGGTCGGTATGTTGTCGGGTTGTTCCACCCAGAGGTAATGTGCGATAGGTGGGTTGGCCGAATCCAGGAGGGTGGAGAGTTTCTGGAGAGATTCAGCGTTGGCTGTCTGGGAAAGGGTTATAAGCACAGTCATCGGCGGATCTTCTAGTTGCGAGGATGAGGATTTACCTGGAGAACAACCTGAGAACGATAGTTCCAACGTCAGGTTGGTGAGACATATGGGCGTCAAGTTATCAGCCTGGAGACGAACTTTGTGCATCTGAGTTAGATCTTCGAAGTACGCGATCGTCTGTTGCGCATGGCGAGTCTCATGCAGGACCTATGAAAGTTTGAATCATCACCATTGTGAGAGTTCGATAATCACCCAGCACGCTTACAGCAGTTGCAGCGTGGGCCGTCTGTGCCATCAACGGTCCCATACCCCAACCTGCAGCCTGAACGATGCCAAACAAATCGAGGGTCAGCACTGGCACCATGGTGCATCGGAGCGCTATAGCGATGATGATGCGCATACATCTAGAAGGTCCCTTCGAACAACCAGTTGCATTATCAGAGACTGCGTCGCAGGTGATATGCTTGCTGCACTCCCCGGTGATGCATCTGGCAAGAGCGCCGTATTGTCAGTCATGTTGGTACCAACCAGGAGTTGGACCTGGGAAAGACGATCGACTTCTCTGATCTATTACGGGAACGACGCAGGATGTGAATTGCGTGAATCAATCGTCAGCATCAGACTAAGTAGCACGACGGGGGGCAGTGAACAATAATAGAACTCTTGATACAATTCTTGTGTAAGACTACATTTGGTATATGTCGAATCGATAACCAACCGCCACCAAAGCAAAACCCAGCGAGATGGACAGGAGGGCAGCAAAATCATAAAGGCCACCAAACAATCAGTACATTTCCAGGCTCATCCCGTCATGGATCTCGTAATCAGCGAGTGTGATGTGATCCTTGTAAGTGGTGTACCTGCGAATACCATTCGATATAGTATATTGCAGGAAGAGCAAGGTCAGAGGTGGCGATGAAGTGATGGAAGAGTAAGGGAGACGCACCATTTCTTCAATTGAATCTTCGTCCAGTCGGTTCCAGTTTGTGCAGCGATCAGTTTCTTCAGATCACCAACGGTGTCATCTGGACTGCATTTGACACGGACTGAGAGTAGGGAGGTTAGATTGGTGCAACGCTTCATTTATTCGAAAGACAAACCTTTCCGACCGAGACGATCGTTCGCGATAACCTATCCAGAATGATGAGTCAACGTGAGTAATCTGATCAAGGTGTATGGGCGATATGGTAAAACAGACTTACCTCAATCAAAGCCATTGTCGTGAGGAGAATATGGGCAAGCCTCGATTTTGGTGATGAGGGAACGGTGACCCAATGGGAGCGATGCTAGAGAGAATAGTCAAAGGGATGATGGAGGAGTAAAGCAGAGGGTGTGACGTGTGACGTGTTTCGCGTGACAGTAATCGACGCTAAACTCAAATTTGCCGTTGCCGATTTCGAACGGTTCTCGTCTGCCAGCCCTTGCCCTCGTTGTCCCCACCCACGAGCGACTTAGAGAAGGCGTCGAGGATAATATTACAAGATTACAATTCTCCGCCCGCACTTCGTTGCTCTCTGATACTCCAACCTGTCATTAAAATAGCCGCCGGCGTGCCGCATTCCCTCTGTTTCAGACCGCCACCATGACCCGCCCTCTAGCTCAACATCGCACTCTCTCCATCTTCATTTGTGTTGTGCTCTTCCTTGCATTCCTTTTCTTCCTCCTTGTCGCCCTATCTCTGCCAATTATCAAGACAATCTACCTGTTGAGTCTCAAGGCTGTGCCTCAGGCCGGCCAGCCCGCGACAGATGTCGCTACAGAGTTCAGATTCGGTGTGTGGGGATTCTGTGCTACCAGGTACGTGTGTTGCCGCAGTAGATAAATCTTATGAATCTTTCCTTTTCTGCACCCTTTCGTCGGTCCATACCACGTCGCTTCGATGTACTCATTCGACTTTTCTGGACCTTGGAATTTTCTTTCAAACTGGTTTTCTTCTTCACTAACAATGGTTTGATCAATGGCTAATACTCGACTACAGCGTTTTGAACCCGCCCACTTGGTATACCAATGACGGCGAATGCGTTGGTCCAGCTTTGGGCTACCAACTCTCACCTGCTCTCATCTCCCTTTCTGGATACCCACAACTCGTATCAATTGTGTTGCACTCCCTCCAAGTTATCCTCGTGCTGCACGCAGTTGTCGCAGGCCTCTCTTTCATCACTTCCATCACTTCCCTCTTCCTCGCCTCCCACACGATCGCCACCCTCTCCCTTCTATCCGCTATCTTCACTGCAATCTTGAGTTCGATTGTCTTTGCAGTTGATCTCGCGTTGACGATAGTTGCGAGGAATAACGTCCACGATATCACTATCGGAACATTCGAGGTGTACTTTGGGAATGCCATCTGGATGGTACTCATTGGGATGGTCCTGACGTGGATGGCCCTGGTTGCGTTGAGCGCTAGGGTGTGTTACTGCTGTGGTGTCAGACCTGGTGATAAAGAAGGGTCCGCACGCTTTCCCTCGATGTATGGAGTATGCACTAATAGTCTTCAAACCAGCATCTTCGCGGAAAAGCCTGCCGATTCAGCATCGGATTGAAGTTACTGCTTGCCCCGGGGGCTCGAAATTCCCAACATCTATCTCAGCAGCATTCAGTAATGACCCTCACGACCTCTTTGACGACCTTCATGACGTGTGATATATGGCATACCCGTTTAATTGCTGTTAATATTCTCCTTGAAATCAAAATTGTGTATCGTTGTTGGTCTTGTTTCCCAACTAATATCCTGTGCTTTGGGTTTCGTACAACCCTAACCCAGGCTGAGAGTTTCGCTTTCGTGGGATATCGGTAGGAGTACTGTTGTGTCAAGGGATGTATACATGTCTGACTGTGATTTTTCAGGCAGAAGGTCTCATCCCGCCGGGCATTCGTCTGCAAATCATCGGCGTTGCCTGACGCTCACCCAACTCAAAAGCGCTGGACTCCCAATCGCCTGCTTTGCACAGGTACCGCATATCATCATCCCCTGGGTATCGGTGCCTTGATGGCTGGTCAGAAGCGCCTCCTCTTGGCTGACAGGTCGTGCCTGTTATCTCCCTCCCCTTTCTTGGCCACCATAGAGGAGGGAAGACTACCTGTTCTGTTCACCGTCCAGACTCCATGGCCACAGGCTGACCACGGCAAGGAACGGCCTTCAAAGGAGGCAAATCCTCGGTGTTGGTCAACGCTGAATTTAGACTTCGTTGATCCGCGTACCCCTTCATTCATTGCGTGAACTATAAGACCTTCCCCAAGGTATTTCGGGATCCCAAGGATCTCCGAGTCCATCCAGGATGACTTCCACTTCCCACACCATGCACCTTCGTTTCATTTTCCTCGGTTTTCTCCACCTCGCGGTTTCTCAGAGTACGATCAGTACTAGTACCGGCAATGGTTGGGCAACGCCTCAATGCGTCACTTGCGGCAGTTGGGAACTTTGTGGTTCCCAGCCAGCCACCCCTACAGGTCGGTTGTTTGTTTGCCGGGACCGCAAACGTAGATTTGAACGACGATGAATCATAGCGACCGGATCGCAAACCGCATCTTGTTCTGGTTCGACCTGGTCGACGAAGTATTCGTGGTCAGGCGATTCAGAGACGGGTACGATTTCGATTTTTAACGCCAGGCTCGATTTATACTTAACATCGATACGGAGTATAGAAGTCGTCCTCTCGCGAAGCAGCTGGGGCCTCCAGGTCTGCGAACGATTTCCGTACCTCAATTGTTCTAATACAAATCTTCCGCATAGCTCAGCGCAGTCTCTTCTGCTCCCTCCACCTGGGATTGGTCCTCCACATCAGGGTCGGGGGCGCGCGTCTCTGTCTTGTACGTCGCCTCGTCATCACGGCGCATTTTATCCTACTCATACCGCCATTTTAGTTATGATATATGGTTGGGAACAAATTCGACTGGTGGAGCTGCTTCGTCCTCATCATCCCACGAAGTGTAAGTCTACGCAACCTTATCATGATGCCTGCTGTCCTGAACGCATTACCTTCGAATCAGGATGATCTGGTTGTCAGCCTTGGGAGGGTAAACCTCGCTTCCTCATTGTCAAAGTGCCATGGGCTGATTTGGGTCTCGATAGCATACAGCCTGTTAAATCTTTGCTCACTTCTGGCATAGAGCTTGCTGGATATTCTTGGGATCTATGGAAGGTGGCGATCCTTTTTCATTACTTCTACTTGATCGAGCTGACTTTTTGTGTGTGTGTGATAAAGTTACCTTGGTCCACTTATGATACCTTCACCTTCGTCGCTGCCACCTCTGGCTCATCCATCACCTCCTTCAGCGCCGACCTTGATTACTTCTTCAGTTCGTGCTCCAAGTTCTTGATTTCCCCTTGGTCAGTCAACTCACCCTGTCGAATTCAGAATATCTCATCACAAATGAGGGAGTTGCGTCCACCCAAGTAGGTATTCCAGCATCGATATCAAAGTACTAATTCTAACGAAATGACCTCGACCGCCTGACTACTTTGATAGTACATCCAATCCATCGGGGGTGGTATAGAAGGCAGTAGTGGGAGCGGGACGTTGACAACCAGTAGTTTCTCTGTTACACTTAACTGAAGAATAATTCTACGATCTGTTGAGTCTTCATGTGATACTAGCAGCAAGTGCTGCTATATTTTGCGTGGGAATCGTTACATAGTGCCTTATGCCGGAACAACGCGAATGCCAAAAGAAGCGCCAACCCACGCGACCAAAATCTGATCCTACCAAAACAGACAACTCTCAGACTTGTGCCAAAAATCCCAAACCTCTTCCTTCTTCCGTACAAGAACTCACTCTTCACTCTCCACAACGGTTCCCGATTCATCTGCGAATCATCGGCGTCGCCTGACACTCACCAACTTATAAGCGCTGGCCTAGGACTCGATATCGCCTGCTTTGTAGGAAGACTACCCGTTCTGCTCACCGTCCAGACTCTATGGCCATAGGCTCATGGCCACGGCCTTCACGGGAGGCAAATCCTCGGTGTTGGTCAACGCTGAATTTAGATCTCGTTGATCCGCGCCCTCCTTCATTCATTGCATGAGCTATAAGACCTTCCCCAAGGTATTCCTGGATCCCAAGGACCTCCTTCCATGATGACTTCCACTTCCCACTCCATGTACCTTCTTTGCATTGTCCTCGGTTCTCTCCACCTCGTGGTTTCTGGGAGTACGATCGGTATCAGTACCAGGGCAACGCCTCAGCGCACCACTTGCGGCATTTACGAATTATGTGGTTCGCAGTCAGCCGCCTCTACAGCTTGGTTTTTTGTTTGCTGAGATTGCAAACGTTTTTGAAATAAACTATTACAGTGAACGGAACGGTAACCGCGACTTGTATTGCTTCGTCCGGAAGCGACGTGTCTTGGTCGGCAACTTATACATGGGCCAGCAACATTGCGCAGATGGGTATGGTTTCAATTGTAACGCTAGGCTCACCTGACCCTTAACTTTGATACCGAGTAGTAGAGGTTTCCCTCTCGCGAGCTGTCTCGAGCACACAGGTCTGCAAGCAATTTTCATTCCCTAACTGTTCTGACACAAGGCCTCCCTTATAGCTCAGCGCAATCTCCTCTGCTCCCTCCACCTACGATTGGACCTACTCAACACAGTCATCGGGCTTGCGCGCAGATGTCTCGTACGTCACCTTGTCATCATAGAGCACCTCCTACTCACACTGCCATTTTAGATATGATATCTGGTTGGGAACAAATTCGACTGGAGAGCCGGCGTCAGCTTCGTCGTCGTACGAAGTGTAGGTCTACGTTTCATATTTCGTACTCCTCTGATTGGGTTTTTTTCCTCCGAATCAGGATGATTTGGTTATCAGGCTTGGGAGGGTATATCTCGCTTCCTCCTTGTCAAAGTGCATGGGTTGATTTGGTTCTCGATAGTTTACAGCCTGTTGGCTCTTTGGTCACTTCCAGTATATCGCTTGCCGGATATACTTGGGATTTATGGAAGGTAACGATCCCCTTACGTTGCTTATACTTAATCGAGTTGACTTGTATGGTAAAGGGACCTTCCTCCTCCACTTGGGAGGTCTTTTCCTTCATCCCTCACACCGCAGGCACGAGCATCACGTCCTACAACGCCGACCTCAACGTCTTCTTCAGTTCGTGTTTCTCTTTCTTGATTTCTCTCATCAGCCAACTCACCGCCCTCAATTCCAGCATATCTCATCGCAAATGAAGGAGTTGCCTCTAGCCAAGTAAGTATCTCCGTATCACGGTTACTAATTTCAACGGAAATGACCTCGACTCTTGATTAGTACGTCCAATCCGTAGGAGGTGGTACACACGCCATGACTGGAACTGCGGAGTTGACCGTCTCTGCTTTCTCTCTTGTGCTCAACTGAAACTCATTTCTACGATATGTTGACTCTTTATGCGATACTGGCAATACTGCTATCACCGTATTGTCCTTGACGGTTTTTGGGCAGGAATTATTATAGAAATCCGAGATATTGATTTTTCTTGTGTTCACCCTTGACCGAGGATTCCCCAGGACTCTGGACCTTGGTTTCGTCAACCCTCGCATGGCAAGATGGACCTCCATGAACTACAGTGATTCAAGCCTTATGCCGTCCTCGATAAGTTGGAGGAGCCATGGCACCCCTCACGGTATGTATCCTGGCAAAAGACAAATGAAATTTCTGGGATTCCGTGTTATGCAAATATTAATGTGAACTGCACCAGAACAACGCCAACACCAAAAGAAGCACACCAAAAACCCACGCGAATAAAATCCGATCCTCCCAAAATAGGCAACTCCCTTGTCCCAAAACCCGCAATCCTTCTTCTTCTTCCACCCTTTCATTCTCTACAACGGTCCCAATTCTTCTGAAAACAAAGGCCACAATGAAATCCCTTCTCTGGGCTGAAGAGAACTCCCACTCTTGTACTAGCGCCTTTACTTTAAATTGAGTTCTCTTCGTCCTTGGCTTGAGATCTAAACTTTAGGACGCCTGGCGCTCGAGGTCAAAAAGCTCGTTGAACGACTTGACGATTTGCTTACCTTCTCACCTTGACTCTGGCTAGTTTTTTGGACTCTGCTTCATTGCTTGTCAGAGATCCCTGCTAGGACGCCCTCACACCGCACCTCTACTACTCCATTCACGAAACACACTCCAACCTTTGCACATCTCACCTCGAGTGCTTTTACTGTATCCATTATCAACATCATGATGTATACACGTTCCTTCTCCATCCTCTTCCTCGCCCTCGCAGCTCTCTCCACATCTGGTAAGCCTCCTCCCTCATACCACTCCCACGCGAACGCCTTTCCTTACATGTGGTATGATCAGTATACGCATCACCCATCGACGCAGGCGAAGCTAACGTCGTAGCCGAAAATGATAACATGGCTTGTACAGATGGTTGCGACGTAAGCCCCTCACCCTTCCCCTCCCCCTCACCCCATATCTTAACGCTCCTGGTCTTGCTTTGCAGAAAAACGCCACCGTCTACACCGCTTCCAACGCATCGCCTTCATTACATCTAATAAGCACTTCTGGTATGGCGGTTGTGGTAGCTGGGGTTGTTGTTACGTTGCTGTAGAGTGAGAGTGAGAGTGAGGTCTGCTGGTCGGACTGTGACGTGGGGTTATATGGTATTTATTGTTAATGATTATATTGTATGTGGAGTGTATCATGTGGTGTTACTTGATATCGGATAATGCGAGATGGGTATCGATACTTTCATATTGGACATGAAAAGATATAAGCGTGGGCGACTACCACTGACAAGGCACGCGTCCTTGAAGTAGAGAACGCCAATTAGTCCTCCCTAGCGCAGAACAACAAAGCCTGCACTCTATCCCGCTCAACCAACCCCATATCAGCAGCCTCAGCCAAAACCCTAACAACCCAATCCTGCGCATCATCACACCCCCAAACACCAGCAGCGATCCTCTCCAATGCTCGTCTTTGACCGAGATTCATGACGCTTATAGCGTATTCCCGCGTAGATGATCTTTCTTCTAGTGTGACGAGGGTGGTTGAAGGTGCCCATTGATTTGGGTTGGTCGGGGCTCTAGAGTGGGTGTGAAGGAGACGGTTGATACGAGCGTAGGGGGTGTTGGGGGTGGATGGGATCTCCCATACGAGAGCCCAGCGACGAGTGTGGGGAGGTTGGTGCCAGACGTCGTATACACGGAGGAGGACGGCTACGAGGATGTCTACGTCGGGTGTGGTGATAGAAAGTGGCTTGGAGGGGAGGGAGGTGGGGTGATGGGGAGGATAGGAACATAACATTTTGGTGGATTGGGACCTGTTGGAGGAGGTTAGTAATGCTGCATGTGGTTAGGCGATAGACAAAGACGTACTGTGTGAGAGCTTGGGAAGCGTAGTGGGGGTGCGATACTGGGGAGTGAGTGTTCTGTGGGAGGGTACTTATACCTTGATCATGAAGTTCTCCTACTCCAAAGCGAGTGTAGAGATGACAGTCATCGAACCGTGGCATCCCGTCCACGGTGGATTGGCAGTCCACATCGAAGCAATGCAAAGCGTCGAGCCACAAGTCGGCCACGGACTGGACAGCTGGTCCAAGCGGAAAGGAGAAGAGAGTGAAAAGATATCAAGATGTAATTTGTGCCAGAGTCGAGTGGAAGCGACTACCAAGACGTGCGATGAGTGCTTGCTCGTCGGTGAGATTCGAGAGGCAAAGCTTCTGTACATCGAAATGATCCCAGGCCAAAACTTGCGATGAAATGTCAGTGGGCTGGGCCACGTGTTAAATGACGAGTTAGAAAGGGTGGATGACAAGCTAACGACGCAAATTAGGAAAAAAGACAAACAGATTCGAGTCGAGGGAGGTGGTGTCCAGGCGGATCGCTTTGAGCGGATGGTCAAAGGAGGAGGTGGTTGGGGAGAATGAATTCCCGAAACGGCTAATGGGACCCTAACCCCGACTCTGTTCGTGCCTGAATTGGTTATGCAGTTTCCATATCCAGCCCTAAAGACCGGAGCCAACTATCCTCCGACGTCTTCGTTCCTGTTCCTGTTCCTGTTCTCCCTGCTTTAAAATGCGCGTGCTTCGAGGCGGCTCCCAAAGCCTCCCATGCGTCTCGCCTCCCTGTCCGTCCCGGTGTTGCTGGGGTTGAGCGTCCCCGTCGTTGCATGGGGTCCAGAAGGCCACCAAATCGTAGCAACCATCGCCCAAATCCACCTCTTCCCATCCACACTCTCCACCATCTGCTCCCTCCTCAACCCCTCCTCCTCCTCCCCCACCATATCCTGCGACCTAGCGCCCCTAGCAACCTGGGCAGACGAAATAAAAGTAAACTCTACATGGAACTGGGCCGCTCCCCTTCATTACGTCGGTGCTTGGGATGACCACCCCGGCGATACTTGCGTCTTTCCCGGACCTGGAGGTTGGAATGGGAACAAGAATGTGAATGTACTTGGGGGTGTTAGGAATGTTAGTGGGATTTTGGAGGAGTGGGTTGAGAGGGGGAGTGGGAGGGGGAGAGCACAAGAAGCACTTAGATTTTTGGTTCATTTCCTTGGGGATATGCATCAACCTCTTCATCTTACCGGTCTTAATCGAGGTGGGAATGGTGTAAAAGTCACATTCGATGGTATTCCTACCAGTACGTCCATCTCCTACCGCACTTTCGTTTCGCATTTTGTTGACGTCGTCGGCTCGCAGACCTCCACTCTGTCTGGGACGACTCCCTAATTAACCAAACGATTCACTCCCTCCCACCAAATTACACAAACCCTTTACCATACCCACGCATCGAACGCGTCCTACACGGAGCATCGTACGACGGCTATGTCCGCAGACTATTCTGGGAAGGTTTATTTGGGGGTAGGTGGGAAGAGGAAGAAGTCGATGCTTGGTTCGAGTGTCCAGACGTTCCTATGAACCCCACTCCCCACGTGTCTCCGTCACTTCCGCAAATGTTTGGTAGCTGGACAGAACTGGCGAGGAAGTTCACCCAGACCGTTCTGGGATACACCTCGTCCCAAGAAGGCGGAGTAGGGATGGACCCTACAGATGATACCATCATTTGCCCCTACGCGTGGGCCATACCCACTCACGACCTCTTATGCGACTTTGCCTGGCCCAAAGCGTTGACCTCCTCTCCTTCTCCCTCCCGACTATCAAACTCTTTACGTACCAGCGACCCACTACCGGAATTGAACATCCCATCTTATACGGGCAAGATTAGGGAAGAGTGGGTTGTGGAGAGGTTGTTGGTTATGGGTGGGTTGAGGCTTGCTATGGTTTTGAATTATTTGTTTGAGGGTGAGGAGGTGGGGGTGAGGTTCGTTAGGGGTTGAGCCTAAGGGATGATCGGTGATCGGTGAAGGAAGGAATGTTGGGGGCTTGTTTAGGTTGTTGGTCGATTGATGTGCTGATGTATGATGTTGTATCTTCCTCTTGATATCTTGGTTCTTGAACCTGCTTGCTCGCTTGTTCGTGGCACATCTAAGTCGGTTTGAGCACCGCCATGTACGAGCTCCAAACCTCTGCACGTGAGCTGAATATGTTTTTGATTTTTAAATCTTTTAACATGAGATTACAAGCGTGTTGTTACTGTAAGTACGAATACTGGCTCGAGCTGCATGATACGGTATGAAACCAGAGTGGGAATGATAAAAATTCAAGGGGAATACAGCATAAGATCCCAACGTTTCAGACGCCGATAAAGACGACAACGGCGCCAACTATACATACAATCATACAAGCACTGGTGAACGTAGCAACACTCCTGGGCATCAAAGACCATGACATAGCAACGATACCTACCAGCGCAAGTATAAACCCACCCGACGCGAGCCATATACAGAGCGCGTGGCAACGAGATAACAAATGAGCTTGAGGTTGTGGGTGGAATAGCCCTACTGTCTCGAGATGGGGATCGGAGGAGAATAAGGGAGGTTCGCTTGTACGAGGTTGGGGTGCTTCGGGGTTTCGAGCTGATGATTGATTGCTATCGCGTTCATTGTCTGTGCCTTCGTTATTACTGTCGTTCTTCTCGAGGGAGACTGGAGACTGGACGAGGCCTGTGATCTTAGCTTCTTGTTTCTTGGCCTCCGTTAGTTTGAAACGAATTAGGAGGAAGGCGGCTAGGAAGGAGATGACGGCTTTCCGTGAAAAGTAAGATTAAAAAGGGATTGGAAGCAAGATGAGAGAGGGTGGGGCATGTAGGCTTACCGGCGGAAGAATGCATGACTAGTGCGCCCAACAAACTGGCGTCCGCGAGTTTCAAAGAGGCAGAAGCTTTTCTGGGATCATCAGGTATGGCACTACCGACGAGGACCGACTCTACAGACGCAAAGAAAGTCGTCTATGTAAGTAGTATTTCAGTAGTGGACTTCAATGGCTAAATAAATTTGGACCTTACGATCAAACTGATGAGCTGAAGCCTGTCCATCCAAGATTGCACCAGCTCTTTCATAGCTTTCCTCTTCGCAGCTTCATCATCATGGTCCTGCTCCTCCTGGGTTTCTAAGAATACGGGGTTAAATTTCAGTTACGAAAAAAAAAGAAGGGAAATCAAATCGCACTTGATCTGTCCAGAGAAGTTAATCGTTCGTGAAGTTGACCAGTGTATTGTCTTGGCTCGGCGTAGGTTGGGGCGCCGTTGAATGTGACTTGCACCGACCCCGCCTGTGTGCCGTTATTTCCATGAGATCGTGAACTAAGTTTGTGAGGAAACGTCTGGCGTTTCGTTACTAAACCAAGGCCCGTTAACGACAGAGATTTCCAATATAAATCGTAAACGTACGGTGGGCCATCGTGAGGGCAAGAATAGGATGAGAGCGCTGGTGCAAGGGGAGGTCATAAGGTAGACAATTTATACAGAGGCTGGTGAAAAAACCCGCCCCGACAAACTCGCAAATTCTGAGCCCCCATCATGACTTGCCCCGCTACCGGATGTAGAGTGGCGGATCATTGGATTGTTACCCTAATGGAAAGCCCCACGAAGGTCCTTCCCCGAGAATCAAGATGCTGTGATAGCTGGAACTTCGCGAAGGGCTTGGCGAAGGGGAGTTCCTTCGACCACATGACGGATTGGGAAGGTTCGAGCGCTCAGTGGAGCATGTTCGTCTGACTCTTAAGTCTCCAAGACAGTCTTGGCATTATGTGGACTCGGAGCGCCCAGTATTCAGCTATTTGTTTTAAGGGGACAAAATCGCCGCAGAAAGCGGGGATTACGCATGCTAAGTTAGCTGAGCAGCACCGATCGAGGAGATTCGAAGGTGGTGGACTTGAGCATCCTTAGATTTCCTCCTGGAAATGATGGTCGGGCGTGGCGCCTGTGAAGTACGCTTGGCTTCATAATGGAGATATTTGGTTTCGGTGGGGCGTTGGATTTGATGCTGTTGCTGTCCTGCATTTTTGTGTTCAGTTACGCATTTATGGCCAGTTCCGGAACGGTTTATGCAACTGCTACCCCCAAGGGTAACTCGAGAAGACGGGAAAATCTCACACCTGTAAGGTTATAAATCCTCTTCCTTTCTCCGGGCTCTGCCGTTGGGTAGAGGCTCAGGTGACGAGCATATGGCATTGACGGAGGATACCTGATCGGTGTCGTCGCATTATCTTCTTCTCAGACGGGGAGATGACGTGGATTCAATAATCACTATCCTCAATCCTGAATTACCTTGATAAAAGGATGTATTGAAGGCCAAAGTGGAGGAACTGAACTTTAGGAACACGTAAACGTAATAATGGTTCCACTTAGGCATACCGCCATGCATGCACTTGAGAACACACCAACGCTTCGAGGCATGAGAGACCATGACATAGCGATGATCCCCACGAGCGCGAGAATAAAACAACCAGCAGCGAGCCAGATACAAAGGGAATGGCATCGAGACAGTAAATGGGTCTGAGGTTGCGCTCGGAACAGTCACACTGTCTCCAGGTGGGGGGTCGGAGGAGAACAACGGAGGCTCGGTTGGGTGTGATCGGGGTGCTTTGACATGTGATCGCTGACTGGCATCCGCATGCTTGATGCCTTCAGCGCTACCGTTTTTCTCGAGATCGACTGGCGATTGGACGCCTCCACCTTCGACTTTCGCTTCCTCCTTCTTCGCCTCCATAAGCTTGAAACGGATCAAGAGGGAGGCAGCAAGGAAGGATATGATGGCTAGATATAAAGTGCAGTGATGAGGGATGACATCGGGATCATCATTGGAAAAGGCACACCTGCGGAAGAATGCATGACCAGCGCGTCCATCAAACCGGCATTCTCAATTTGGAGAGTCACCGAGGCACTCCCGGGAGTCGAAGGTAAGATACTCCCGATGAGTTGCGACTCGACGGACGCAAAGAAGGTTGTCCGGAGAGGTATCAGTGCAATCGGCTCCGGATGAACACGCGCTAGGTCCGTACAATCAAACTGATGAGTTGAAGCCGATCCATCCAAGACTGCACCAGCTCCTTCATGGCCTTCTTTTTCGCAGCTTCATCATCATGGTCCTGCTCCTCCTGCGTTTCTGAGAACACGAACTGAGTCTCAATATGGAAGAGAAGCAAGGGAAACGGACTTGGTCTGTATGGAGCGCCCACTTGCTCGTGTAACTGTCCAGTGTATTGTCGTGGCTCCGATGAGGATGGGGAGTCATTAAAGTGACCTTGACAGACGCAGATTGTGAGTTGTCACTTCCAGGAGATCCAGTCGTCACGTCGTGAGGTATCGTGTTGCGTTTGATGACTGCAAGCCCATACCCGTCAGTCATCAAGCAACGACAGTCCAGAAACTATATCCCACCGTGTGCCATTGTGCAGGAAATAAAACGCGTTGTATATGGGCGTCAAAGTATTAATACGAAAGACTGGGCTGAGGTCATAAGGCGCTCAAGGTCCGACGGACACGTCGCTGGTATTTGAGCCCCTATACACTGCCGACGGTGGAGTAGGAAGTGGGTAAGTATTCATCGAAAGCTCCACTAAGGTTGCCAAACAAGATGGGAAATCGGTCAACTTCGCGAAGACATTAGCGCGAGGAAGCTTGTGAGGCGTCATAAATGACAAGGTCTGGAGCCGCCACAGCCAGAGGAATCGGAAAAGGCCAGAGGTGAAATAAAAAATGGTGACACTGAACCAGGTAACGGGTTCATCATTACAATGAATAGTCCATCCAACCTCAGGGTTCTCGAGGCAGTAAACGCCCAGCGTCGGTACCTCAACTCACCCGACACCTATCATAAATCTTCACCACTTCCACACCGAAGAAGCGACCATAATAACCTCATGTCGGAATGCAGCCACAGCCTCCCCATCAGATTCTCTATCCGCTCTCCATGGCCTCATCTCCAAGAAACGAGCAATATCGGTGAGCCCTCTTGCACAACACCGATGACCTCGAGGATATGCAATATACATTTCCCGGTGAGTGAAGATGACGTCGAGATATTCGCCCCCTTTTGTTTGGTACCGTTGAGTTGGGATTGGAGAGTCTGGAGAAGAGCACGGCCGTAGCTCCTCTTCGGCGGTACTTGAGGAGCGACCGGGCGGCCCGGGACTACGCGATTACCAGTTAACAAAGGGCGATGTGAAGGAGGTGGAGATCGCGATTTCGCACCTGGAGGAGACTGCGATCTTGGGACATGGCGACGTCTTGAGGATAAACCTCTGGCGAGGGAATTATGTGTCGAGCGCTGACACTTCGTTTGGCCGGCTCCGCAGCGGCACGCACAACGACAATATCATCATATGTGAACATATGCGAACTCAAACTCACATCTTTGCTAGACGGGTATTGGTCCGTAAGTGACATCGTCCCAAGGAGCAAGCATAAGGTTGTGTCAACCCGCCAACTTCGTCAATTCATGTGCTATCAAACCCGGTAGCAATGAACGGGACGTACTGCAACGTATGTTTGCGTCGTGGTCGTCATTCCTATATAGTTTAGTTGAGTCCGGAGGAGTCGACGATGTTATCGGTTCGACGAGGGGTGGGATGGAGTGAGCAAACGAAAGAGAGTCATATTATTCGAGCCCATTGACCACGCCATTCAGCGTCGGGAGCCTCATTGTGGATGTGATTGGACGGATTGCCTCGAGGTTCTGAGCGACGTGTGTCACAAAGGTCAAGGAGGATTAAATGACGATATCCCGGGAGAGTGGAGGGGGAGGAGGATGTATCATCTTCCATCCCATGGTTTCGACCCAAGAATGTGCTCATGATGAGAAGGCTGAAGGAGATAGGCCGAGAGGTTCAAGTTGCTTGGCAAGAATCGTCATGGATCAACAACTCCTATCATAGCCGTCTATGACGAGGCCGTCAACCATAGATCTATAATGGTGTTGTCGTCAGTATCTCCGCGTTATTCGAGTAGGAGTGTCAAGGAAGGGACTGGTTCAGAGAGAAGATAACGTCACATGAAGACGCAGTCATCCAAGAGCGAACTGATTCCATAAGGAATCAGGACCTCTTGTCGCGAAAAGTAGATGATACTTGGGATTGTCTTTCATGAAAAGGGTTGAAGAGGACTCGGGAGCACTACACACCGATGATAGAACTGGACAAATGGGGGTCAGCGAAGACATGGTGGTTCAAGCTGGTTGTTGAAGGACTGGTAGTGGGGTCCCCTGAGGAAGAGGATAAAATAGGCCTGAATTCATGGTGTAGACTTCATGCAGACCGGTATTGTTGAACGTTCCGTTGGGACCGTGGAGTGACTTGAACTTGAAGCTTGGACTCTGGAGGCAAATTATTGTCACTAAACTATGTATTTTATGAGGGTAAACCCTCATCTGTCGTGGAGCTTGGAATTCTAGCTTTGATGACCTACCTGGATATAAACTGTGGATTTCTTTCAAATGCTGGAAACAGTGATAATCAGAGAGGGTAAATGCATTACAAGCATTACAGTACATGAGACAAATCTGATGTGGGGGAGAAGCCATCAGAAGAAAGGGAAGAGAAGAGGTGAGTGGAAAAGCAGGAAGAAGACAGGGGGGAAGAGGTAGGTAAATGACCATGGGCAGAGTAGGGGGTAAGGGAGTAAGTGAAAGGAGAGTGTGAGGATGAGAGAGTGGGAGTTGAAGTATGATAGGGAAAGGAAGAGTAAGGGAAGGATCATGGAGGTATAGGTAGAGAGGAGGGAGGGAGGAGGAGGGGAGGGAGAGAGGGGAAGAGAGAGGGGAAGAGGGGGAGAGGGGGAAGAGGGGAGAGAGGGGGGAAGAGGGGGAGAGGGAAGAACTTGAAGGAGATTTCATGAAGTGGAAAGGAAGGAGGGGAAGGGATTGGGGAGGGAGGTGAGGAGTGAAAAGTTTAGAAGAATAGAGGGATAGAGGAGTGAGGAGGGTAGGAGTGAGGTGAGGAGGGATGAACTTCCAAAGAATATACTGTATTGTCATGACCAAAGCGGCACAATTTCGGAAATTTTTGGACTTTCAGAAAATCCAGAAAATATTATTGTGCACACGGGCGAAAATTGGCTGTGATGTGTGACTGCTGCTTTGGTCGTGATGATACAGTATGGATAGAGGAGATGGAGGGTGGAGGAAAGTATAAGGGAACAAATCAATGGTGGGGAGGAAGGGAGCAGATGGCAGGGAATAAGGGAGAAGGAGAGGGAGGAAAGAGGAAGAGGGCCAATTGATAAAAACATAACCAAGTCAATAGGGCTGTCTGTGAATGAGGTATCTAATCTGGAATAGACCCTCAGTAAGAATGACTCAGATGA
>KL197737.1:5277-15690 GCA_000697665.1 Jaapia argillacea MUCL 33604 | reverse complement strand
TAGACCCTCAGTAAGAATGACTCAGATGAGGTGTATATTCTCTGAATCAGAGCCTGATACTGAGAGTTTTCGAAACGGGCAGAAGAGTCTCACGCATAGCTCACGGTTGACTCGTTTCAGTATATACTTCTCACGCATGGCTCGCGGCCAAACAACCGCAAGCCGGGTCGCTGAGTCATCAACGGGATTTTGGACGACCTGGTATATTCGGTGTCGCAAGCTCCACCAATCACAACTTGGTCACATCGTGTTGTCACACTCTTCCTTCTGGGTTCTTTCCAATGGAATTCGTGCAACGAAGTGCCTCGTTGCTGCGGGGGTTGAAGGTTTGCAGGCAACAGTTATGGCCATGAAGCCAACTCTTGCGCTCCTACCCATCTCTCTCGCTCTGTTTTGTTCATCTTTGACTGCGTCTAGAAGAGCATCTGGGACTCTGATGTGTTTGATCTGAGGAAGGGATGGTTTAGAAGGATGGAGTCGTGAAGAGACAGATGAGAAGAACTGTGCTACCACGGGTATTCCCCTTCCAGAACCTGTCAGTGTCCGGAGAAAATTGAAATACTTCTTGGAGGGTGATGTTCATAAGGTGGTTGACGAGATGGCCGTCGAAGGTTTCGCCAGTTTTGAGTCCGACCGATTGTGGGTGGTTGGGTTAGGGGGTGGAGAGGGGGAGGACCATGTGTTTATTCCGAGCTGCGTTGAGCATGGAGAGGGGCAGCTACATTCTGACTCCAGAACCGCGAGACGCAGAGCGAGGAGGGACTGACCATGGTAGCAGGTGTTGGCAGGGAGAAACGAGGATACGCCGTGACATCGAACGTGTCCTTAGCGGATGCTCGTACAACGGTGACGTCCGCCGACTTATTTTGGGAAGGTTTATTTGGGGGTAGGTGGGAAGAGGAGGAAGGCGATGAGTGGTTTAAGTGTCCAGACGTACCTATGAACGCAATCCCCCCGTCTCTCCATACCCGTTTGACAATCGGGCAGAATTAGCGAGGAAGTTCACCCAGACCGTTTTACGATACACCTCATCCCAGGATGGTGGAGCAGGGATGGACCCTACAGACGACCCCGTCATCTGTCCTGACACATGGACCATACCCATTCACAACTTCCTATGTGACTTTGCCTGGCCAAAAGCGTTGACCTTCTCTCCCTCCCCTTCCCGGCCTCTCTCCCTCCGTCAGCCTGCTCTTTACGTACCGGCGACCCGTTACCGGAATTGAACGTCCCATCATACACAGGCAAGATCGGGGAAGAGTGGGTTGTGGAGAGGTTGTTGGTTATGGGTGGCTTAAGGCTTGCTTAAGTCAAAGCTTATGGGGGCGTAAAAAGCACACTGCTCAATTGTCGAAACAATCAGTTACATATTTAATCAACCAAACCTTTTCGAAGATTCGCAAAATCCTTGAGAATCCTTTTCCCTTGCCGACACAGCATTTCGACAGTCTCATCCACTGAGGCTGACGGAGTAGAGGCTGACGGTAAGCTCGGCACTACCAGTGAAAGCTTCGGTTCCGGCTTGGATGGCTTGAACGTACTGACGGATTGAACGCATCAGTTTTCTTGAATCAGATAGTTGAACAGTAGAAAGCACCCACAAGGGCAGTAGAAATACCCTCGTTGGCAGTCAAGTACTCTGGCGGTTGTAAGAATTGTTAACAACGACATCAGGAGATGGAATGGAGTAAGACATACTGAAGAAGACGTTGAGGTCGGCACTGAAACTGGTGATCGAAGTCCCGGCAGTAGAAGGGATGAAGGAGTAGGTCTCCCAGGTTTCGGTGGGTCCCTGAGGAACAAGAAGTTCGAAATCAACCTATTGCAAAGGAGAATGTCCATCTTGCCTTCCAGAGGTTCCAGGAATACCCAGCAAGGGAGATATCCGAGGTGAGGAGGGAGCCAACGGGTTCGATACTGAGGGCCCCAGCGTCACAAGCCGAAGGTAAAGATTAGGAAACAGAAGAATGCTTACCCTCCAAGGCCGGACAACCAGACCATGCTAGAAAGATGATTCGTCAGTGCTGAAACGGGATGAGAAGGGGTTTGGCTCGTACATCTCGTACGAAGACGAAGACGATGCTGCAGTCCCGCTCTCGGCAGCTCCGAACCAGATGTCGTATCTGAATGAAAACAAAATGGTGAGAAACACCGCCCTGTGGGGAAGAGCATCGTGGACTCACGAGACATCAGCCCTCAAGCCGGAGGACTGAGTGTTGTAGTACCAGTCATAAGTTGTCTCGGCAGAAGTGATGGCGCTGAGCTGGACACCTTTGGCAGTGTTGGACAAGGCATTGGTAACTGATGCCAATATATCAGTGTTGTTCGTGGTATGCCATGCTAAATTGTAACGTCAAGTAACTTACATGTCTTGACATCGTTCTCGTTGTCAGCCCAAGTGTAGGTGGTCGACCACGAGATGTCGTTGCCAGAAGCGCTGATCAAGGTCGCATTTTGGGATCCGACACCGTTGGCTGTAAACGAAGCAGGCTCGTCAGTTGGACCAAAGTGGCGCACAATCCTGTGGTGAGTCAAGACATACCGATACCCCACTGGTTGCCACACAACTCGTAGTTTCCGATAGTAACGCAGGTGTATTGACCGGTGAGGGAAGTCGAAGCTCCGACAAATTGGACGGCAGCGAGGGCGAGGAGGAGACCTTTCACGTAGCTGAACATTGTGATTGAATAACTGATCTCGAGGGGTTCAAAGAGCTAGTAGCTGTGATTGAACTGCAGAACCAGGAGTTCGAGTATGCATGCTCTTATACCAGTTGCGTTGAATGAAAGAAGAGAGAGAAGTGGCGCGGATAAACGAGAAGGTAGGTACGGAAGGGGGGAGAGCTAAATGGGGAGTCGACGGAAGCCGACAAAGCATCGAGAGATGCGAATGAATGAATCCAGGTTCAGGGCGAAGACCTAGTTTGGCTCTGGCAGAAAGGCAAGCAAGTGATTCGATGGCGACAAGCACGGGAGGGTGCGAAAATATCGTGAAGGCCGTTCTCGTTGAGGAAGAATGGTCATATGGATGAGGAGATCTCCTAGTGGTTGAGTTGATACATTGAATCCCATCGAGACCAGTTTGAAAACTCAGAGATGGAGAAGTCACGATGGAGCTCGTTGTGAGTAGAGCCGTTCACGGCGGGTGTCCCATAAGTAGGTGGGGTATGGAAGAGGCAAGGGCCACGGTCGGAATTGAACCGACAAGTATCCACAACCGTACAAGCGAGGGATTGAAGTTGTGTGAGCGGGACAACCTTCGTCCAATGCTCGCAAACACCATCAGAGGACTTCGCAATCGCAACTCCGAATTCTATTCGGGTCCTGTGTGGTACCTGTCCTAACTTACGCTTCCACCGGCATATGCATGGAGGCGAGGAAACAAACGACACCTCACAATCCTCCAGAAGGTCCAGAATCAAGCGCTGCCACACATCTGCGGAGTATTCCAAACTACATCTGTTAAAGCACTACAGTAGAAGTCGAAGCGCGATCCCACCACTCAAACACCAAGTCAACCTGACAGTTGGGAATTACGCAAATCGCGTACACAAACTTGGATGTACCAGCCCGGTTATGCAGAGATTACTTGAGATCTGGCGACCACATCCGGATTCCCAGGAGTCGCCGAGAAAGTCCCACCTGAAGGCATAAACAATGGACAAGATAGTAATCAATCATCAGCTCGAAACCCCGAAGCACCCCAACCTCGTCCAAGCGAAACTCCCTTATGAGCAAGTCGGTGCTCTATACAGACCAAGTCCGTTTCCCTTGCTTCTCTTCCATATTGAGACTCAGTTCGTGTTCTCAGGAGGGGCAGAACCATGATGATGAAGCTGCGAAGAAGAAAGTGATGGGTTTGAGTGTCCAGACGTACCTATGAACGCAATCCCCCCGTCTCTCCATACCCGCTTGGCAACGGGGCAGAATTAGCGAGTAAGTTCACCCAGACCGTTTTACGATACACCTCATCCCAGGATGGTGGAGCAGGGATGGACTCTACAGATGACCCCGTCATCTGTCCTGACGCATGTACCATACCCATTCGCAACTTCCTATGCGACTTTGCCTGGCCAAAAGCGTTGGTCTTCTCTCCCCCCCTCCCGGCCTCTCTCTCTCCCTCAGCCTGCTCTTTACGTACCGGCGACCCGTTACCGGAATTGAATATCCCATCACTGTACACGGGCAAGATTAGGGAAGAGTGGGATGTCAACTTGTGGAGAGGTTGTTGGTTATGGGTGGGGTAAGGCTTGCTCAAGTCAAAGCTTATGAGGGTGTTTTTTTACACACTGCTCAATTGTCGAAACAATCAGTTACATATTTAATCAACCAAATCTTTTCGAAGATTCGCAAAATCCTTAAGAATCCTTTTCCCTTGCCGGCACAGCATTTCGACAGTCTCATCCACTGAGGGTGACGGAGAAGGTGCTGATGGTAATCTCGGCAGTACCAGTGAAAGCTTCGGTTCCGGATTGGATGGCTTGAACGTACTGATGGATTCCATGCATCAGTTTTCCTCAATCAAATAGTCAAACAATAGAAAGTACCCACTTGGGCGGTGGAAATACCCTCGTTGGCAGTCAAGTACTCTGTTGGTTGTAAGGAATTGTCAACAGCGACGTCAGGAGATGGAATGCAGGTACGACATACTGAAGAAGACGTTGAGGTCGGCACTGAAGCTGGTGATCGAAGTCCCGGTGGTATGAGGGATGAAAGAGTAGGTTTCCCAGGTTTCAGTGGCTCCCTGAGAAACAAGAAGTTCAAAATCAACCTATCGTAAAAAAACGTCCAACTTGCCTTCCAGAGGTCCCAGGTATACCCAGCCAGGGAGATACCCGTAACGATGGAGGAACCGACGGGTTGGATACTGAGGGTGCCAGCGTCACAAGTCGAAGGTAAAGATCAGGAAACAAAAGAATGCTTACCCTCCAAGGCCGGACAACCAGACCATGCTAGAAAGATAATTCGTCAGTGCTGAAAGGGGATGAGAAGGAGTTTGGCTCGTACATCTCGTACGAAGACGAAGACGATGCTGCAGTCCCGGACTCGGCAGTCCCGAACCAGATGTCGTATCTGAACAAAACAAAATGGTGAGAAACACCGACTTGTGAGGAAGAGGATCGTGGACTCACGAGACATCAGCCCTCAAGCCGGAGGACTGAGTGTTGTAGTACCAGTCGTAAGTCGTCTCGGCGGAAGTGATGGCGCTCAGCTGGACACCTTTGGCAGTGTTGGACAAGACATTGGTATCTGATGCCAATATATCATTATAGTTCGTGGTATGTGATGCCAAGGTGCAACGTCAGATAACTTACATGTCTTGACATCGTTGGGGTTGTTAGCCCAGGTGTAGGTGGTCAACCACGAAATACTGTTGCCGGAAGTGCTGATCAAGGTCGCGTTTTGGGATCCGACACCGTTGGCTGTAAACAAAGCAGGCTCGACAGTTAGAGCAAGTAGCACACAATCCTGTGGTGAGTCAAGACATACCGATACCCCACTGGTTGTTACACAACTCGTAGTTTCCGCTAGTAACGCAGGTGTATTGACCGGTAAGGAGAGTCGATGCTCCGACGAATTGGACGGCAGCGAGGGCGAGGAGGAGACCTTTCAAGTAGCTGAACATTGTGATCGAAGAGTTGATCTCGAGGGGTTCAGTGAGCTAGTAGCTGTGATTGAACTGGAGAACCAGGAGTTCGAGCATCCATGCTCTTATACCAGTTGGAGTTGAATGAAAGAAGAGAGAGCAGTGGCGCGGATAAACGAGAAGGTAGGCACGGAAGGGGGGAGAGCCAAATGGGGAGTCGACGGAAGCCGACAAAGCATCGAGAGATGAGAATGAATGAATCCAGGTTCAGGGCGAAGACCTAGTTTGGCTCTAAGAGAAAACGCAAGCAAGTGATTCGATGGCGACAAGCACGGCGGGAGGGTCCGAAAATATCGTGAAGGCTGTTCTCGTCGAGGAAGTATGGTCAGATGGATGAGGAGATCCCCTGGTGGTTGAGTTGATACATTGAATCCCATCAAGACCAGTTTGAAAACTCGGAGATGGAGGAGAAGTCACGATGGAACTTGGTGTGAGTAGAGCCGTTCGCGGTGGGTGTCCCATGAGTAGGTGGGGTGTGGAAGAGGCAAGGGCCACGGTCGGAATTGAACCGACAAGTATCCACAACCGTACAAGCGAGGGATTGAAGTTGTGCGAGTGGGACAACCTTCTTCCAATGCTAGCAAACACCATCAGGGGACTTTCGCAATCCCAACTCCGAATTCTATTTTAAGTCCTGTGTGGCGCCTATCCTGACTTACGCTTGCACCAGTATATGCACGGTGGCGAGGAAAGAAACGACACCTCACAATCCTCCAGATGGACCATAATCAAGCGCTACGACAGTATTCCGTACTACACCCATTAAAGCACTAATAGAAGGTGATCCCTCGAGGCTCCACCAACTCAACCTGACAGTTGGGAATTACGCAAATCGCCGACACGCTTACTTGCCCGGTTATGCAGAGATTACCTGAGATCTGTCTGGAACCCAACCCACCACCACCGCTCCCCCAAGACAAGCCACATCCCAGGCGTCGCCAAGTAGTCCCGCCCAAATCGACAAGAGTCTGTGATATCAGCAAGATGACCACTTAACTCTCTACTCAGCCGGTTCCCCTACCGAAGAAAGAGGAGCAAGACGAGGGAATAGTTGGATACCACATGGGCCGGGCCGCCGAGAAGTTATCATGAGACGGAAAGGAATGGGGACCTGATCAAAATCTTTCGATGCAGAGATGGAAGGGTTGGCATCAACTGCCCGAGACGTGGTGATGTATAAACTCTCCCACCCCATCATTAAACCACATCCATATCTATGCCGATAACTACGCAGCACTAAATTCTATAGTGGTACAGGATGGGTTCAAGGGTCTGGAGCGAGGATTCACAATCAGGAAAGATGACCAGATGACCTTCCTAGGCAATGTTTCGAGTATGCGGTGGGATCGCCTTTGAAGGAGTGCTTCGACGTGGCTGAGGAACTGGAGAAACATGGCGTCGTTAATGTGGGCACCGGTTGGGCAAATATTGTATTCTCAGGTTTTGCTTGATATCTCGAATTCTGATTGCTTTTCCATAGCACATCCAACCTCCTCCGCATACTTTCTCCATTTGATTCTTGGCTCATCCATGGTGATGTATGAAGGAGGAGAGGAAAGGACAAATCCATGCGAACGAGCACCGATGCTCCCCAAATGATTGGATTGGAATGGAATAGAAGAGTCGTATACGGGATAACGGTGTATATGTAATTAAGATTAAGGAGGGTCCCGCGTGAGGTTCAGGGCCATGAACGATATGACGCTCGCTATCCAATATTCACCTCGATACTCCAGGATCACAATCTGAGGGGTGTGGCGGCCTAACAGAAGGCGGAAGATAAGGCGAACACACCTCCCACACCCTCCCAGCCCAAGTATCAACCCTACGCAACTCATCCATCCTCGCATCCACCACAAACGGAAGCGCCCTCGACACTTCCTCCCACTTCCTCATCCGTTTCCTAACTTCCTCACAAGCCTCGTAACTCCTGTCATAATTCCCAGTAAGGAAATTAGGTTGACCGAGTGTGGTTGGGTATGGACTCGTTCTGAGTATTTGACCCAGGAATAACATGACTTTTCTCGTATCTTCTATACGAGAGAAACCGGGTGAGAATTCACAGCCTAATAAGCTGACTGCGTTGGCACGTTGCATGTTTGTTTGAAGAGTTGGGAAGTCGGAGATGGTGGTGTCCATATATAATTTGAGTTCGATCATTGATGGACAATGTTCTGCAAAAGGGAGTAGTGCGGCAAGGGACAACGATGATTCCAGTGGGTATCCAGGCTCGCTGTTGAGTGAGAGGTATTGTAATAAGGGCTTGGCAATCGCGAGTTCTTGCATATCTCGATCCGTCAAACTCAATGGATAATCGTGCGATATCATGAATTCGATGAGGGATCGCATGCCGAGGATAGGCTTGATAGTTGTGAATGTGATACGAGGTGTGTCGAGAAGGGGCAATGAACGGGGGAAATCGGAGAGACGAAGTTGTAAAGAGAGGGTACTGAGATGGGGGTGCGAAACGGCTATGGATTCCAGGAAACTCTCGACTATGGCCGGTGTAGTATTTCCAGTTTCTTGGATAACGAGTCGTTGGAGACTGGGAGGGAATAATCGTCGACGTAGTATGTGGTCCGACATGAGGTCCTGCAAGTGTAACCCTATGGCGAGGTAGGTCAACGATGGGAAGGAGTTCACTTGTAGTTGCGGAGAGAACCTGGGGAGGTTTTCGCGGGGGGCCCCAAAGTAGTTTCCAGCGTAACTCTCGTATCCAATCGGACGCTTGTAACATTCTCCGTCAAAATCGACCACCAAAACCTTCTCCAGCTGAGATATCGCCTCTGCCATTTTCGAAGTCAGGGAGTAGAAGGGTATCCCGACGTGGGTAAGTTCGCGCAGGCCTCGCAAAAGGTCAACGACCTCGGCCTCCAGCTCAAGAAGCGAAGGCGATTGGCGGTTGAGCCATATGGCCATAAGCTGGAGGGATGGAATCTTTGATGTGATGGATGTAAAATAATCTGACATTGATTGGGACTGTTGTAAAATCGGCATGGCAAAAGAGAGGGCCTTGATACGATCGTGCAAAAGAACCTGCGACGAGAGCAAAGTGACCAAGTCGTCGCTTTGCCATGTGAGTCCCTTCAAGTTCGGAAGAAGACGTTGGGGAGAGCGGGCCCTCGATAGATCGCGGAAAACGCGGGGGGAAATGTTGCTTGACACGTCCAATTCGTACTCGCCTTCTGCCGGGTCTTCGATGTAGGCGAGCATGCGCACTTTGCGAGCATAGTAGTCAAATCTTACCCAAGCTGCTGAGGTTGGGGTGTTGCGGAATATCTACAAAGTGTCAAACGACTTTGCCATGAGAGCGATGAGAAAGGTGGCTTACAAGCTTATCGTAGTCCTCTTCATCTTGGGATTCTTCCAAGGGTGCAAGGATCTTGAATAGATTGACGGGTGTGTCCAACTCGTACCATAGGGTATTCAATGCGAGGTCAGACCATTGCTTGCACACGAGAGCGCTCCGAGCGAGTGTGCGTACGTCCTCGCTTCTGCAAAATATATTCTCCAGTAATTCGGGAATGAATAGAACGCGATGATGAGGCTCCGACGTTGACATGATCTGGTGGAACAGTATCCATGAGCTTGCCTTAGAGCAGTGAAGGTAACTCCGTACCTGCGCCTTCGATGGAAGACGAGCAATGGTCTAATACGTACAAAATTGAGCCAGGACCAACGAGGGCGACTTGTCGAAGCTATTCAGGACATCCAGACTGGCCTTGTTGTTGGCGCAGTGAAAGGCGCGTCGGGCGAACGCGTCGAGAGCCAAAGGAAGAAATTCAAATTAGAATAGCCCAAGGGGTTTGCAGGCGCGCGAAGCGCGACGTCAACCCTATACAGTCATCTACGGGTCCTTGAGACGCCAAAATTCATATCGCATTTAGCAGCCTCCACCGAGGCTTTCTGGAAATTTTGACTATCTAGTATTGTATTATAGAGTCTCAAGGTGCTGTATGGGTGTTTTGACGATCCATCGTTAGCTACTCGTTAATGCGAGACAAAACTCAGAGGAGGGTCATTTTGAGCCGATACAGGTCGTTGAGACACCTTGTCACGGTATAGTCACATTACTATTTTTGGTACCAGTTGATGTAATCAACGACTACATCGAGTGAGACTAGGAAAGGCGGGAAGTGCAAGGATCAAATGAAATCGTGAACAACCGAGCGTTCGATTCCTCGTGCTTGCACTTCCATTTTTGGATCACCTGGCAAAAAATCTCCCCAAGTCAATATCGATGCAACTATCTATTTCAACGACAGAGTCTTGTATAGGGAAATTTCGAGGACATCAGCTTTCCCACAAATGTCTGGAGAGTCTGGCACAGACGATTTCAGACGATTTCAGTTGTTTCCAGAGATTTTCAGGATGCCAGACTCCAGTCGACAAGCCAGGTTCAAATCCCGTCCAGAGCCAAATTTTTTATCATCATTTTCAATGAAGATATTTGGTTTCCAGAGTGCCAGACTCTCCAGAACACCAGACAGACAATAAAATAACAATAAATGCTTATTTAAATGTTGCTGTATGTACACATGGGTGCCGCTCACGTAGCTACACATATTATCCTACAGTACTGTCATTATCTGAGATCCGAGATGGAGGCCAGCAGGATGCCAAGAATGCACCGGTAGTGCCCGTCTGAATATCAGGTGGCCAGCGTTATCTGCAATGAGACCGACGCCCAGCGAAGGCATCGGTCTCGGATGAGGTGGGTATGGTACTAGAGATCAAGAGATAACCAATTGCAACTGCTCTTGTTGC
>KL197736.1:448057-476732 GCA_000697665.1 Jaapia argillacea MUCL 33604 | reverse complement strand
CATAGCAACCTGCCCAAAGAGTACCCTACAAGAAAATCACTCTATACCCATTTGACTGCCATCTCAAATCTCAGTCTAATTCCAAACACACCACCCAAGAGCAATTATGAACAAAGAGTATAAAATAAGAAAGAGGGGAATGTACCGTCTCAGTGTCCAATGCCTAATCAAATTTTCACCCACTACCAAACTGGCTATCCATCGACCCTCCGCCCCAAACACCCTGCAAGCTTAGCCCATCCCGTATCCGTCGTCCAATCCTCAAAACTATATTTTTTTCCCAGGTCCAACACGTGGAACATGTTCTCCCCAGCATGCATGCCTCGGTAGATGCCATTAGCGGTGAGGAGGCTTGAATCATTGAGAGCCCCACAAGCGGACGAACATGAGGGCAAGATGGTGTGCGCCTCCTGAGCCAGTGGACTGAACAAGTCAGGGAAGTAGATGGGTCGGAACAGCGACGGCATGTGAAGGTAAGCCTGAATTCTTACTAATACATGATCACTTTTCAACATGACCACAGAGTGGCATCAAGTACCTCGTTTGCTGGGACGGATTTGGAGCATCAGAGGACACTTGGCACCCATTATCGACGTTGTCGTGAGTCCATTCTTTTTCATTAGCTTCACATGACTGACTTGGGTAATAGGGGTTGTCGATCACTCATTCAGAAATTCAACAAGTCCGCTGGCTATACAAGTCAGAAACGACAGAAGACCTCCACCCTCCCCGATGGCATTACTCCCTCACTTGACCTTAGTGCGCCACACCTTTATGTACTACAGCAGCTTTGCAACGTGGTGGTCCTATGTTCATGCCTCGAATCATTTTGGCAGTCCAAGGGTTATGGATCCATCAGCTCTTCCTCAAAGGTCCAGGACTTCTGATCAATTACCCAACTCATCATCTGCAACAATGATCTTTACAATGTTGAACATCAAAATGGCAAGGCAGGCAGTGATATTTTCATACGCCAAGTTCATTTCCTCAGCCACACCATCCCGGTCTTATATGCTGCAGGGTCAAACCTCCATATCGCATCTGCAGTGGTCATGGTTGAGATATGCCGCTCTCTGGCACTCATATATGAGTGGTACCAGATTTGAGGACCTGACCTTGCTGCCATGCTGATCAATTCGTACTTGGATGATGGTCCTTGCAACTGAAGGCCACTTGTCCAAAGTTCGCAGACATCGTGGTCCGGGTGGTCGAGTACGTGGATGTGCATATGCAATACCTTGCTCGGAAGAAGAAACTAATGGAGGCCATGTGTAAAGAGGGAATTCACTGGAAGGGTGTGCCTCTGAATGCCACACCACCTGATCATTCTGCACTGCAGACTCTACTTGGGATCGAGGATGACTGTCATTCGGGGAATCCAAAACAATGTTTCAATCTTCCCACTCTTCCATCGACTCACCTTGCTAAGGATGCCAGGAGACCGCTCTACTGCCAGACTCTTTGTGAAGCTTGGTGGTCCCAACTTGTCAAACCCGAGCTGGCCAAAATAAACTCTGATCTCTGCAAGCAACTACCGAAGAGTTTGCGACTGAATACAGTGAAAATGGATGAAGTAACACCCCATGTCTCTGACCTATTGCTAGTTCGCAGGGCATTCTGCTATGCACTTCAGCAAACCCTGGAGATGGCCGATGGTATTTTTGCAAGTCCCTATATGGAGAAGTTCTTGGAAAATCTGTGCTTAATCTACACCTCAAAGCATGTCCCAACCTTCAGAAACTATCTTGATGACACCAGAGGAGCAGTCCTAAGTCCCTTCAGGGATTGGGTTGGCAATTACACCACAGCCCATCCTGGTGTCACCGAGGTATCCAAGGATCTCGCCAATTTCATTTGGCATGCGTTTGAGGACTTGAATGGTCAACAGAGATGGACCAAGTCTCACAGCAAATTTGTTGCTCATACATTGCCTTTGCCTCCCCTCCAAAACACAGGGCAAACTCTGACCAACTCATTGCAAGAGCAAGATCACATGGATGCAGGGTCACAGACACTCAGAGCCAGGTTTGGGATGCTGGGTTTGGTACTGAGAGAATCGTTGAACGCACAGTGAGGCCTTGGTGCTGGGTCAGATACTGTGTGACGACTGTACAGCGGCCTACATGCCGCCACTGGTCAACCTTATCCCAGTCTAACTGCTGACAATTTTGATCCCCATCGACAGGGATCAGAAGGTGTAAAGCTTTTTGCAGAGAAACTACCGCCTCACATGCTGACCAATGTTAACAGTCTTGCAGCTCTGCTTGTGTGGGGAAGTACAGGTCAGTCCCAAAAGACTTCAGACTTCATCAAGCAACGCCCAACTGCCTACTATAACACCCTCAATGAATGCATCAAGCGTTTTCGCAAGGCCGCACCAGCATCTGAATCAGTGCCTTTCTGCTTCAACAACCCTTGGGTGTGGGGCCAGTATAATCCTTTATTCAAATGCAATGCGGAGGATATCAAAACCAAGTTCGAGCCGATGTTCGCTGACTCCATATCCCAGAAATGGCAAGAATTTCTCGGTCCATTGTTCAATCAGGATCCCAAAAATAGCGATTTCAGGACTTGAAATGGGCCTCCCACCAAGACGTGGAGCGAAGCCCTCGCATTGCTCACCAGCTTGAATATTCCAACGTTCAGCAGCGAGCTGACCTCGTTCCAAGCAGCACACCACCTTGCATACACTGGGATTTGCCAAATGCCAACCATTGAAGATATTGGCTTATGGATATCAAAGAATACCAACAAGGGAGCGTATTCATCCCTGGCCAACATGGGTCTCCTATCCATTTCTGGTGCTGTCACTATCACCGCCGCATTCAGGGTTGTCTATGATCATCTCAACACTTATTTGACTAAAGATGACCAGCAGGAGCTGGGATTTGATGTTATATTTGTTGAACACGTGCTCTGCAAGGTGTCGAGATACTCCAAGTCACGCAGTTTCAAATTCCTTCATCTCGCCAACAAGGAGGAGAAGCGACTGGGCTCCTATTTTGAGAGGGGAGAGAATTTGACAAATAAGGACACTTATCCAATCCCCCTGCTTGTATAGGTGGGTAGCTTATCACTCACTCAGAGTCTTATGATGCTCAGAACTGTATGGTTTCAGGTGTACATAGAATGATACAGCGTGTAGGATTACCAGGTGGTGCACTGTATTAGGACACCATTCCAGACCTCCCAAACAGCCAATGAGTCTCCCATGGAAGAAATGCCAGCACTAGCTTGGGTGGAGGATTGAAGGATGGGAGAAACAATGCTCTAAATTTGCTGATGTCAACGTCAACCATGACTCATAAGCAACCACATAACAAACATCCCGGTGTTAGGCATTGAGGCCATATCTCCTACTTCAATTCCCCCAATTCCAGCGTAAAACCTAATGTATCAAACTGGCCATAATCAAATAACCGCACAGGCCAACACAGGGAAAGCACTCACAGGAAATGTGCCCTCAGCCCTCACCATTGTAACCTCCAACTCAACACCCTCCTTACCGCCCTCACCATCATCCCAACTCAAGCTCTGAACAGCGACACCTCACTCTGTTGTGCTGTCGCAATACCTGAAGTCATCACAGTGGTCATGAGGACCTTGCCCTACGAGCTCGATTGGTTGTGCGCCAAAGCGGTGGGTTCACGTCGAAGTATATGGGTCAACCTGGGTGTTCGCTGCCAGTGAGACTGATGGAATTTTGGGATGATGAGTTGGTTGCTGGTTCGGCGATTATGTCCAGAGAAAAACTCGTGTTAGGAGTGGGCGGATACACACAAAAGTAGTATGGATGATGAACCTGGTCTCTGCTGAGATGGGAACCTCTACTCCACCAGCCCTCGCACCTTCTCTTCTTCTGCACTGTGATCCACACCACACTGATCCAAGATATTGTCTTGGTGGAGATGGTGATCTGAAGATCTGGTCCTCAAATCAGCTGTGATACTAGATTGGCCAATAATGAGACTCCTCACCGACGATGGTCTGTAGTGTGATAAACCAAAAGAACCAAAGCCTTCCTCAAAGCACCATCTCCAAGCTCCTGACTGTGGACATTGGCATGAACCGTAGAGGACAGACCGGGGAAGTTGACTTCAAGGGTAGGTTGTCACGATCAAGCAAACTGGAGAGGGAAGGGGGCAAGGAGCTGGAACATATGTACTGCAGGGCAGTAGACTGGCAAAGTGGAAGCCAAGAGAGGTGCATGTATTTCTGAACATCTTGACACAAGTCAGGCTGGCAGGATTGCCACGGCCCGGGTGTTGACCAAAGGAGGTTCCACCTGCAAGTCTGCTACACCCTTGAGGATTGGATCTATTAAGAAGGAGAAAGTGTTGCAAAGGATTGGCTTGGTCCCAGGTGGGTACAAAATGTTCATAATCTTAGAGACCTTAATTTAATGCTTCATCTCACAGATGACTTGACCAGCCTTGGGAACATAGTAAAGATTCCTCAGTTACACGTCTGCTTGACCTTTCGCACTGAATTGAAGGGTCTTTACTCTGGTTTCCACCTGGAAGACTGTGTGCAATGTAGGAATATGAAAGCCCTTGGTAGAACAAGCTGTCGATTCAAAGGTGTGAGCTACCTCCAGATTAAATTCTGCGACTCTAACTTTGGCTGAACACGAATAGAATTCAGGATGGTTCTGGTTCGAGATGGAAAACCTTTTGGCGTTCAATTCACAGAACCATCAAAAACCCCTGCTGCACCAGCATATCCATCTGTCTTCAACCATAAGCACAAACAGGAGGATCTGGTTAGAAAGCAGGTGCATAATCCTTGACATTCACTAGAATTCATTGCTGAATCAACCTGAAGCGTCATCTTGCTGCCTTTCTACTCCCAGTGCTACAGAGAGAGAAGGAGCAAGGAAGTGTAGGTTGTGTCACCAAATGCGATTTGATTGTGACCCTGTGAGAGTACTATGGTAAGTTGGTTCCTTTGCTCTCATTGGCTTCATTTCTTGACAAATTGCTCTTAGAGTACTGCCTAACGACCATCTTCTCCAGTTCTTGGATTTGTATCCACTGTGGAATTGACATTTGCCTAGACTGTGCCAAGGTATATCAACTTTTTTTTTTCCATTGTCTCATACATTCAATTTCAGAGCAGGAGCTACTATTGCAAACTGCTTGCAGGGAGGTGGAGAACAAACTGAACCTACCCCATGAACTGGTCCACACTGTCTGCTTGACCTCAGAGGAGGTGGATGCCGCCCTGGAGCACATGAAGAGTCTCAACATTCACCAGCCGACAACCCAACCCAACTTCATTGCTGAAGTTCACGCTTCTCCAGCAAGCCTATCTGGACACACTCCATCATACTCCCTTGACACTCTTTCACAATCTGAATCTCAAACCATATGGACACAGTGTCTGCCCATTATAGTCAGAGGCACATCTGACCGGTTTCAGATGCCCTGGACTCCAGAGTCCTTCATTCAACACTTTGGGTCAGACAAATGCAAGCTTGTAAACTGCCAGGACAAGTCCAAACACTTGTCAACTTTGAGAGACTTCTTTCATCTGTTCTCCGATGCTCCAGACGCAGTTATGCCCAGTCTCATGTTGAAGGTATGGTTTGTTTCCATTGCGTTATATGGTTTTTGAAGCTGTGACAGGATTGGCCACCAACCGAACATTTTCGGACTGTGTATTCAACCCTCTATGATGACTTCCAGAAGGCCCTGCCAGTCCCTGACTACACCGAGTCTGATGGTGTCTTCAACATTGCCTCTCACTTTCTGTCAAATGGTGTAGCTCCTGACTTAGGTGCATGGTCTCCTTTTTCAAGTGTCAAATCACTAACCAGTACCCAGGGCCCACACTATATGTTGCTCTTCCTGACAAGAGTTTACACAGGACAACAAGGTTACACCTCGATGCAACTGATGCTATCAACATTCTTCTCCATGCCTCACCTGGTCCTGATGGCGAACTTGGAGGCACCCTCTGGCACATATTTTCCCCTGAGGATTCATCCAGTATCCGAAAGTTTCTCACCAATGGTGGTTACCACTGCGATCATGGTGATCCAATTCACAGCCATAACATATACTTGACGCCAGATTTACTACATCAACTGTGGGAGACTTATCTCGTACAGCCATTCCAGATTTACCAGGTTGCTGCTGGAGAAGGCCATCCAGATCATCCTTTCCCTCAAAATGAAGTCCATCGCCGCAATCTGGTGTCCATAGCTCCAAAAAAAATCAAGCAGAGATAGGCAAAGAGAGCCAAAGACACAATAGCACAGATGTCCTCAATTTTGGATGATTTTGAGCGCCGGTATCAAGTGAAAGGGTTGATCGACCACATGAGGTCAGTTGTCTTGCTATCTCTCCTCCCATTTCTGCTGATTGATGATATCCTAGGGACTCCCATCATGTACCTATTTCCTGGGAGCGGAGGAAGGAATTGATTGCAATGAGTGTTGGGGATTTTGTGATGGGGCTCGATGCAATGATTTCAGGAATGGAGTTTATTTGAATGGGCTGGCTGTGGATCCTGTCTGAGGAGTTTGCAATAACAAACCATTTCAGATGAATTGTCTCAATTGTAGATACATATGTGGTGGTGCATGGTTAAAGCTCCGCTTCAAATCAATGAGCCCATCATTCCAACTTATCTTCCTTGCCAAATAGTCTCTCTGCATGTCCTCTGCTGCAATTGCTTCTGAAAGCTTTGGCCAGAAAGGGTGACCTGTAGTCTCAGAGGTCTGTGGTTGGCAACCCTTCCCTTCGCTTCTTGAAAGCCTTAGCTAGAAAGGGTGATCTGGGAAGGTTGCTGTTGACTTAGCTCTTGTCCCTCATGTCGCTTCTGACGGCCCCGAGTCAAAAGGGTGACTTGGGAATTATCCCATCGCCTCTGATA
The DNA here is from genome assembly GCA_000697665.1 of Jaapia argillacea MUCL 33604. Taxonomy (NCBI): domain Eukaryota; kingdom Fungi; phylum Basidiomycota; class Agaricomycetes; order Jaapiales; family Jaapiaceae; genus Jaapia; species Jaapia argillacea. The sequence goes on along the minus strand of KL197736.1, from coordinate 469,853 downwards.
GCTCAAGCTGAAAAGGGTGAGCTGGGAGTCAGACATCCATCTACAGGTTCCTGTCGCACTTGAGGTCTGTCTGTTCTTCTGCATCTGTTCATTTCCAAAGTCATACTCATTGAATGCAAATTCAAGAGTAAGCTGTTATTGTTTGAATTATTAATCACCCCGTCAAGACGGAAGGAAAAGGGCAAGGTCCTCGCTGGCATTGGAGATGACGAGTTTAGGTTCTGATATTTACAACACATAAGTAACTTGCTTCACTTCCCACTTCGGCAGTGGTGAACGGTTCACACTGCACCAGATGTTGTAGTGGAATTGCAATTATACCAGCAAACAACAGGGAGTCGTTTGCAACTACCCCCAGGAAATGTATTGCAATAAGTGCTAGGTCCTTTGTGCTGTCTCTCCTTCAGGTCTGTTAGGTCTATGTGGTCTATGTGGTCCTTGTGAACCTATAGAAAGACCAATGTCCATGATGCTCAAAAGCTAATTCCATTCATGACCATTGCCATCAAGAATCCTGATGGCTACCGAGTTCTCGGTACACATCCACGATAGGTGCAACATATGGATCATTTGGGGGTTATGTCATCATGTTCAGAACATATCCCTCTCAGCCAGAAAAAAGCGAAAAATCATCAATAATCACAATAATATACATATAGCTCTGTCATCCTCGAGATCTTCCCCATCAAGCTCAACCATCCATAACTCTGTATCTTCATCAGCATCAATAGCCTCCTTGTCCTCGCCCTCATTCTCATCCTCCTTCCCACCATCCACCCCCACCACTTCACCACCTGCCCACCACACAGAAAAGGATTCTCGTATAGCCGAGAACATTGCTGCCTGTTGAGCGGCAAATGATTCCAGCCCCTCTTGTATCACAGGGTCCTCAGCCTCCTGCATGTCTCCCCGAGCTTGCCACCATTCAGATTTCCACCTGAGGAACTCCAATACTCTCTGCATCTCCTCCTTCAGAAGAAGGACCTCCTCCTTCCACCTCTCTGCCCTGGCCCTCGCCTTGGTCCATTCAACACGTAAGGCTACAACCCAACAGCAATGTCAGCGAGGAGTGAGGAAGATAGCATAATACTTACCATCGTGCATCACATCCGATGCTCCAACCTCAACCCTGTGAACCATCCAAATCCAGCAAATCTTCCTCCTTTCTTCCCCTGTTCCCTTCGGTCTCTTCGCCGTCCTCTCTGATTCCACCTCATCAGCTTCCATACAACGTAGATCCTCATCTCGAAGGACCTGGAGTGATGTCTCCCAATCACCTGGCCCAACCAAATGCAACTTGGCCTCCTGCACACGTCGATACTTCTCGGCATTGAGACATTTTTTTGATCATTGGTGTTGATGGCTTGACAAGCGCGAGTGTTGGGTCCTTGATGCCGAACATTGACATTCTTGTACAGTAAGAGTCGTGACTTCATGTGGAGATGGTTTCAAATCTTCGTGAGAGCATCATGGCATTGGGTATCACAAAGCTTGAGCTCCATAGCGGCTAAGCTCTGACCCCCAGCAAAATTGCATTGGCTTGGGGCCAAATCAGAGGGAAGGAGCAGGGGAGCTTTCTCAGCTGCATCGTGATCAAGACCTGCGAGGGTTGCAAGGGCTTGGAGTGTGCCAGGGAGATAAACAGCTTGAAGCTCTCAAAAGCAAGCAATCCTTTTTCAGAGAGTGGTTCTCTTCTCAAGAAGGTCGGCCGCTTGGTTGCTTGTCAACCTGGCGGTTGATCTCGTATCCGCTAGAACCCTTTGCCTACAATTCTATCAGATCCAGCAGGTAAAAAAAGTGTTGAGGTACATACTGCTGTTCCTCCAGATCGAGACCAGCCATTAGAAATGCTGTCGCGCTCATTTTGTGCACAACAGCTGTGCTGGCACGCAATGACGCCGCCTCCTCCTGAAGAAGCTCAAGACAGATGTCTGCTTCACTCAGCCCTATGAACTCAGTCAGCCTGTGGTATACATCAAGAATTGGTTAATTAGATACATACCTGACTTATGCAACTCATACAGATTTGGCTTGGTTTGGTCCTGCTCCCACATCTCAGCCATACCCTGCCATGTTGAGACACTACTCGGTTCCAGCCCTTTGGAGAATGTTTGAAACACATCTTGCTGGACCTGGTGCTCCTTATGGGCATTCACTAAGAACTTCTGCCAGTTCCAGTAGCCCCAGTAATCAACCATGGTGTCATGCCAAGCACCAGGCCCCATCTCCTTGGTGCTACTCGAGATGGGCTGGATAGCCCACCATGCCCACTCAGGGGTCTCGGCATCTGTCCTACCGGCACCAACAAGATAGTTGAGGGAGTATTTCAGTTAACAATATTCACGGTGGCTGTGAAGATGGAACTCCGGTATGACATATGAAGTTCGGTTGGGGGGGAGGCTGATTTGAAGATGTGGGGGCAGCTGCCTGATGCGCTCAAGGAGATAAATATGCCACTGGCATATGATATCGTATGAAGCAACCTTCTTGAGTTCCTGGCTGTAATGGGAAACGCCAGATGCAAAGATGTAGTCCATGTTGCAATACCTACAGAGGAGGTTAGTCAGGGAAAACAACACTAGATCAATGAACGAACCTCTCTCCCACTTGTATATCACCAATGCCATCACCCAAAATGAATTCATGTCGCACGCAAGACACGGCTCCAACGCCCATTACAGCGTACCCTTTCGAGAACTTGGTATTGGTGTGATTGAGGGTGGCCAGACCGGTGCACGTACTCATCTTTGTAACCCAGTTAGCAACTTGGTCAACGGTAGAGAAGTCAATACATACCTCCTTCTGATCAGTGTACTTGAGCAAATGGTCCTTGTAGGGGTGGTCATCAACAAAATATGACCACCCGGTTCCTAAACCAGGGTCCTTCTTATCATTCGATACTAAGCACCACTTGAGACAGAAACATGCATCGATTGAGAAGAACACAAAGTACAAAAACCTAGCACCTGTGCATGAGCAACTAACAGCAACCAGAGGGTAAAAGAACATACCGCATCTCCCGTGGCGCTTCATTCCAGGCATCAGGTAGGTTGATGCCAGGATGGGGGCAGGCTGGGCAGACAATTGAAAGCTCAGCGTTCTTTGTCCCCCTCACACCAAGCGGATTGTGCCCACACCCTCCTCGCTTCAACATCTTGAGATGGCGCCACTGTCATACAACACGCATGAAGGCCTTATAGCAATCCTATATGGCATTGATGAGTAACTAAAAACAAGGAGAACGGAAAGAAAGAAACCAACCTTGCAAGGCTGAATCCCAGTATTGTCTGTGAGCTTCTCCAGCAACATGTAGATATCAAACATGGACCCCTTTCCCTGCAGGCAGAAGAGGTGAACCAAATCTAAAAGGCGGAAGCTGCAACAGGTCTGTGGCTCGGAGGTCGTGGGGGCAGGAAACCAGCCATATCAGAGCAACTGGGCCCAAAAGCTACCCACTTGAGCTGCTTGGTCACATTGACAATACTTGACTGAAACCAGGTGGAAGCCGTTGGTGTGGAGAACAAGAAACTCCCGTGGCGCTGGATGAGGGTTGGGGCAGGGGTCAGCATGGGGGCTATGTCCGAGCTGAATCGAGAGGCTGAGAGCTTTGAGCATGGTTTGTTTAAAGAATTGTCCATTCCAGTGCTAATCTTCCATCAATACAAAGACAATAGCCCATGGATTAAGTCACATACCTCAATGCAATGAAGAGAGTGGACGGAATGAGCATGAACAACACAACTCTCACAATATAATACCCCCCCAAAACAGTCTTTGCACCGGATCGTGGCCACCCCAGGGCTCTCAGCCAGGCACAAAGGACATACACCGCCAACATGGCCCCTGTGACCATCGTGACATAGCAACTCAAGCAGATATTCATCCCAGTAAGGGATCCAGGCTTGCAAAGGCTCATCCTGGGTATTCAATCAATAAAAAAGGCTATAAAATAATGTGCAAAATGATGCACCAAAGAGAAATACTGCTTAGCTCTGGCCTTCCCCAAAACTTCAACAGGAGGTTCGGACAAACCATCCAGACAGAGGCCAGCCATAGCATCAGCAACCCAAGGATGGTCCTCGGACACATCAGCACCCTCCCTGTTGACAGATTGTCCTCCTTGAGTGGACAATTGGTCCCGTGGCACAGAGACAAAGTCTTCACGATGAACAACATGGCGAGCTCAGGCATCTACAGTCGTAGCATCTTCAGTCCAGGTACAAGAGTCATTGTCAAGGTCGGCCAGAGTAAAGTGAAAGTCCTGAACAGAGATGGAGGAGCGGTTTTCTGGTGCATCTGCCTTTCGTTTGCCACTGCATGTAGTCATTGTTGTAATTCAAACGAAACAAATGTGATGGATTTGTGAACAGTCATATCTCACATGAGATGTTCCACCTGTAATAAAACACAGAGTTGGGAAGGGTTTGAATGCCCACAAACCCATCCATCCCAATTCCTATGCCAGGTGAGTAAGTTCCGAGTATTTTATTCCTCCCTCTTCCATTACCATGCCCAAGAACCCAAGTGACTCGACTTTGGGACATTGGGACCTCTATGGCATGGCAAATGCATTGAGGAAGACGTGTATGTGAATGCACCACACCATTTAGATGCTTAAACCCATACTAAACAGTCCAGCCCACTTGACAATGTACCATACCTTATGGCCTTGCCCATGTGGGCCCACGAGCCTATTGTAAATGCTAGATACATGTGGGCCCACTGCTGTAGGTATGTGTTCCCCATGTATGGGCCCAGATTTGATTAACTCTTGCTTTATTGATGGGCCACTGGCTGCTCAAATGGTATGTATGGGCCCACATAGTGATAATGTACCTAAGTTAAATGGATGGGCTGCTGGGTGTTCAAATAGTATGTGTGGGCCTACATGGCAATAATGTACCCAGTCAAATGGATGGGCTGCTAGTGAAATCCATCAAATTACATGGATGGGCCTACATGCATTGATTAATGTACTCTCCTCATATTCTGTACACAACCCTACATAAACATGGTGAATTGATGGGTTAGGTTTCCACAAGTGTTTGTCATCTTAACTTAAAGATCCATTGGATCACCACTCTTTTTAGGAAAATTCTGCCATCTAAGTCACTGTTCAATACTCCAGTCTTCAATGCCTAGGTTCAAACTTTACAGGACATCTATTCTCCAACTTAAGCTCAATTCGATTGAAATCTCCAGATGATAGTTCTACAAAGATTGTGTAGCAATCTTTGGATATTATCTGACTAGTCCAAAGGACCTGAACACTGCAAAGATCTTCCATGGGATCTTCGGGTTCCCCAAGTACATGTAAAAGGGCCAAATACAATGAGTTGGGAAATACTACATGGTGAAAACTCAGTCATTGAAAATTGGTATCTTGCAGAACAGACGACCATGAAGCAGATCAAAGGGAAATTAAGGTCATTTCTAGAGAAGAGATTATTGTGAAAAGTGGTCAGACCATCTACAAAATCTTCAATAGAAGTTCATTTCCCAAACAGGAAGTTTGTTGCCCAAACTAGAAGTCTGACCCAGGAGTGACCACCTAGCCTTGGTCCCAACTTCCATCATGTCCGGTGAGTAGCATCTAAAGACATCTTTCAGCTCATTGCTCAGAAGTCGCCCAGATCTACCTGGAAATCATGATATCTGGGCAGTGATTGCCTCATTCATCATCCAGACAATCAATGAGTCCTTTGCATCCTGTCCATGCCCTGGCCTAATTGTGCATCAGAAGGCAATGGCGATTGGTAGGGCACACATGGAGATATTTCATGCAGTGATGCAGGCCCTCATGCATGAAATCATTGTTGATTTGGACCGGCTTGGGGCTCACTACATTGGCATCCTGCATCCAAGAAGCATGCAAGTCATCCACCTGCATAACTACAGAATGCCTTGTCATCCTGGCGGGTATGCATTGCATTTGATCCAGATGAGCACCTGCCTTGTTGAGTTGGACATTTGCAATGCACACCCTGATTTTATCTGGCAACTCCTGGAGCTAGCATCAGACCTGGCCTGCCTACAAGCTCTGAAAGTTCGAGAATGGTTTGTGTTCTGTCCCACTCTCCCATTCCATACTCATTCCGTAGCTTTTCTCAAGACCTTGCAAAGTATCCCATCGATATTCCAACCATACGAGGTCGTCGAGACCTGGACTTCAGCGACATGGGACTGTTTGGATTTGAAGTAGATCCAGTCACGAGGGACTACACTACTCTGGCGGCTCTACTTTGCAGCTAGATACCGAAATTCCAGAAACACCTATGAATGCACCGCAGTCTTTGCCAAAGCAGTGGACTGGTCACCCATTGAGGAGCTCCATATTCATAGCAATCCCAGTTGGCAAAAGCCATCACCAGTAATATCTGGATTGTTCAATGCCTTCACCATTTTCCAGGATGAAGAAAATATCACTATGTCAGCACTGAAGGTTCTCTCCATCCCCAACCTCACCTCTCGGACATGCTCAAACGTACTTGAGAAGCTCCATGGCCTTGAGTACCTTGCCATTCAGTATGACAACTCTCCACAAGATCTCACAACAATCATCATCCCAGCCACAGTCCGTGACATCAGATCCCCCATGTCTCTGGCACAACTCACATCACTTGCACCCATGGCAAGGTTAGAACTCGTCGGAACCATCCATGAATTGCCGGGGTTCAATGAGCACTTCACATCCATTGGAACAGGGCTAGAGAGACTCCAAATCACCATTGGATCTTATTCCGTCTTACGTCATCTCACTCGGCTCCTTCCTGGTGTCTCTCATTGGAGGGTTGATTTGGGCAGCTTAAAGGCATGTGCTGCTTATGCGGACGATTCACACAACTGACACCAGTCCAGATGGATGTTCAATCATTGTTGGATTCCTTCAGTATGATGGAAGGATGCCGGTCTTGCATAGTGTCAGCGGGGGATAGAAGCATGGATATCGAATGGGGACATATGACAGGCAAGGGAGTACATAACATAAGTATTCATTGCATAGTGGAAATCGAGGAAATCGGGTTGGGGGGCCTCATGTAACCAAAAGTCCGTTTCAAAACTAGTGAATTTTATGCTGCCGACGCATCAGAACACATCCAAAATTGATCCATTGAAAGGGAAAAAATCGCGACCGCCCTCAGCAAGTGATAAATATTTACTCCCAAAAATCGCATACTCCAAACACTTTGCAATCCATAGGCTTTGAGCAATCTTCATTGCAATGGACCAATACTCAGTCACATCACGATCATACCCAATCTCCTCATCGCACAAGGCTTCCCTCGCTTTTGCAAGGGCCACAGAGTCTCCCTCACGAGGTGTGGAGGTGATGACATCTGTCATAGTCGGCTCAATATTCTTGGTGGTCTGGGTGACAAAACATTCGAAAGTTTGATTGAAGTCCTCAAGTCCTGTGGAGTGGATGTTGTAACCTTGCAAATTCCCAATCATAACACTGTGATCCAAGTGCTTTTGGAATATGCAGAGCTGGTGATAAATCACAGGGGGGAGTTGACGAAGGTGAGCAGCAGTGATGTGTTGGGCAATCTCCACCATGGGATGTCGGATAAACTGTGGTTGTGTCAGGGTATGTAATGGAAGATGGGAAGATGGTACCTGGAGAACACCAAGCGCCGCATCCCATGCATCATCGAGGACTCTGTCCGCCTAATGGTAGGAATTGAGCGGATGTGAGAGCCAGAAGGCGAAGGGATACTAACTGGATACAGATTTGTTGCATCATTGGGCTTATGGAGGGCTGAGTTGAATATATTTTCACAAGGTCAGGTCAACTCACTCGCTTTTCTCCAGTTCCACCTGGCGAAGATGGGGACGGAGATCGATCAGTCCCATCATCAGACTGTTAGGGGATGAGTGAGAGATCATTGATAACAGGTGTTGTCGACTCACTGAAGACTCTGCTGCCCTGCCCACCTTCGATGGAGAAGGAGATCCCGCCCCATGAATTGACTGCTGAAAGATGAGTGAACTCAATTCCACGGACTTTGGGATTTACATACAAAAACCTCTACTTCATCTGAACTCGACGAGGATGAAGATTTACTACTTCGTCCATTGGACTGTAACGACGTGAGCAGGGTGCATTTGATGAGGCTTGAGACGGACTTGCCAGAACTTCAACGTCTCCATCAGCTCTCAATGGGGATGGAGGATGAGGGGCCAAAGGAATTTCATGATTGCCAGGATTGGACTCCTCCATAGGTACGTCAGAAGCAAGCTGATCCACCATGTCTTCCAGATCTGAATCGGGGTTATCCTGATCTGAATCGGTGTCATACTCTGCAGCATCGTGTTGAAGTTCCTGTAACTTGCCGTCGGTAACAGATTGGGTGTGACAAAGCAACATACCTTCAGAATTAAGTGGCGATACAGGTTGACAAGGTTCTGGAAGTCGCAGAGCTCAGCCTCCTCGCTGATGGGTGGCTTCTATGAAAGAGGATCAGTCCTGTCCAGAGTGGGAGAGACAGCTCACCTTCTGTTCATCGAGATCAACCGGGAGAAACATTTCACGGAATTGAGCAACACCCTGATGAGGATCTGCAGCGAGCCACCATTTGGGCAGGGGGTCATCCTCCACAGGAGTTGGATGATACCCTGACAGGTCAATCTCGTTGAAACGATGACTGGCTTGCTGCAGTTCGGTCCAAAGAGCTTGAATCAGAGCAGAACGATGTGGGTGTCCAGAAATGCAGGACATGCCCAACAACCAATAGGCGGGAGCCTAGTCGACGATGGCATGGGGTCATTGGGGGAGGAATTGTATTGAGGAAAAGAGATGACAAACCAGCTCCATATCAAAGGCTCGTGCCCAGGCGAATTGTGAGCGAAGTATCTTGCGATCGCTCCTTCTTCTGAGGGCTTTGAGGGCAGTATAGAGACGGTACTCCAGCCTTTGAACAGCGTAGCTAACTTGCGCAGATAGAAGATCAGCCTTGAAGGCAGGAATAGGCCTCTGCATTTGGACAGAATTGGATGAGAAACCGAGGTGTGATGTGGCACAGATGTTGGTGGAGAGATGCGGAAGTTGCAAAGTTCTCGCAGGAATCCCGAGCCCGAGATTGCTCCTATCCATATTGGGACTGGCTCGGCAAACGGAATAACCATCTGTCTTGCTGTTGTTGTGCCAAAATTTGCCGATAGGGGAAGATAATGGATCTTCAGAGGTTGAATTCACACAGGCATAAAGTCATCTACAGTACTCCGGGAACTCCACCTCGGAAGTGCCGCCACAGAAGTTCCGTCTCAACAGCTCCGTCGATCACCAGGCCTGGCTTGCAATCTGGAACAATAAACTGTCTTGCTACAAATGATGTGTGCTTGGACCTGTAAACTCGCATTGACACTGGGGACAACACCGGTGAATTCAATCATATAAATGAGTCCTCTCTGGAAACACTGCTAATGGAAACACTGCCCAGACATTGCCTCGAGCAGGCTGAATCAGAGGCTCTCCTCGAAAACTCCATTCTGAGGAGAGACTTTTGCCACGGAAGTTCAAGGCAGCTGTTCCAATGCAGCCTGTCCAAGGCAGAGTTTCCGAGGCAGAGTTTCCAAGGCAGAGTTTCTGGGGCAGAGGTTCCGAGGCGGAGTTTCCACAGAGAAACTTGAAGATGAAGTTTAATTCAATTGGAAACACTGCATCAGATACAGTGCACCGAACGTGCTGCGTCGGAGGTTCCACCTCGAAAACTCCGCTCTGAATCAGAGGTCCCAAAGCAGAGTTTCCAGGGGGACGTTGCAGGGCAGAGTTCACTGCGATTAGACACTGCACAGGAAACTGTCTCGAGCGTGCTACTTCGGAGGGTCCGCAACGGAAACTCCGCTCTAAGGCGGAACTTCTATTGTGGAAGGTTTGAGGAGGAGTTTCCTAGGTTAATTCAATTGGAACCACTGCACTAGACACTGTGCATCGGACGTAGGTTCCACCTCGGAAACTCTGCTCTGAAGCGGAGTTTCCGAAGTGGAGCTCCCAAGGCGGAGTGTACAGGGGGACATTGCAGGGCAGATTTGCATGTGATTAGACACTGCACTGGACACTGAGTTTAGAGCATGCTGCATCGGAGGGTCCACAACGGAAACTCTGCTCTGAGGCAGAACTTCCATTGTGGAACGATTGAGGCAGAGATTCCAAGGTGGAGTTTCCAAGGGGAAATTCGAAAGCGAGGTTCACTGCAAATGGAAACACTGCACCAGACACCGTGCCTTGAGTATGCTGTGTCGGAGGGTCAACGTCGGAAACTCCATCTTCAGAGTGGAGTTTCTGAAGCGGAGTTCCCATGGGTAACGTTCCAATGCAGAGTTCACTGGACTTGGAACCTGCCTGAACTCCAGTCTGCCTCAGAAACTTCTCTCTGAGGTAGGACTTCTATCGTGGAACTTTTGAGGCGGAGTTTCTGCGGCGGAGCCTCTGAGGTGGAGCTTCTGAAGTAGAGGTGGAGATGCCGCTTTGGAACAAACTTCATCTTAAGAAGTCACTTTGCAGCTCAGGACCGTTCGAAACAGCTTAGAACCGATCAACAGATCATGGGTCAGATATTCCATGACCTCATACAAATGAGGCTCAGTTGGAGAAATAGCAGGATGAGAAAAATCATAAATACAACATTCAAGACATTATTTCCATCCCCTAATTACTGGAAGGTTGGTGCAAACCGCCTGGAATGCAGTCTCACCGTTTTCTGCCATTTTTTGCCACATTGCAGCTTGCTTAGTGGCATAGCATCGTTTTCCATGGTCATCAGAACCTACACTGTTGTTCATTCGCCTCAGCCAGATCCTGGATTGGTTTTTGAACCACTGGATCGTCCAGTTGATCTCGTGGTAAAGGATGGTTGCTTCTTCCTGCCACCTATCCCGTTTACACTTTGCTCTCAGCCAATGGACCCTTGTGACTGATCGATGGTGAGCAAGTCCTGGATTCAATATGTTGTGGATTGACTTACATTCTGTCATGTATGGATCGTCCACTTTATTTACGTCCAGAGACCAGAACCATGCAAGCCTCGTGTAACGCTGGCCATGCATTCCTGGATCAATCACGAACGTCTCTGCCTTCATCTGTTCCTTGGTCAGAACCTGGAAACGATCCATCACGTCGCGATTGGCTCCAAGGAGAACCATTGCCTGTCGACATGCAACATACACCCTTGCGTGTCGTTTTACAGTGTCCTCCACAGTGGTTACTTCTCGCCAAGCACGGGTCTTCTTCTTCTGAGATCTACCTGGCCGTACCTTTGTCTGGAATAAAAATGATTTGTGGCCCAAGGCAATTCGAATCTCATGGAGTGTGTCATTTGCCTGGCCCATTCAAAGCTGCAATCCAGCTCCACAAGGTTGGCAATCTTCCTCCTCTTACACTCGTCCAGCCCCATACTGGATGGCAATGGAAGTGTGGCTCGTTCCACAGGAGATGACTCCTCTGGATCAATGTATCGCCCCAAGAACTCTGTTGGGTCATCATCCTCCATGATATCGAACTCATCAATATCTGTGTTGATTGTCGCCACTCTGTCGGAACGCATAGAGTCCATGGACTGCCCAAGATAAGTTGGAGCCCCCAGGCAAAATTCGTGGATGTCGTGCTCCAGCCTCTGTCACTTCTCCACTAGAGTCAACCTGTCCTTGAGGGAGGGTTTCTTGCCCAGCTGACGGATGGAGGATGCAAGGTCCAGCCTGTTACAATGTCAGCCAATATTCTGGGAGTCAATATGTTAACGTACTGTGACTTCTGTAGTTTGAACCCCTCGATGAGCCATGCGACGGTCCCACTCACCAGACCCATCGGTTGCTCAGTGGTCATCAGTTCAAGCTGCACTTCCTTTCTTCCAGGAGCTATGATTGGGTTTGTCACTGTAATCTTGGGAGGGTGTAACCACCTCACCTTTCGCTGATGAGACATCGAAAATATCCATCACTGAAGGGTCATCTAATCTTCTTCGGTATGCATCTTGCTCCTGCTCCAGCCAATCCCTTCTGATCTCATCATCTATCCTCGCATCCAAATCTTTGAATGCCTCGGTGCTTGACCCCACCCCTTCACAAGTTGCCTTCAACTTCCTGCAGATGGATGAGGCTGGGGAAGATTAGGATTTGAGTCCTAGTTAAAAGTTTGTACTCACTCATATTGGCAAATTTCATGGAATTCCAGAAGCCCATGTGGTCGTTCAGTGTCTCCTCACGATGAGACGTTGTCATCGTCCGCGTGCAATCCTACAATCTCGTCAAGCGGTCGCCATGTTGTCTCCACAATTTCCCCTTCAATCATGCCAGCTCCTACAATATAATCTGGTGAGAACCTTGGGGTGCAGCTGTTCTGATGTCCATGAACATGGAACAGCCCAATGCCCTTCTGCATTGTGATTCCTGAGGGCCAAGCATCGGACAAATGATGCTCTCTTGAATTCACTTTCACAGGTTGATGTGATACTGGCACATCACATCATACAGCACCATGATGAGTCGGAGTATTCCGACAGTTAAGAGAACAGCCTGAGTCAAGGAATAATCTATGTTCATTTGTCTAGGGGATGATCAGAATAGGTGACCGACTGACAATCGAAAGACTCACCTCTCTCCCTTCTGAAAATCAACTGCACAATGGGGAGCAAAGCAGCCGTGCCTTGCACATACCATTGCCCCAATACCTGTAGCATCCAAGTCATGACAGTCGGCATTTGCTTGATTCATGGCTTTGTGGTTGTGACAAGTTGATTTCTTCAAAATGTCAGGCAACGTGTGGGGTTATATGTTAGCTTCACCTACTGGTTTATGATTGATGGCAATCCTGAGGTGTTCCTTGTAGGGTCCTTGCTTCACCATATACTGAGCTCCTTCGTCGAGGTGGACGTCATCCCAGGGATTTGCCATTTGAGATGCTCGGGTCCAAAGCAACCATCCATGACAAAGGATCGCATGTAGAGCCAGCTGGTCACAGTGAGCAGAGGTTCATGGGGAGATGGGCTGGAGAAACTTACTCTCTTCGGTCTTCCAGCCACTCATTTGGGATGTTAATTCCAGGTTGTGGACATGCAGGACAAAATAACGCAAGCCCTCCAGGCTGCAGTTGCCCATGGTCATAGGGCACGCCTCCCCATTTCTGATAGCAGAGATTCCGGCATTGTCAGGTGACGCGGAGGAGGGCAAGGTAACGATCCTGTCCTCTGATTAGAATGATTTTTTCGAAAGATGAACAGAGGACTCACGGGTACTTCGGAAGGGAAGGCCATGTTTGTTTTCCTTTTTGACTTCATATGAAAGCTCATTACCGACACCTTGCAAACCAAGTTGTCCATTGAAAAATCATCCAGCACCTGAAATGTGAACGCAGTACGAGGATCCCTGACCGTTGAAGGGAACAACCCCATATCCAGGAGCTGGAGGTCGCATCACAATGCATTGTGGCAACCACAAAAGACAACTGGTAAAGAATGCATGCCGTTGGAGTCCATGACAACCATACGTCGAGTACCCCCAAAGGTCCCTAGGAACGGCATATCTTCAAAATCGCTGTCCTCATCCTCATTTTCCTGATCGCTGAAGTCCGTATTGTTCATGCTTGGGCAAGGTTTGCCGCCGTGGCCTAAATGTAGGTGTATTCCTGCTTCGGAGAGCCAAGATGGTGCAAAGTATCCCTCACCTCCCCATCTCTCAACCCTATGAAATGGAGTATGGAAATGGGACCTCCTGTTACGACTTTGTATACCCGTTTCATTTTTCGTTATCTTATCTTATCTCGGACATCTTATCTCGTCTTATCACACCTTCTCTCAGACTCGTTCTATTTATATCTCATGGTACTATTATTAACTCAACTTCTCAGTCTATACCCCATTCGGCTGGTTACCGATTCCCTGGACGTTCTACTTTATTCTGTACCTTTCTATCATGTTCTCTTGTATTCCCTGGACGCTATTCTTAGCGCCTTCTATACCATTCTACTATGTTCTCCCTTCCTGGCCCTAGTATATAAGGCGGTCTCGCCCTCCTGTATTCCTTAAGCTTGTCCACTTGAACAATACGGCCTCTTAGCCTGTACCCTTCAACTGGTTCGCTCTCGTTCGTCATCCTCTACTGCTTCTATTGTCATAGCCTGAGTATCCGGTAAGTGAAGTATCCAAAGGACCTACAAGCCTTACTCGCTACCTTCACTAATGCTAAGGCGCTCGTAACACTTGGACAAGCTTTCTACACCCTACTCACCCTACAACACCGATACAGTCAGGATCTGTGACCTCCCCCACCCTGGAATCATATCGCGTTGTCATAACCAACGAACCCCACTCCAGTATCATAAATACCATCGACATCCGACCCCTATTTCTAGTACAACGATCCGACAATAAACAGTTTGTATTCGTCAAACGACGAGCCGTACACGCCCTTTACCCCGTCGGTAGACCACAACTAGAAACCCCCGCGGCATTATCCCCTGTCGCTACCCAATACTACACACCATCCCCCAAGAAACGACGAGTTAGGAAACATTCCAAACTCGCACATATCTTAACTATATTTCAGGCCATCAGCGGATCACAAAGCTGGCAGAAGTCAGGATCCACATTGATGCCTTTCTAAGCGCGTTCCTGCTCATCACCCAAGAACTTGATCAACTATACCCCCAGCTCAACATCGTTTCCAACGACCTGATTGCCCTTCGCACACGAATCAATAACATCATCGAGAGAATACGCCGACAAGCAGAAGAAGTAGAACTACTCCGCCAGCAACACATCGAATTAGTCCCCCCACCCTCACGCACCTGTCAAGATTGATCCCCACACAATCTCCATCTATCAACAACACCCGCTTCCGGCTGGCACCCACCCACCTACCTTCCAAGAACTCAACAGGTACAAAGATCACATCAAGGATCAGATCCATTACGACGAATCAAACGGACTATTCTACTTTAACCGAAACCCCTTCGTTATCAAAGGTGACCAAGGGGTTACCCAGTTCGGAAAACCGTTCCAATTCACCTTCAACCCAGACCTCCCCAACTTCTGAGAGTACATCCGACTTCACCCAGAAGTCTTATCCCAGAACCCTACCACTCCCGAAACCGTTAGATCTCCACCAACCAGCCCTGTATCACCCCCAATCGCCTCCCCTACCCCGCTCATCGCATCCTCGTCCACCCAACCCCCGTGGTCTAACCCCTATCAGAGAGTCTCCAGAGGAGGAACCCCTCGACCCAAACCACCATCGCGACAACCTAGTAGACAGTCAGTCGGTAGCAATCGAGGACTACAAGAATTACAAGAAGCTGTGTCTAGAACTGCTTCTAGAGCATCTTACCGAGCCCCTGAAGCATCAGACGACGACCACTCAACCACCGAGGAAGAAGCGGAAACTCAACCCGTCAACGCCCCCATCACTGAAGAACCTGAAGATTCACACCCCCCAGCACAGAACCCTCCTACCGAGCAAACCTATCCTGAGGAAACTGCCCCCATCCGCAACACACCTCCACTCGACCCACCCAACCACCCCGTACCTACTCCAAACCCCCAACCCCAGATCCCATCTGTTCCACCGCCACCTCCACCACCTCCACTGCTCCCACCCGGACCCCCCACCGCCAACATCATGTCCGGCGCTACCAACAAAGGACCTAAACTCGCCCCACCCTTGGTCTTCACCGGCGATCGCCGACGGACTGATAAATTTGTTCAAGAAGTTAAACTTAACATTGGAGCCAACCCAGACGACTTCGAAAACGAATGGGCCAAAATCACATACACCCTTTCCTTCATGAAAGAAGGCACCGCCGGGTCCTGGGCGATGAAATGCATTGAGGACTACGAGAAACCCACCAGCCCCTACACCAAAGCAGACGGAACCAAGGACTCATGGGACGAATTTATCGCTCGCATCAAGGACGTGTTTAAGGAACTAGACAAGGGAGGAACCGCGAGGATGCAAATTCAGAACTTATAACAAGGAAGATCCTCCGTCAACGATTACGTTGCCAAATTCAAGGACCTGGCCCGTTACACCGAGTTTAACAACGCTGCCCTACTCGAGTACTTCAAGAAAGGACTCAATTGGGATATCCTACGGGCCATCATCCATCTTCCCACCCCGCCATTGAACTATGCCAACTTTAAAGCCGCTGCCATTCAAGAAGACCTTCTCCGACAACAAGCCGCAGCCAAGAAATCCTGGAGATTCCGATCGGCCAAACCTATATACCCAGACGACCCCACCCCTCTCTATCAATGCCCCTACCAATCGGAAGGCGTTCCCATGGACATCGACCCTGCCTGCTTCGGGAGGAATTGACGTACCAGGCAATTTAGACGACTAGACGATCAAGAACGAAAGAAGTTAAGGGACACTAATGCATGCTTCTACTGCAGGAAACCCAGACACTTCTCCCGCGATTGCCCGGATAAACAAAAGAAACCCTTCAAAAGGCGCTTCCAAGCAAGGGTCGTTGAGGTGGGAGAAGAAAAGGAGGAAGAACCAAGGGACGTGGGAAAAGAGATCAGGAATCTCTTACAAGATACTGCAGAGGATAACAGATGGGAAGTGGTACAGACAGTGAGAGAAGAGTTTGCCAAATTGGGTTTTTAAACCACCTTCCGCCTGTGGCGAACGAGAAGGTTAAATGAGATTCCTTTAATCGATAGCAAGTCTTGGATACCCCCGAATTATTATCTATTTCCACTCTAAAAAATTCAGGAACCCCATCCCTACATATCCAGATTGAACTTATTGGAAGGAATCGAACCACCACCACCAAGGCCCTAATCGACAGCGGAGCCACCGGAAATTTAATCAGCTACGAGTATGCTGTCAAAAAACAAATGAACCTTCAGAAACTACCGACCTGAATCCCAGTTCACAACGTCGACGATTCTGAAAATGCGAACGGAGAAATTCGCTACTACGTCGAACTGGGAGTCCGAATCCACAGACAAGAAGAAGGAACCCACACGGAAAACAACCGATTCTATGTAACCAATATAGGAAAGGAAAACGTCATCCTCGGAAGCGATTGGTTACTAGAGCACAACCCCAAAAGAGATTGGCAAAACTACACAATTAACCTCAGTCGATGCCCCGACACATGCCAGGTCCAAGAAGGACCTGTAGTCGCACGAACCAAACCGGTCCCGAAGGCTCAAAACTGCGAAACAGAACCTATCGAAGTCAAGGGAAACAAAACCAAAAAACGTAGACCACAAAAAATAGAAGCACCCCCATCCGAATTATGGACCACAGACGAAACCACAAACCCAGATCAGGAAATATGACCATGGACTTACCAAGGAATTAAGGTACACCGAGCCCTGATGGGAGACCCATTACCCAAAGACGATGAAGACCCCGAGGAAGACAAACACCCTGCTATCATCACAGCACAGGCCCATAGAAACAAATCCATCGAACTAGCGGAAAAAGCCGCCCAAGGTCAAAAAGAAAAAACCCTGGAGGAGATGATACCTAGGGAATATGGGAGATATAAGAGAGTATTCGAGAAGAAAGCATCAGAACGCTTTCCAATAAAACAACCATGGGATCACGCAATAGAACTGAAGGAAGGATGGAAACCCATCAATTGCAAAACCTACCCCCTATCTCCGGCTGAGCAGAAGGAACTCGATGCCTTCCTCGAAGAACAATTGGAAAAGAAGTACATCAGGCCATCAAAATCCCAATTATCCTCACCCTTCTTCTTCGTAAAAAAGAAGGATGGGAAACTCCGGCCAACACAGGACTACCAATACCTAAACTCGATGACCATAAAAAATACCTACCCAATACCCCTGATCGCCAAACTCATCGACAAATTGAAAGGAGCCAAGATCTATTCGAAACTGGATCTACAATGGGGATATAACAATGTCCGAATCAAAGAAGGAGACGAATGGAAGGCAGCCTTCAAAACCAACCGCGGACTATACGAACCACGAGTAATGTTCTTCGGACTGACCAACTCACCAGCGACCTTCCAAACAATGATGAACGAACTATTCAAGGAATTAATCGACGAAGGACATGTCATAGTATACCTTGACGACATCCTGGTCTTCACGCAAGACATAACAGAACACCGTAAAATACTCCATCAAGTAATGAGGATCCTGGAGGATAACGACCTGTTCCTAAAACCAGAAAAATGTACATTCGAAGTCCCCAAAATTGAGTACCTCGGATTAATGGTCTTGCATAATCTGGTAGAAATGGATCCAATCAAAGTCACTGGAATTATGGAGTGGCCCGAACCCAAGAAAGTCAAAGAAGTTCAATCCTTCTTGGGATTCTGCAATTTCTACCGACGATTCATCCGCAACTTCTCAAAGATTGCCAAACCCTTGTTCAAACTAACCAAAAAGGAACACGAATGGGAATGGACCATTGGATGCCAGGAAGCCTTCGACAAACTAAAAACGTCTTTTACATCATCCCCGATGCTGGTAACCCCAGACACAACCAAACCATTCCAAATCAAGTGCGACACATCCGATTATGCCATGGGCGCCGTCCTGATGCAATTGGAAGACGATGGGAAATGGCATCCTGTTGCATACCTGTCGAAATCCCTGTCAGACGCAGAATGTAATTACGACATCTACGACAAGGAACTGCTTGCAATCATACGCTCTTTGGAAGCATGGAGGCACTACCTAGAGGGATGTACCCACCAGATTAAAATTTACATGGACCACAAGAATTTGGAATACTTTTGAAACGCCCAGAAGCTGAGTCACCAGCAGGCACGTTGGGCCCAGTTCCTGACAAGATTCGATTTCGAATTAATACACAAACCGGGAAAGTCGAACAAATCCGATGGTCTTTCGAGACAACAAGACCATAAGGAGGGGGTGGATACCGACAACCAGGATAGAATCCTGCTAGCCCCCCAACTTTTCACCAAACAGATCAACATCACTGGAAGAGGAACCGCCTCAACACACTCCCCCATCATCGCACGACACATTCAACTAGCAATACGAAGCATAATAATGACAGGCCCCGAAGAACAGGTACAAATAACAGGAGATTCAGACCTAAAAGAAGAAATCAAAAGGAATAACGAGTTGGACGAATTGGTAGCAGCCGCAAGCCGCACTAAACTCCATTCGCACACAAGGACCACGGTCGCTCACCAAAGGACTAGAAGAATGGAACCTGGAAGACGGATTGATCCTCTACCGAGGGAAGATATACGTCCCCAAAAACATGGACCTACAATGAAAAGTCATAAAATCGTGCCACGATCCCACCCTAATGGGACACCTGGGAAGATACAAAACCCTGGAGATTGTACAACGAGATTATTGGTGGCCTGGTATGTCAATATTCGTCAAGAATTACATCGAGGGATGCGCGATGTGCCAATCCATCAAACCAAACAACAATCCAACGCAAGAACCATTACACCCAACAGAAATCCCCACACGACCTTTCGAAATTGTAACACAGGATTTCATCACAGGCATCCTGGAAGTAGACGGCTTCGACGCCATCCATGTCCTCACCGATCACTTTACCAAAACGATAATATTCACACCTTGCAATAAAGCCATAGACGCTGATGGAACAGCGAAGATTCTCATCAAGGGCGCCTTCAGACGATATGGATTACCAGACAAAATGATATCGGATCGAGGACCCCAGTTCACATCCCAAGTGCTCCGTGCCATATTCAACCGACTTGACATCAGATCAGCACTAAGCACAGGATATCACCCAGAAACCAACGGAGCCACCAAAAGGGTAAATCAAGAACTAGAAATATTCCTCCAAGCATACTGCAACCGCGCCCAGAACAACTGGCCATCACTTCTGTACGCCGCAGAACTATCCCACAACACACGTATACACTCGGCAACCAAGAAGACACCATTCAAACTTATGCATGGGTATCAAGCTAAAGTCAAACCGTTGTTCAGACCCACGCCCAACATCCCAGCAGCCGAACAATGATTAGAAGAACTCAAAAAATCGAGAGAAGAAGCAGAAGCATGCCTCAAACTAGCAGCCGAAGCCATGAAAAACCAACACAACAAATACGGAACAAAAGGACCTGACTTTAACATCGGGGACCTAGTTTGGTTAGAAGGAAAAAATGTCAAAACCGAATATCCCAGCACCAAACTCTCCCCCAAAAGACACGGTCCCTTCGAGATAGAAACAATTGTTGGGTCAGGAACTTATCGACTCAAACTACCCAAGACATGGAGAATATATCTCTCACCTAACAAACACCCCCAGTATTCCTCGCACCATCAAAATGATCACCGCTGCCATCCTCCACACCCTCGCCGTCGTCATCACCCCCAGCATCCATCTTCCCTCCCCCCTGACCTTCTACATCACCGCCGACAACAAAGTGATGATGCACGAACACATCAAGTACTGCGAGTGGCGGCTCGTAGCTAACATACTCGCCCAGGCCAAACTGGTCAACACCGAGAACTGGATTCTCAAGTGGAAACGTGACCAGTCAGAGGAAATACGTGTGTGCATGGGCCGCCCCCGCGCTCTCGACTTCTTTGAGCTAGATAACCCAATCCAAACACGGATCCATCCCGTCCCCATCGTCACCATCAACCAACCCCCTGTCATTTCCCCCCTCAACTACACCAAGGCCGACCCGTACAGTCTGGGCCCCATCGTCCCATGCCTCCATTCCAATGGAATGGTATACGAGGTTCAGGACACGTTCAGCCCGGCCCCTTGCCTAGAGGACGTGCCACCTTGCAGTCCTTCTTATCACCCCAAAACCCCAACCCACGCCGACTATGCATCACCACCGCTAGTCCCCACCAACGTGTCGTCCTCTGACGACTCCCTCCCCTCATTACATCCCTTATCCTCCACCACGTCATCCGAGCCAGTCTACGACGCCCCACCACCTCCATCCCCGTCATCTATGGGCGAATGCCCCTCCAATCGTATTCGCTATTCCACACCGAGCTTAACCGGCAAATGGAAACCCGAAGGAGGGGAGCATGAATGGCCCCCAGCCAGCCTGGCTGACTCAGAGGAAGTCTGGCCCAACCCCGTTAACGCCATCGAACAATGGGGATCCAACTCCAGGACCTCTTTCCCATCCCCCTCACCCACCGACCTCTGGACCAACTGCCCCCCCCGCTATATCACCACCGACGACTCGCACTACCATCGTAAAACCAAATGCTGGAATTGTCACAAACGAGGGCACCTCGCACGCTCGTGCCCTGCCGACTGCCAGCCTCGTAAGAAGCGATCTGTTTCCCGTCGTTCCCCCCCCACTCATGATATTTCCAGCCCTCTACTCCCGACCCCTCAGCAAGTACTCACGGTTTCACCCCTACAACAGCCGACCCTGATCACGGAACGAACTGTTAATGAGGAGCTCCGACACCATGCCTACGTTGAGGAGAACATACAGAGGTGCAAACTCGAACTGGACAGCGCTCGGTGGGCCTGGATCCATTGGATGGAACAAGGAAAATGTCTCACCATCACTACAGATCCTACATCCTCGCCTCTCGCACCACTTTACCCTGACGCCACTGCATGGCAGCAATTTCTAGACCGACAAATCTTTGAGACGAACTGGAGTCATGGTAGGGTTGGATGGGGATCGGACGAAGGTTTGGGACAAACCTCGGCTTAGAAGAGGGGGTGGTGTTACGACTTTGTATACCCGTTTCATTTTTCGTTATCTTATCTTATCTCAGACATCTTATCTTGTCTTATCACACCTTCTCTCGGACTCGTTCTATTTATATCTCATGGTACTATTATTAACTCAACTTCTCAGTCTATACCCCAT
>KL197736.1:395246-447663 GCA_000697665.1 Jaapia argillacea MUCL 33604 | reverse complement strand
CTCTCGGACTCGTTCTATTTATATCTCATGGTACTATTATTAACTCAACTTCTCAGTCTATACCCCATTCAGCTGGTTACCGATTCCCTGGACATTCTACTTTATTCTGTACCTTTCTATCATGTTCTCTTGTATTCCCTGGACGCTATTCTTAGCGCCTTCTATACCATTGGACCTACAAGCCTTACTTGCGACCTTCGCTAATGCTAAGGTGCTCGTAACACCTCTGAATGCAGTCGTAACAGAACAGCGGTTGTCCCAAGCAAGATTTGCATCTCCAGGATCCCTCCCTGCCGCACTCACAGAGGCGTTCCCCTAAGGGGGCCTCTCGAGCAAGCAAATGGTCAAGATACTCATCACGGTATGGGATCCAATCCCTAAGATAGTCTTGTTGAGACTGGGAGGTGTGAGACGACATCATTCCATGGATGGGGGTCACTGACCTTTGCTTTCGGTAAAGCCAATGGTTCAATTTCCTCTTGTTGAAACTCTGGGTACTCAAGCGGGTCAAACACTGTCTTGGGGGTGGTTGTCCTACTCGGAGTCTCCTGTCCCCTGTTGAGAGCAATTCCTATCAGCTTGGTACCCCTGGATGTCTCCTTTTCCTGATACATCTTGACTGGACTTTGCCTCGTGAGCCTTCGTTGGAGAGATATGATGTGATGAGGTCGAGGAGCAACCACGTGTCTAGATGGTGTCCCAGATGTTACAATGAGATTGGACCAAGAAATTGGGATCAATCTTCACATTCAAAGACACAAGACATTGGCACGAGTATTTACAATCAATAGACATCCAGAGTCATCCAGGAAGGGGCTCAACATCCTCCCTCTCATGGACCTTGTCCCGCATGTAGTAGATGTAGCAAATTCGATCACTGTCATTGGCAGGCACACAGTGCCGAAGAAGTATTCCAGAAAACCCCACAACCATCCCTGCCCCATATCTCAACCTCAACCCAAGTCCAGGTAATGCCATGACTGCATCAGGATATGGTCCAACAGTTGCAAGAAGATCGTACCAAGATGCCTGAGATTGTGTATCCTGGTGTGGTGGAGTGAGGCGATTAGAAATGATGGACATTGCACTGTAGACAGATGGCCAAACTTTGAGAACATCCCACACCTCCTCATCCTCCAGCATCAGCCTGGTCAAGGCTAACCTTCCTGCATCATAGAGCTTAGGGTGGATGACCCTCAAAATTGCGCTCATCAATGCGCCGCTCTGGTAGAAATCCCTCAGCCATGCATTCAGGCTGGGAGTGCGGGATCCTGCCTGCAGGGATGCAGACACATGCAGGGAGTCTGTTCGAGACTTCAGATGATTTAGCTCTTACATTCCAGGGTGAGGTGAGAGGTAGGATCGCTCACCTGATGTCCCTGGTGGAACCACGCTGGGGATAGATTCAAGAGCCCTGGATGGACATCACAGGACGAGGGGCTTCTGAAAAGACTGTGGTTGATTTGCCATCCCTTCCCTTGAGAGCCTATGAGATACTTCTTGCAGAGCAAAGAATCCAGGTGTTTGGTTGACTCCCACATAATGCCCTTCGAATCAAAGCCAAACGTATGGGTGATTGGTGAGTATCATGTGTGGGGAGAGACTCACATGCCGTTTGGGAGAAAGGATGTTGGGGACGTACCAGAGTATGATCTTGTTGTTGACATCCACCACTGTGAGTGGTTTGGTTTGCACAGGCATTGTTCCTGGGTAGGAAATGGGAGGGTATTCCTTTGCAATGGCGGCCTCAGTCTTCTCATTCAGTCCCGAAGGCCTCTTGCCAATCCAGTCACCACATCTCTCCGCGTCCCAGGTCACCCTCACTATCAACCTGGTTAATCCGTATGATGCAGGGATGGGTGGAAAGCATACCGTTGTTAGAGTAGGCATAGAAAATTTCTTCGCAAATGTATTCACATTCACAAACAATTTCGACATCAAGCTCAAGGGGAGGAGTTGTTCGAGTTGCAGGGTCTCGCACTCCTCGTTGAATCGCCACCCTCTCCTTGAAACAATTTAACAGATAGAAGGATAGAATCTCGGTGTAAACCAAGGGTTCAAAGGTAGAGAGATCATCCTCCAGGCTCATTGTAGGTTTGTTGAAGTTGGGAGTTCGATGCGTCACTGACGCTGTGACTCAAGTACAGGTCAGTACAGTTCACACGCTGATGCTGTCCACAATTCGGAGACGCAGTTCTCAAGACCATTCAACTCGTTGGACACCATCGTAGTAGAATACAGTAAGGCTGTGTATATGTCAATCTCCTGCATACCTTCAATTGCCAGATGATCAGAGGCCGACGACAAAACTATTTCTCATCTCAGCTAGCAAAGATGTCAAATCGCATGGGTTGTGTTAATGAACAAGTAATCTATGCATCGCCAACCCAATATCACTCCTCCAGCTGAACACAGTGCCGCACCCGATTTCTCTGACATCTATTGTCCCCTATTCTCGTCCTCCTGCTCCTCCTCCAGGCAATGGTATTCCGTGAACCAGGCATCCACCTGATTCGCATATCCCTGCCAATCAAAGGATTTGACAGGAACAGGCATGAGGAAGGACCGGATGGCACTCTCATGGTGAGTATGCTTGTTCTATGTCTATGTGAGAGGGATGGCCGTGAGGAGTATGAATTGACTCATACCTTGAGTTCGTTTGCCAGAGTAATCCACTGGTAGAAGTGATCCATTGAAGGGAAGGACTGAGGGAATGATCTCAACGTCTCTTGAGCTCGAAAAACAAGACGAGGTCGATGATTGAGATAGAGCTGAAGTGTTTCTGGATATGAGCTGGGATGTGCCATCAAGATTGTAGCAGAACTGGAGCCGATGAGGTAGGCGAGGAGGCTGTCTGATGGATCGGTTAGCCGAAGTTGAACTGATTGCCACGGGTAACTTGAAACTTCGCTTCACACAACCCACCTTCAACTGTCGTTAGCCTACCTCGCCAACATCTATCATGCCATCGAAAAAACACTCCACAATCTAGCTTACCGCAGATGAGATTAAGGATCTCAGGGATGCACTTCCTGAGTTCAAGGCTGGAGATCGTAAAACGCAGCCTCAAGTAATCAAACAGTCGTATGCTTCCTTGGTTGAGGCTTGGAAGAAAGCCAAGGGGCCGGCCTTGGACAAACGGGACACAAGGAAATTGAAAAGGGTGAGTCAACTCAAGTTGTCCTGGATGTAAATCTTACTCTGGGGACCAGTCGGTGAAGGAATGGTTCTACAACCAAGGGAGGAAGATGAAGAAGAAGGAGGATTTTCGGCTCACTAACAAGTGGACCTGGAGGCGAGTGCATGGTGAGGAGCATAAGCAGGAGCTGAGGGAGAAGACTGAGGAACAGACTGGTGTAAAGGCTGGGAGTCGGGAATACCTTGGCAATCTGAAGAGAATCTCAGCTGAAGTTCAGGCTGAACTCTCCCCCAATGAGATAGACCGACTGATGGAGATCGCTGATCAGTGGAACAGTGAAGGTCCTCCAGTCGCAAGCCAGCAGAAGTGAGTGTGCCATCCTATAGGGTATTTCGTAACCTGCTGATGGATGGCTATCTAGGATGGCGGAGGAGAAGGCGATCAAACTCACCAAGCAGTTCATCCAAGCAATGTGGAAGCAATGTGGGACAGTGGTTGTGGCGATGGGAGCATTCAAGAGGCTTGATGGGCGGATGGATACATGGGTGTGAGTATCAGCCACCAATTCTAGGATGAAGACTGACTCCCATTCAGAGTGGACGAATTTTTGGAGACAGGAAAGGTTGCATTTACGGATCCAATGAAGAAGAAGGAAGAAAAGATCTCCCTGAAGCATTTCATGCAATGGGCCCAGGATGAGGTTTTTGGTGATACAGAGGAGGGTGAAGGGAAGCCAGTACCGAAGTTGGAGGTCATGGTGGATGACGACGGCATACCTGTCCTCCCTGACTTTGACTCTGATGCACCGCCTCCGAATTTGCAGATGAAGGCCATTATCTGGGACTTCATAACGAAACACTACCGTAAGTCCAACTCCACTTCATCCGGTCATCACTCACCTCCTGAGTAGGATGTTTCACCCACAACCCAAAAGCCTCAGTTCCCTGGACCGAACTGAAATCAAATCCCAACCATTTCCTAGACCCTGAATACTACCCAGACTCATTTGAATTCAACGACCTGTCTCACATACGACAAAAGTCATCGGAGGAGCTCCTTGCACACTGGTCACATCAAAGGGATGATGACCAGGTTGTCTTTGAGTTCTCCAGATGCAAGGAAGGTGATATGAGGGACCCATCACTCACCAAGGGATCTCGTCTAAAACCTCAGGTCACCAAGAAGAAGATCAAAACTCGTCAAAAGCTGTCATCCAAGGCCAAGGGAAAGCGGAGGGCACGAGTTGATTCTGAGACTGAGGCGGAGGACTCAGATACGGAGTTGGATTCCAGTACTTGGAGTATGTCAAGTTCAGATGGGTTGAGAGGAGATTCCACAAACGAGTCGGATGTTGAAGGTAAGTATCGTTATATTTGATTTCCTCAAACTCTGGAACAAAATACGATATTAGCATCTGTAGCTCCCAAGAGACGGGAGAGGGTGTGTCTTGTGATGAGGGAGACAGAAGAGTCTCGACCAGAAAAATCTGCTGTAGGCAAGTTCACACCCCTCATCCAGTTGAATAAGGATTCGCTGACCTGTGTATAGGATCTGCCCGTGGAGCGAGACAAATCAGTGGGAAGGCAGGTCCCCCAGCCAGGAGCAACTCTGAGATGGTGGACACAAATATTGCAGGTATGTCGATCTCATGTCCAGTCGATGCTCATCTCATGAGCCCTATCTCTGATGACAATCCTACCCGCACAGTGGAGGCTCCGAAGTCCTCACGAGACGCAGGTGAACACCTCCCTGAGATAGCAGGATCTCCGGGGTCTAGACATGAAACTGGTGGAGATGACCGTGAGAAAGCAAAATCTCCTCCATCTCAAAAAGCAGAATCTCTGCTTGTTTTGGAGCAATCAAACTCAGGTTAGAGAGCACTTACAGTCTTCGACAGAAGAAGAACTCAAATCTTTTTAGCAGCTCAGAGCATGGTTCCCCAAGGCGACAAAATTGAGGAGATCCCACTTGGGGGGGGTGAGGCACCAGGTAACCAAAGTTATCACACAATGGCAAGAGATGTGACTTATCTAACACCCTTATAGCACGATCTACCAACATCAGTCCGAAGGTGACTCGGTCTCGCACAGCAAAATCTGATTTGAAGACGGATCAGGAACAGCAGGGGAGTAAGCCTGCTAAGGAACCCACTGCCAGACCAAGCCAATCAAAACAGACCAAGAAACGAGCTGGGGAGCAGTTAGCTGAGCCACCAGCAAAACGTGTTCCACATTCCACTAAGGCTGGCGAATCGAAGGAGAAGAAGCCTCAACGTTCTGCAAAGTCTGGCGAATCGAATGAGAAGAAGTCCACTCATGGGAAAAACAAAGTTAGTGCCGCTGCTCGGAACCAGGGAAAGAGCCTGGTGAAATCATAGATGCATTCTTGTAATCGTATTCGTATGTTTCAAATAATGGTCATTTAATCATTCATTGTATATATGGGCTGTACATGGTATCTACCTGCTACGTCCACCGTCATCCATAGCAATGTCCGGTTGTTCAGATGATTGACCATCTGCTCCAAATGTGAGAAGTGGTGCGACCCTACCAAGCTGAGAAGAAGGAGAAGCGATTGGTGAAATAGGTGTGACTGGAGGTTCGAGTATCCTTGGAACGGAGATATCCAGAAGGGTTGAAACAGGTGGTGAGCCAACCGGCGTTGTCGATGGGAGGATAATTGGAGAAACCCATCCTGTTGGTGCCTCACCTTGACGCACCGGAGTTGAAGTGAGGGGAATTGAGGGGCCGGGACTTCGACGGAGTGGGGGAGGAAGGGCCGCCGGAATGTCCACTGGAAAGTCCGCAGAAAGGTCTGCTCCAGTATCTGGGGGTGATCCTCCAGTTACTGGTGGAAACTCCGCTTCACCAGCGGCAGTTCCTTCAAAGAAGGGTGGAACATCCGCTGTATGGGACGGTGCTAATCCCGCTACTCGCAGAATGTCCGCTGTCGGAAAGTCCGATGTCGGAACATCCGCAGACAGAACATCTGCTGGAGTAGGACTCTCCGCTACAACCTCACTGTGGGTGGTGGGTGAGGTTACCAGTGGCATGCGCTGCAACTCCAGGTTCGGACTCTCTGCAACTGGCGAGAGCTGGTGGATTGGGGCTTCTGAGTAAATTCTTGGGGTAAGACTGGGTGTCGGTTGTGGGAGGTCCCAGTCATGGCTGTTGTCGAGTAGCTGGTGATGTGGTTCAAACGAGAAAGCTGCTGAAGGGCTGTCAAACTCTGAAATCCTCTCAAAGGTCTTGATAGATGTAAAAACCAATGTGACACTTACCATGACTCGTTTTTGCATGCATGGGAGTATGGAGGGATGTTTGTATGAAGCCGGGAGGAGGCATGTAGCGTGGGGCTGGGGATGGTTGCACTGGATGACACAGCAACAAACTCCGGACTGACTCAAGGTAGGCCTTAATGCCCTCATTGTCAGCCAAAACCCTCCCATGGTCGATCTGAACACGCTCGAGGGTTGCTTGTGTTTCTGCTTGCAGTCGTCTCATCTTGGCGAGCTCTGCCTCTAATTGTGCAAGGTCACCTGGCGATCCACCCCATGTGATCAGCCTTCAATGCCAACCAAACAGGAACAAGCTCAACCAGAAGGTCTGTTACAGGCTGAAGCTGTGAGGACGAACCAGCTGCATTTGCATAAGCTCCTGATGATGGCCCGGCTAGCAAATAGTTAGAAACAAGTGTCGGTTACGAGCAATGGACTCACGCTGAATCTCCTCATCTGAGACCTCAACGTATTCGCGGGAGACAACATGCTTGCGAGAATGCTTCTGAGGAGGAGCAGGAGTTACCGACACAATCGATTGAGATCTCTTTCGACGGGTCAGTTTTGGTTTTGGGGGCGGGGGTGTTGATGCCTCCTGAGTCATTCTCCTAGACTTCTGAGGTTCACACTTTGATCTCCTCACTTGTACCGTCAGCTCCTCGAGTTCCTCGGCTGTGAGTAGCAATTTGGTGATGGTGTTGTTGTTTGTGCATCCCTGATGTTGCTTCCTGCAGTTGAGGCAGGCAATCAACCTCGTGCCATTGAGGTAAATGCAGGCCTTATTGGTATCCCTGCAGTGGTGGCATGGAGGCTGTGCCTAGATAAGTCACATTAGAGAGGTACTTTCTGGATTTCAGTCAACATGCCTGATACGCTGTGATCTTGGCTTTCTCCTTTGTCGTCAAGACGTGGTTGTACATCCCCTCAGTGTCAGACTGGTCCACTGTGGTGAAGTCGGTTGCTGCCTCCGATGCAGTGCCATCCGACGCCGTGGTATCTGATCGAGCGCCAACACTTGTCGCTCATGCATTCGACATGGCAGCTGTATCTGGTCGAGCATCAACACTAGCCGCTGGTGGGATTGTGATCATGAGTTTCTTCTGGGGGGATTCGACGACCACCTTCTTGCCCTTTCCCTTCCTCTTGGATCGAGACGCTGTTTTCTTGCTAGTGAATCCAGGAAAGCTTTCGGAGGTCGATTCCTTCAATGCAGACCTCAGAGGAACTGCCCAAGTTAGACATTTCAACACATGAAAACCAAGGTGAAGCGTACCATTGATCTCTGACTCTCCATCTTCGGTGGGGTCCGCTTCATAAGTAGGCTCTGGAATCCACAATGAGATGTTATCACTCAGTAAAACAGCGTGAAAACTTACTTGGATCGTACCACCGATTTTCGCCAAGGTCAATGCCTGGAAGGATGGACCCCGGGGTATTCTCCGTGAATGGGATGCGAGGATCATCCGCTGAGACCTGCAAGAAGTTTTGCTCTCCTGGCTTGGAGGTGATTTCTTGGTCAAAACTTTGAATGAGCTTTGGAATGGGCAGTGCAGCCCCCATCACAGCGGCATACTCAGTTCTTGCGTGATTCATACGGTCCTAAAATTGCTCAACACCGAGATTACATAGTGAGAGTAAAAGCAAACACACCCATTCTTGGACAACATTTGTTAGAAAGGTGTTATCGTTGATCCCAGCTGGGCGCTGTGCTTGTGCCTTGTAGGCGTGGAGAATCCGCTGACAGTAGTACATGACTTGCTCATGTAGTTCTCACAAGTCATGTGTAGCCATCTTGTGTTTGATGAAAGTCTGGTGCGATTTAAAACGTTGACAGTGGGCGTTGAGAGAAGCGAGCTCAATAGTTCAGACAGTTAATAAGTGGTGGTGACTCTCAGCACTGTGAAGGGTTCTCATGGCTGTGCAGTGGCTGTGCAATCGCGCCCTCTCTGTGCAATCGCGCCCTCTCTGTGTGCGGGAACTCCGCCCAAGTTCAATCATCTAGCCAGCAGCCCGAACACAACAACCACTAAGGAAAATATAGAATCACACACAGGTACATTCCTCCTCAGGTCTTTCGGTTCTTCATCACCAACAGCTCAATTTCCAGTGGCATTCCTCGACAAACCGCCGTGTCACTCCCCAAGTCTGGTGATATGGAGCCCATGGATGTCGACTCTGAAGGTAGTGACATCATTGAATCCATTCAACCAAGGCTGATTCTCGCTTGCTTGATTCTCAGTCCAGCCTCTGGCCACTCAGCAAAGCCGCCTGACATTTGCCAGGAGAACTGTGGTGAAGGCATTATCACCCACTATCGATGTGCCTGCGTCCTCGTCTCTCCCGGAGTCTCAGCTGCGGTTTGCATGGAGAACTATTGTCAAGTCTGTATCGAGTGAGTTCCTGCCCTCCTTCCTGAATGACAATGTTCTGACATTGTCTGTAGCCCCGCCTCCATCTGTACCTCAGCAAGCTGTCCCAGCTCAGCTTCCTCCTCCAGCTCCGACTACCGCAGCGGTATCCTCAGAAATTGCCACCAATTCTCATCCAACCTTCGCAAGGAGAACCATTGTCAAGTGCAATCTGATTGGTGAGTTCCCATCCCCGTGTCTGATCAACTGTGTGCTCACCTACCTCCCATACAGCAGCACCTCCATCCTTAACTCTGGAAGTCGTTCCAGCCCAACCAGTTCCCAAGTCTCAACCGACCTTCACAAGGAGAACAGTTGTGACACAGGTGGCGAATCGTGAGTTCATGTTGTCATTACTGACAGACTGTGTACTGATAGGCATCGCTGTCTTCTACAGCACCTCTCCCCCTCGCAATTGTGGGAGTCATTCCTGCTCAGCCTGTCCCTGTACCTCAAATTGACGCGCCGAAATCTGAAGTCAGCCAGCAGTCTCAACCGACATTTTCGAGGAGAGTTGTTGTGAAGTTGCCAGTTATTGGTGAGTGCATTCCTCTCATTCCTCACACATCACACACTAAGTGGAAGTGCCTGAAGCACCACCACCACCTCCCCACACAAATCAAGATGTCAATCCTCCTGCTAGGATGGATGTGGATAACACCGGTCAGTGTCCTTATTGTTTCTCAATCCAAGTTATTGTTTCACCATTGTTATTACTAGGTAACACTGTGTCATCTGAGGAGAACCCTCCAAGGACTGCGCCAATCACCTTTGCCAGAAGGAAAGTGGCCAATCTCCCCCATGTCCGCACTCCCGCCCCCAACAATGCAGTGCCAGGTACGACTGACGAGGCAATGGAGGTAGATAATGGTGAGTTCCATTCCTCATCTTGTTCTCTGTCAGTGTGTCCATGCATGACTTTTTTCAGGTCACATTGGGTCTGAGTCACTTGCGCAAAATGATAACCCCACACTCCCTCGGTCGACTGAACCCTCCATGCCATTGGATGATATCAGTCCAACGCCTCACCTCCATTGACATAGGAAATGACAGGCCATCCTCCCAACTCCTCGAGCCCCAACACCCTCAAATGGTACACCCAGTGTGGATGATTCGCGGCCGCCAACTTCAAGTCCAGCTCCCCCACCCCCAAAAACTCATCGCCCACACATGATCTTTGTTGAGTCAGCAGAGGCTGGAGGTGCTCCCTCAACCAGCTCACGATCTCCTCTGGAGTTCACTCCCATCGATCAATATAAACTTCTCCCCCCTTCCGGTATGTATTGCTGCACAGCTTGTGGATGACATATTCATGCATCATTGCACAGTATCTCCCCAGTCGGTCGTGCCAGACTGGCTTGGAACTGGTATGTGTCTCGCTGTCTTCCCCAAACCCAAATGTCCCATTGTTGTCTAGGATCCCCGAGAGCCGTAGCAATGTATTATGGTGAATATGTATTCTCTGGTCCAGATGAGAAACTGACAGTCTCCCCAAGATCAAGCCCAACCATCTTGTAAGTTCCATCAACCCTGCAACCTCCATGTTCTCAGCATCCCTCTAGCTACGTCTGTCCAGAACCCTACATTTTGTCAGATTGATGCCAGTGGAAGTTCGCCTCCCCCTCCTGTTGACCTTGATGAGATGATGTCCAAATTCACAAATTTGCACCGGTTGCCCGACTCACACGTTGCCAAATCCGTTCAGACAATTCCTCATGTTTTGATCCCTGCAAGCGAGGACAAAGGAGCCACCACGAAACCATCAGAAGGCATAACTGCCGCTCTCATTGACAAGATCACCCAAACACCCCAGATGGACGACAGGCCAAGTGACCCATCGATTGATGCTTCCAATATCGCTGGGCCATCGATGCCAGCGGCAAATGTTCCAAACGAAGAATCTGTGTGGCAGGTGAGATGGTAATTCCCTGTTGAATTACTTTTATTCACCCTGTCGCCTTAGCTGCCTCCTCGGCCTGGCTGGACATTTCCTGGAGACTATCCGTCTTGTTCCCGTCTGCATCTCCATGATGCCCACAAGAGAGTTATCCTTGAGGCGACCCAGGACATGCATCTTCTCAGTAGGATAGCTCGGTCTTTGGAAGAGCTTACGTCAAAGATCAACAATTTGCGAGAGTTGATCTGGGAGTTGGAGGACGGCCAGTAGTTGTCTCTCATCTTGGCGCATTACGACCCTCCAGCATTCCTTTACATCTGACTTTGTAAAATATCAACGTGCTACAGTATATCATGGTCTATCAAGAATATTTGTTTTTGACTCTTTCACTTCAGCGTGGCTTTCTCCAAATTCCAACTAAGTTTCCCTGGGTGGATTGAGCAGAAACTCTGTCGGAAGCTCCACTTTGTCCTGCCAAAAGCTGTAATGTCAGATTTTTGGGTAGTTAGTTGGGAATTCTTCCATTTTTCCTGTTCAAATATTACAGTCCTGTGCTGTTTTGTCAAATTTCTTACTCAATATCCTTGTGCAGACGTTAATCGGAAACTCTGCTTGGCAACTCCACTCGGAAATTCTGCTTTGTGCTGAGAACACCTTTGGCAGTCACCCGCCAATTCCTCACCTTTTGCTATTTGAATCCTACATCCCTGTGTAGCTTTGTACAAATTCCAGGTCTATATCCTCAGGTGGAGAGTAAGCAGAAACTCCGCTTGGCAACTCCGCTTGGCCACTGCTTTGTACTGCCAAAGCCTACAATGTCTGATTATTTGGCAGTCATTTGCCAATGCCTTCACGTTTCCCGTTCGCATCTTACATTCCTGTGTAGCTTTGTTCAAATTCCATCTCTATACTCTCGGGTGGACAGTCAACGAAAACTCCGCTCAGAAACCAACGCAAGATTATTTGGCAGTCAGTCGATAATCGCCCACTCCCACCATTTTAATCCCTCACTCCTGTGCTGTTTCATACAAGTTCCAGCTTTGTATCCTCGAGCAGAGGTGAAGCAGAAACTCCGCTCGGAAACTCCACCTTGTACTGCCATGCCCTGCAATGTTCAATATGGGTAGTCATTCGCCAATCCTTCCACTCCTTTCATTCAAATCTTATCCTCCTATTGTAGTTTGGTTCCAATTTCAGCTCTATATGCTCGGGTGGAGGGAAAGTGGAAACTCCACTCGGAAGCTCCGCTTTGCATTGCCAAAGCTGCAATGTCTGATGATTTGTAAGTCAGTCCCAAATCCTTTCGCTCCTCCTGTAATTCATTTGGAGCTCATTCCTGTCCAATGCCATTTCTCAACTATCTGCACGGAATCTCCGTGTGGTAAGTCCGCTCTTGGGGCCATGACAACATTGTCTGCTCAATTGGTAGTCAGTGCCCAATATTGCAAACAGATTGTTTGATTCCTGCATGAACTGCATCTCCAGTGATCATATGTGTGCCTCCTCAACCACAACATTATGTCCGCTGGAGTATCTGCTGGAATGTTCGCAAGACATTTTCGCTAGGACTATAAAATCCCAATAAATTACTAAAATCCCAACAAATCACTATCAACTGAAATAAATCAATATAAATTGAAACAAATTGGAATAAATCACCAGGGATAGTTAGAAATGTAACAATATGTGGTAAAATCCTTTCAAATTCAGGAATATTGAAATCAATTTATCTCTATGTGATTGGATTCAGATAACTACAACATATTTTAGAGTCCATCCAGAATCAGCTACAAATCTACCAATATGGAAAATATTCAAAATAAATTCAATTTACTTTATTGTAGGTCTCAATTCATCATATCTATGTTGGTACATATCGATATGGGCTCGTATATAATATATAAGTCAAATAGGCCCCTGGATATGAAATTGAGTGCCAGTACTCTGGCCATATGTGTAGTCTGTAGATCAACTGTGGGCCCATAGATATATTAAGAGGAGGGAAAGTTTGGTCCCATATGTTGATCATGGATTATTCAAGATGGGCCCAGACATACAGTATAAGGCTAGAGCATGGGCCCATAGATGAAAATCAAGCCCCAGTTTACTAGGCCCATATCCGTAGTATGGATTATTCACGACAGGCCCATGCATGGGGTATGAGGCCAGACCATGGGCCCATGGATACATTAAGAGGAGAACAACACTGGGCCCATGAGTTGACCATGGTTGATTCAACATGGGCCCACAGGTAGAAATTTGTACTAGCAATATGAGCAGTTTGTAAATGAAATATAGGTCCATGGATGATTAAAAAGGCGGGAAAATTCAGGCCCATAGGCTGATTACAGACAATTCATCATGGGCCCATGGGTGGGGTACGGGGCTTGAGAACAGGCCCATTATATAGAAATTGCAAACCAGTACTGTGGGCCCATGGGCATAGTAAGAGGAGGAACTATCTGGGCCCATGAGTTAATCATTGTTTGTTAAAAATGGGCCCATCAATAGAAATAGAGATTTAGTATTCTGGGCCTATATGTGTCTTTTAGGAATGGAACATGGGCCCATGGATCTCCTACTAGGGTGTAAAATCATTTGAAGATGGGCCCAGATATGCAGTGGATCATGGGCCCACAGATACACTATTAGTATTTCACACTAATCAGGATTCTGGGCCCACTGATTAAACATAGTCAAGACTGAATATTCTACCATGACCTCTGTAAACTACATTGGCAATACAAATGGGCCTATATTCAATGCGGGCCTGGTGATCCATGCCGCCAATCTCTTGTATGGGCCCATCCATAAATCAAGCTCATCAGGGAATCACGAATTTTCAGCAACAATGGGCCCACAAGACTGGCACTGAACACTCACTATATGGGCCCATACATACTGCATCAGAGAGCTCATAGCATTCAATAATAATCTACTATACATCTTTGACATGGGCCCACAGGTCACAAAAGGTACCACGTGAACCTGGGCCCATAATATGGTTTAATATATCTCGCCTTAGGCCCACCCAACTATCTTGACAAATCAACACCACTGGCCCACCCATCAAGTGCAAGCCATAAACCTGTATGGGCCCAGATGGGCTCCACCATATACCATGATACATTGTCACTGTGGGCTGACCATAAAGTATGAGAAAAGCATCTAAATAGGCTCAATGCACTGACTAATCCCATCCTTAGCGCCCATTGATCTACTTCAAGCGCTACCAATACGAACAGTACGTCACATCACATCCTCCCCTGTTAAGCAGACGATCCTAATCCATCACTGATTTAGACACCTCGGGCCATGAGTTTTCCCCTTGGACCCTACCTGCACTACCCATTGCAGTTTCACTCCCGATCCCATTCCCATCCCTCGTCCAGAACGCAATGGACGAAGAGCTCCGTTCTGAGCTCCTTCAAGGTGCAGCAGAGGCAGCTATTCCCGAAACTGCCTTCTGGCTGAATGTCGATGCTGGCTCTCCAGAAGAGGAGAACCATTTGAACTATGATTGCGAGCCTCCTATGGACCTCGACGAACCCGCCATCCTTTATCCCACTCCCTCCTGCGACCTCCCACCCAACAGCCCTTGGAACAAGGACCATCGCTGCAAGTCCTCCTTGAAGCTTCGTCGACGGGCAGAAAGGGCGCGCCGAAGCAGCCCAATCAAAACAGTTGCTGCAAAACAATGCAAACGACTTGTGGCCCTTGAAGGCCAGCTCCATACCACTAAATTGCCAATCACCTCAACCAGCCGGGAGGGCTGCGCTGACCGCAGGGCTACCACTGACGGCACTCGACCCCACTCCCTATCTGAGCTTCAACAGCTGGGTTTTCGTGTGGTGGAATGGGATGGCAAGTGAGTGGCTTTTGCATTCCCTGATACCTGACCTACTGAGAAATTAGTTTCAGGTTGATTCACCCAATCCACACCGCAGATGGGACCATCATTGCCCTTTTGGCTGCGCATCCAAACGATGAGCATTGGGAGGTGGATGTTATGGCAGAGGCGATGAGGGCGATGGAGCAGGCGAGAGAGAAGTATGATTTCATGGACAGGGAGGCATCACATAGGCGGGGTAACTACCCTGCCGTTTGGTCTGGGATATCGCATGGGAATGGACGCCAAGTGAGTACGCCACCTTCCCGTACTCGTTGAATCCTCCCTTTACCTGCTACATAGGCTCCAACAAACCTCCAAGCTTCATCCATTGCCAACAATACCATCATCGCCTCGCTACTGGCTAATCGAGCCGTCCAATAAATAGCTCACTTTGCCAGCAATGAGTTTACCCTCTCCCTCACCACTTCATATCTTTGACCGCATCCATTGTTCAGGCACTTTTGGAACCTTTGTGCCTCGACTTCACGCATACTACTCCGACATTTTGAAAGTGTTGGCAGCCTGGGACCCCACCCTTCGGCTCAACTTCACAAACAGTGTATTCGCTGCTTGCACTTTCAATCTGGGCCCAGACGTCACAACTCTTCGCCATCTAGATCTCAAGAACCTTGCATGGGGTTGGTGCGCCGTGACGGTGCTTGGTACCTTTGACCCTCGACTTGGAGGGCACCTCGTTCTGTGGGACATGAGGCTCGTCATCGAGTTTCCTCTCCCCTCAGCCGTTTTTGCTCATTCCAACACAACTATTCAGGCTGGGAAGAAGCGACTGTCATTCACACAATACACGGCATTTGGGCTGTTTCGTTGGAAGGAATATGGATGCATGACTACCGCTCAATATACAAAGAAAATGGGGGTATTGTGTGTTGAGCAAATGAACACCTCTCAGTGGCAGGCTGGGATGAGCATGTACTCAAAATTGAATGAATTTATATAGATACACTGTACAACTACTAGAGCATATGAATCATGAACTACCAACCCTCTATATGGGCCTGAGAAGACTGAATGGCAAATACAACTTTGAAAGTGTTAGTAACTTGTATGAGGTCTATGGTGTTCAGGACATGACCCAGCACCAGATCGCATATGAATCGTGAACTACCAACCCTCTATATGGGCCTGAGAAGACTGAATGGCAAATACAACTTTGAAAGTGTTAGTAACTTGTATGAGGTCTATGGCATTCAGGACATGACCCAGCACCAGATCGCAAAAGTACTTATTTCACGGATGTGGAGTTCATGCAAAAGGACTGAATCATCGCAAACACCACAACCAGATTGAGCACGTCCATTTCATCCAACTAAGCGTTAGAAAACAGATGCTCCATGCATGCATGTATCTACCCATCTGTCCTTGTACAAGGTCTATGGCGTTCAGGACATGGCTTGACACCAGATTGCAAAGGTACTTATTTCACTGATGCAGTGTTCATGCAAAAGGACTGAATCATTGCAAACGCCACAACCAGATTGAGCGCGTCCATTTCATCCAACACGATTCCCTTATTGAACAACCAGCTCCTTCATTCACTTGCAAAGCCACAATTCTATTTTCAACTGGCCACAGGATGGTCAACAAGAAAAAATATCATACGGATGCTGAGAGAAAAGAAGCTAAGTGTCATTGGAATTGTGCTGCATATACGAAGAGGAGGTAAGCCACATTTCAATCCCTTCAGGCTGTCCTCTCACTACCACAATCAATACTCTGTAAACTTCAACATGATGGTGCCACAGCGCAGCTTTCTCCCCCTCATGCAAGCAGAATTAGTAGGTGGTACGTTTAGCTCTCTTGGGTGTTCAAGCAGCATGTTGACTCCAATCTTCACCAAGTTCACAGCCATCAGCACTAAATTGGGTGCCAGGTCAGTGTTGCTTGTCCACCCAGGGATGCAAGTCTTCTACCTCCCCCAAGCTCCAACCACGTTACACATTTGGCAATGCATTGGCTGAACTCAAAGTGATTTGTCAAGTTTGTGAACGCCGTGGATTTTTGGGTGATATTCAAGATGTTGTGAAAGACGTTCAAGATGTTGTCCAATGGTTGGATACAGGATCTAGTTCTGTTGAGGGTTTAAAGGGCTGGTTGGACTTTCAAGATGGGTGGGTTTCGGTGGGGGATGGTTTATTGGATCAGGTTGAAGCCCTCATGACAGGCCTTAATGCTGATTGCATCACCTGTGAGGAGTTGGGAATTCTATGGAGCGAGGCATCCCAGCTTACTTGTGGTGTTCAATGGGTCATGGCGTTAGTTCAGGTACGGCTTGATTTGGTTCGAGGTTTTGTTTAAGGCGTTAGTACTGGTTGTATCTTGCATTTGGCACCTCTAAGTCAATGTTCCGATGATCAACGGGACATATCTAACAGCTGGAGCAACAGGAGATCGGAGCAACGGAGTGGTCACACATAAGCAATGGGGCAATAAAACTAGCATCAGGAAAAACAGTTTCTAGATCAAAGAACTTGACAACGGTTTCTAAAGATAGCAACTTCCTTAAAGGAACATTCAACCCTTTTTAGTGCTCTTACATACTATAGGCCCAGACAGAATGAGACTAGTAGAATCTAAGAAGCTTTACAAGAAATCCATGAAATTCCCAATTACTAAAAAAGCTCCATATAGAATTGAGTTTCCCCTAGAGTTCCAGATAGTGACAGAAAGTAGACAATCATGATCTATAGTCCAAACAGCCACCAGATAGACTGGTACTGACCTTTGGGATAATCAGCATTATGAGACCCAGGTGAATCACTCCTAGAATGAGGGCAAAGTATGTGATGTAGGGAATCACCTGTAGCAGGGCTGGTAGTTCTTTGAAATTGGATGTAAGGATACTACAAACATCATCCAGTTACAAGATATGGACAATAAGTAGTGCTCTTTCTACTTGATATGATTTTGAAAAGTGATGTATCAATGAAAGAAATGGAGACCAAAGAAGGAGACAAAGAGATGGATAACAATGAGTGAGGAAGGTAACAGGAAGGCGACAGGTAGCAGAGACACCAACAATCAGATTAGGATTGTGATAATATGATGTAAATGGCGTCAAGGATGGCATAGTAGTTGAGTGAATTGAATCTAATTGATGAAAGAATGAAAGGAATCGAAAAGAATTCGGGATTACAGATGAGGTGACAACGAAACCAGGCAAATGAGGGCGAAGGAGTGGGGCAATTTGCGGCATAAGGGGGGCGATCAAAAGAGGGGATCCAGGGCGTCAAAATGATCCAATATTTGAGTGAATACGAACAACGGATCCCGAGATATCACCAGATCTTTCCCAAAACACAAAACCTTCCATAACTCCACCAATTTCTAACCAAATCGGATGATGCGGGCATCCTTATGAGCGGTGCGAGGAGGCGAATATGATGGTACTGAACGCGTTTGAAGCGCCGGCGAAGCGCACGAAACGGCGAGCAAAAACTTGAGAGGTCAAAAGTGTGGAGGAGGGGTGTGGATAACTTCAAAGCTGTTGAGACCTGAAGCGCAGGGGTGGTGCTTTGGGGGTGATAGGTGGTGTAAATGGTGGGGAATGGGGAAACTGCAAACCTGACCCAAGAGCAAAATATCCAAAGGATGAACTTTCTCTGCGAGGGTGACAATGAAACCAAGTGAATGTGGGCGATGGAGTGTAGCAATTTGCGGCGTAAGGGGGGCGATCGAAAGAGGGGATCCAGGGCGTCAAAATGATCCAAGATTTAGATGAACACGGACCAAGGATCTCGAGATATGACCAGATCTCTCCCAAAACACAAAAACATCTATAACTCTACCAATTTCCAACCAAATTGGACGATGCGGGCATCGTTATGAGCGGTGCGAGGAGGCGAATACGATCTTGATAAACGATTTCGATGCGCCTGTGATGCGCGCGAAATGGCGAGCAAAAACACAAAAAGGTCGGAAATGTGGAGGATGGGGTTAAGGACCACGAAGTTCTGAGTGTTATCTGTTGACCAGAGAGTGCTAGACTCTGAGTTGAAGAATAGAAAGTGCAAAGCAAGGATGGACTGTGTATGGATGATGATGGAGAGGGTCGAATAAGACAAGACTCGGACTTGCTCAAGCAAGTACACGGTCCATTTACCGTTTGGTGGTAACATTCAAACTTCGCATTTTTCCC
Source organism: Jaapia argillacea MUCL 33604 (assembly GCA_000697665.1). Taxonomy (NCBI): domain Eukaryota; kingdom Fungi; phylum Basidiomycota; class Agaricomycetes; order Jaapiales; family Jaapiaceae; genus Jaapia; species Jaapia argillacea. The sequence continues at coordinate 428,894 of KL197736.1, read as the reverse complement.
TTGCGTTCACACCTATTCTTTCCATGCAAGTTCTTTCTGTGCTCATCAGTGTCAGGTATGATTTTCTTTCAGTGTTCAGGCCCTCGTTCAAAGTACTTTCTCAGAATTTCTGCATTCTCGTTTACCAATCTTCTGCCTTCTCGTCATTGGTTAACCCTGCTGTTCGCTGTCCCTTGTTGTTTGTTGTCTGTCGTCACCTATTGTCAATCGTCGCTTTTTGCCCCTCATCCTTCATCATTGGTCTTCTGTCATCAGTGTCCATCATTCCTCATCGTCATTTGTTATTGTTTTTTGTTGATCTTTGTTCGCTACAAGAGTATTTGTGATTGGTTTCTTTATTTTATTACCAGCTGACTACACTTGAGTACGCTGACTTATTGTTTTGTTTATTTCAGACTTCACCCATGCCCTACCACAGGTCCCACTCCCCTAGCTGTCACCACACATTGTCAGAGTAGGACAGGGCTGCAACACTCAAGTGAGTCTTCATTTACTTCTACTTTGCTTGGAACGTGGCTAAGTATATAAATCTGTCATTCTGAAGTTTGTGTATGACATCGGTAACCAGGTTCAGGGCTATGTTGTTATTGATCCCTTCGACAATGGTGCTGGATGCGCTCATCATCCTGCCAGTCAGCACTTCCAGTACCCAGAGCCACTCTAGCAAGTGGTGGATCACCAGGGATGGACTGTCGAAGCACTGATGGACCACTTCATAGGCTATGGTCAATGTGAAGATGTCGAAGGACCAATGTATGCCACGCCTCCAGAATACCATCACTTCATTCAACCCCTTCCTCCCTCACAATCTGAATACCAGAATTACTCTGTTTCTCCCTCAGAAACACTCCAAGATCTCCCTGTCTCAGAACTCCTGGTAGTCAACAGGTTCGATGACCAAGGGTATGTCTATCCTTCCCATCAATGTACGATATCTTCATCTGTACCTACTTCCACTAATGTTGTCCCTGAGCTAGTTGAGCACCATCACTGGGTGAAACAGAGAAGCAGCAGGCATGACCTGCAGATATTCGAGAGGTACCAACCTCCAGAGCCCAGTGTGGTTAGTGCCCATATCCACCTCCATTTCTCACAACAACTGATGTTTCTCTTCCTTGGCTTTACAGCAGGAACTGGCCAAGCACCTTGGTATCGAACATGTACATCACTACACACCAGCTGCACTGTCTCCATTTAAAACTCTTATCTGTTTCATTCCCTTCCATCATCTCATCATATTCATAGTATCATGTTGCCTCATAGTTTCCTGCATTCTGTTGAATGACCCTAGGTACATTGTTCAGTACTGTAGTCGTGCAATGATAATATTGAATTGACTATCTATGACCTGGAGTGATTTATAGTCTCTAAATATCTCTATGAATATCCAGATTTCTCTATAGTATGAGACAGATTCTATAGTCACTAAACCCAAGCAATGCTCTCTAAGAGCACTATAAACAGCTCTGGGAAAGATGCCGTAGTGGGAAGAAACTTTAAAACTTTTTTTCCCAGTGTACCCTTAGTATAAATGATCTAGGAACTATGACAACTATTTAGGTAAATATAGCTCATAGAGTCTTCAGCTGTTTTTCCTGATGTACTATATGAATCAACCAAGAAAGATGGATAATGAGTGTTTAAATGAAAGGAGAAAATTTAAGCCAATCAGGCAGCGTGTCCTGCTTGAAATTCCCTCATCAGCAAAGCATATCTGGCATCTATGGAGGTGGCGCCTGTGATCCTCACTTCAGGATTATCCCCTAAGGCATTGATTGCCTCGTCACTAATCAAGAGTCAGGCATATGGATGGATAAATTAGGATATTGAGACTTACTTGCTCTCATAAACACCAGGGACGGCCCCTTTGATTACCACCCACACAGTCCCATCAAGGGGTACATGTTCAGCATCTCTGGGAGGAGCTCCATTAGCTCCACAAACAAACCGACTCCATTCTGCATTCCCTTCCTTGAGAGTTGTGTAACCCTTGTAGCAGTTGTTAGGGTAACCTGAGACAGAGCAGTGAGCTTCTTCCCTGAATGGGGGTGGGTTAAGACACCTCTCAGTATATGTGGAAGCCAGAAAGGTAAAAATGAAACCGACCAAACAGTGAAGATGCCGGTTTTGCAACCACAGAATACAACATAGCAATTCTTTCTGGCCATATTTGCACTGCTGTTCTCAACTGACAAATTTGCCAAAGCAGCGACAATTGCTTTATAGCAAGGGGTGTCATACGAAGTTGAGGTATAAGCAGCTTTACGGGTAGGGGTTTTGGGAGGGTCTGATTGGGTGCTGGAGGACGGCATGATGGTGAGCTGGTGTTCGTTTGGTTGAGACTTGAGATTGAAACTCTGATGGGGCGAGGAGAAGGTTCTACGAAATAATATTGAGGTCGCGATACCTTACTCAAGTGCCTCCTACCTCCCACTATTTCACCAGCATGGCACACTCCAACAGGAAGGGCAGGAAAGCAGGTAATAAAGGAAACTTTCATGGGGAACGCCTGAAGCTCCTACCAAGTTTTTTGGACGAATACCTGCATGCTGCACAAGCAAAAAAAACCCCCGAATTTTGGCCACAAATCTGGGCAGCATACTGGGCGAAATTCCTGTGGCGTGTGGCTCTCTCTGAGGAGCCTCAGCCAGATGAGGGGGGGGCCATGCTATCTCATGAGGCGATGATGCTGGAAGAGATTGTGCAGAAGGCAGAGGTGGTCCAAAGGATTAACATGGTGAGAGAATGAGCATCCAACTCGAGGAAAAATCATTTCAAACTCACTTTTTCATAGATGATAAAACTTTGGTTTCAGTGGAAGAAGGCCACCAGTACCAAGTTGGAAAAAAATCCGTGGGCACCGCTACTCACTTTGATTCGGAAGAAAGCCAAGAAACCATCCAGGCTTCTTCCTGGATGGCAGTATTACATGTTGAAGAACAACAAGGCTGTTAGGGATGCGTTTGACGAACACTGGCCAGTGGCTGGAAAATTGGCAGAGCAACGGGTCGCCTACCAAAACACCATTGCACAGGAACTGTTTGCAAAGGAGACGCCAGAGGTTCGGAGGGTGTATGAGGAAGAGGCAATGGACTTGCACAAGAGCGCCAAGAAAGAGTTTCACAGAGGGAGCCTTCCAGATGCACCAACAGACACTGAATCCATCAACAAGTGAGTATTCAAAGATATAGGAGTCTCTGAGTTGAGCTGAACATACATCTAGGGCAAGAGCAAGAGCGGCAGGAATAATCCAACCTCTCCTCCAATTGGTCTGCGAGTATACAGGATCTGTTGGAACACTCTTCTTAGGGGCGCCTCCAAGATCAGCCAATGAAGAATGCTTCGTGAAAGTGTACATCGGCGAGAGCGGTGGCCAGTATTCAGTCGATTAACAGTTCTCAGTATAGCTTGATGGTTGGCAGGACCATAGAGGGCGACAAGACTTGGTCAGAGCTTGACCCCAGTGTGTTCTGACAGCACGTAGTCAGAAGCTTTCTACAGTGGGTCTTCAAGACACAAGGTGAATAAGCCATTGATTTGATGTAGGGAAGAGATACTCACTCATGATACGTAGCCCCAGAATCTGAGTTGTCAGGTGGCACTGAGGAACTGATCAACAAGATGTTACTGTCCCTCGACCTAACCTCCAATGAGATGTTGATGTTTGAATCTTGATCATCCTCCAGCTCTCCTTCTCAATTGTGCTCCAGTGATTCCCACTCCAGTTCTCTGTCCCAATCACGTTCATCATCTAGCCAATCCAGATCCTGCAACATGGCATCCCTTACAAGCAGAAAGGGCGGGGTACGCACTCAAGGGGGGAAGGGAAAGCAGAGGGATGGTGGTACCAGGGGGAGGTCGCTAGACATGAAGTTTATAGCCAGCCTGCAGTCACCACTCAAGCGGAAAGTGCATAGAATGTCAATTAAGGAACAGGAGCAAGAAGTTACAAAGCTGCAGAGGATGACTCCCTATAAGCTGGGTCAAGAGAGTAACCTAGCAAGGAACCAGGAGGTGATAGTGGAGTTGGGTCTCAACAGTGGGGGTGGTAGGATGAGCAAGGAGAAGAGAAGGAGAGCCCTCGCAGTACAAAGTCGAATGCTAGTGGACTTAGGAGGATTTCTCAGTGTTTGAACCCTTCCACAACACTGATAGGGGATGACATTGGCTCGGTTGACACTCTGAACGCAGACTCTGAATCTGTTGTTGGCTCAGCTATTGCCTCAGCCTCTGGTTCATCTTCTCATGCCACCAGCATTGAATGCCCTGCCCAAACCCTTTCTAGTGGCCAGCCTATCCACCTCAGCGGTTTGCCCACTCACCAGTCTCAAGTTGATTCCACCATCATACATTCTCCTCCATTCAAGTCCACCACCTATGAGTTGGATGACGATATCGTCAACACTGCCCCTCGCAATTTGTCTCTGCCCACCATTCATCCCCCGAGTGGTCAAGCTGCACGTATGGATATCTCTTCACCTCCTCCTACCGATTCTACTACTCAGCAGATGGACGATCATTTCATCATTGACAATTCCTCATTGAATGGCTCATTGAACGCGCCTACCCCTGCAGTTGTCAACGCTCAGTTGCAGGATCCCAAGTACAACCCTGCCTCCTCCAGTGTTTCAATGCACACTCCTCACTTATCCAAACCCTCGACTCCTGATGCTTCCCCACCGGCTGCAGCAAATATGCGGGGGTTGAACGTCAATGCTCCACCACAGGATTTAATCAATAGCACCCCCTCCTCCCACATTGAAACACATACTCCTGGCTTATCAAAACCCTCAACTCCTAATATCACTCCAATGGGCCCTGCAAATCTGGGCAGAGGTATCTTTGATGGTGCTGGTGAAACCTCTCAACCCCCATCCTCAGTTTTGGCGCTCCCCTCCCTCCCAGTACCCACACCTGCAATCGATTCCACGTTTTGGCCATCTTGGTTGGCTGATGCATACACAATTTTGTCCCAACGCAGCTATGGTCCGGCGTTCTCCAATGTGGTCAGATGGTGGGTTGATATTGAGTGTTCATACAAGTTTGCATGCCCGGTGAGTCATCTCTCATTCTTTCACTTCCATTGTTTGTGCAGCTTCTAATGTGCCATTGTTCAATAGGCCAGCGGCCTTCCTGCTGCAAATCGTCCTCCTCAAGTCGCCCAATGGATGAAGGAGTGCCGTCAACTCACCAAAATGCCTGCCATCAACAACTTGGAGGAGTATGCTGGTGGCTGGTGGTCCTGGTGGTTAAACATCCAGCCTAGCTGGCACTCCAGGGATGAAGATGGGCAACTAAGGTGTTCAGGTGCAGGTGGTTTGTGGGCGTCTGCACAGAAGCCAGGGAAGAATGGGTTTCTGTTGGTCTTGTTATCGTTATCTTGGTGGAGGGAGGCAGTTGCAGGGCAGGGAGGCGAGGCAGTGGGAACACAGTTGGCAAGGTGGACAGATGCCGTTGGTGAGGTTGAGTGGGTGCTTTCTGTCATGGGTTGCGAACTTCGATTGATTAGGTGAGTTTGCTATTATCTTTTATTGTTATGTCTCCTTTGACCCAACACTCTCGTCCCTTCCAGCAGTGTGCCTGGCACTGCCCAGAAGAAGCGGTAAGTCCAAGTCTATCATCTATGTGTGCTGCTGGCTAATGTCAATCCCCTCGAATATAAGGAAAACAAAGTAACACCACACATAAACTCTGAATCCTCGCTCTGGCTGCACACAATCGCGCAGCCTCTATTCCCTTTACTCAGCCATGCCTTTTCCACATGGACAATCAGCAAAACCATGTGGTGGCTGGTGATGTGTCATTTTAATCCCAACCATTTGTTCCCTTCATTCATTACCCACATCATCTATATCCCTATTCCTGTTGCTTTGTTTGCCAATTCACGTTTGTTGAGTTGGAAGATACTGTACTCAATTTTGATCTGTCCGTATTTGAACCAATAGATGGCCAAGTTGTGGCTCCTTACCTTTGAAGTACTGGAGTTTATCAATGTTGAGGGTGTTCACTGTTCAGCGTTCATCTTGGACTTGACTTCAACCATGCGAAAGCCCTGCCAATATAAAGTCCCACATCATTGCTAATGGAGATCTGCTGGTCCTGATTGTACTCAAAACAGATATGTTGAATGATAGGGTTTCCGGAGAACCAAAACAGACAAGACCCCTGTTGGCAAGAGAAGCTGAGTGACCGTCCACGAGCATGCCCAAACAAGGGTGAGCTGTGGACCATCCTCAAGACCGGGCAGTTATTGCAATACATTTCCTGGGGGTAGTTGCAAACCACTCCCTGCTATTTGCTGGTATAGTTGCAATTATATTACAACACTGGCTGCACACTAGTGCCAACTCGTTCTCATTTCATTTCCCATCATCTCCAACGTCTTTGCTCATAGCCTTCCTTTTTCAGTTTACACATCATCCACATCCTGCCCCTATATACCAGGTCGCCAGGAAGGAGTGTGAACACCATCTCCACCAAGACAACATCTTGGGTCAGCACAGTATGGATCGCAGTGCAGAAGAAGGGAAAGTGTGAGGGTTGATGGACTAGAGGCTCCCATCTCCGCAGAGAACAGGTTCGTGGTCCAGGCCACCTTTGTTGAGCAAGACTTTGTCGCTAATCATGCCACGGCAGCAGGTGCCAGGGGAGCAGTTGCAGTTGCAGAGGGTGATGATAAGGAGTCTTCAGTATTATTCCACTGGTTTTCGGTAAGTTGTACAGATATTCTCTTTGATTTCAACTTACTATATTTACCGTAGACTTAGGGATTTCTGCTTGAAACCAGAGCTGCTGCAGGCCATCAGTGATTTGGGTTTTGAGCATCCCTCAGAGGGTTAGTATGCTCCTCCTCCTTTCATAACTCTAATTGATTTTCTTCATACTTGCAGTGCAACAGGAAATCCCTCAAGCTGTCCTTGGCATGGACGTTCTCTGTCAATGGCGAGGTTTCAGTCCTCGTCCTTTGCCACACCCATCAACTGGCCTTCCACATCAAGAACGACCATCCTTGATTTGCCAAGTATATGCCTGACGCCCATGTCCGCATCTTCTATGGTGGTACCCCCATCACAAACGATGCTGAGACACTCCGCAACAAGATGTCCTCACATTGTGGTCACCTCGTTTGCCCAACCTTTCTCGCCTTGTCCACTGCCGATGCGGGAGTTTGCATGCTTGCTCCCATCTGCAGATAGGAATTATGCTATTGGGCTTCAGGTGTAGAGCATTGTTGAGGCTGCCGCGAGATTTGTGGAGTGGGGATGTTGTCCTTGTCATCAACTATCGGTGCACGGACCCATACACCAACCCATCCCTTCTCTGAAGCCTCAAATTATGATTCAACTTGTCCAAGGTGCCTTTGTTGGAGCAATAGGCATGGCTCATGGCTGTGTAGCTGTTGTCACAGATTTGACGAATGAAGGGCATGCATATGGTATCATGGGGTGGGTCGATCTTGTCCTTCTTCATATATCACCACTCACTTGAGCTGCTAGATTTTGTTGGGCTCTAGGTGGTGTTGTGGGCACCGTTGTTGGAGGACTTTGTATGGCTTTCTCCGCCGTCCTAAACCTATACATAACTAACGCAGTCATGACAGTTGAATCACCTGCTCATAAATGGCCTGGCATGTTCGGGTTGATGCCTCAATTCGTTCATTACCCATACCTCCTCCCGTGTGCTGTCACATCATCCATCACATTTACCAGCACAACCCTCTCCCTATTCCTCAGCTACAATGGTGGACCTCGAGAAATTTCCACCAAGGTCACTGCTGCCAAGGCCACCCAACTGCTTTGCCCATACAAGAAGTTGACGAAGAAGCTGCTATGCCCATTTTTGACCAGCCAGAGCAGATACTAGTTTTTGGTTTGATACTCGGCGATGTCTCACCTTCAGATGGAGGTGCAAGGTAGAGAAGGCCTAGGCAACGAGTGACTTGTAATCATGATGCGACCTATGCAGTTGACACAACATTTTGGGGGACATCCCTACCCATGTTAACAAGATGGTCCATGGTCTGTCTTGTCGTCAGTTCACTACCAATTCACGACGACTCGCGCAAGAATTTGATCAGGAGTTGAAGGTGATGAAAGAGTGTCTGCATATAGCATTGGAGAGGCTGAGAGGGGTGGAGTGGACTCGTTCATGATGGTTCTTGGACAGAGGTGACCTGGGCCATGTTTGTTCAGCTTGGCGACTAAGTTTGCTCAGTGTAAGTTTGATTCATGCTTCTGTTTTTGATTTGGTGTGCTTACCTTGGGTTCACATAGATACCGACCACTTACTAGAAAGACCGCTTTGCCCCCACCCCTTCAGATGAGAAGGAGGATGAACTCTCAACTTTTGTTGAACGTGCTCACACAGTCAAGACAAAGACCAAAATACCACCTGTGTGCATTTGAGAGGTCATCGTTCTCAAAGCCATCGTTGAGGAGAATCCCTTCGAGATTCATCCACTGCCTGAACTCCCTCAGCCTCGCTATCTCCCCCACTTCTAATAGTGACCCTTCTACTCTTCCTTTCATTGCGGACTTCCCACCTGGGTCTCATGCCCAGTCATTTGCCAGAGTTCATCCCTTGCAGTCACAAGGGTTTGATAGCAAGTTGGATGCTCAGTTGTACGACACCTATAATTCTTCGAAGTTAGTCTCCTTGCCCTCAACTCTTCCCGATACTGACTCTCTGTCCTAAAAACGCGCAGCACTTCATCTTCATTGCTGAACCCCATGATGTACCAAATTGTTGATAGCAAAAGATCGACACTGACAACCCAATGGCAATATCCTGTTAGGGGTTTGGGTGGGTTGGTTCTACTTCAGCTCTGCTGCTATTGGAGCCGACTCAGATCCACAAGCTCCCCAGATTCAACCAGAGCATGGCGTGCTTTGGCCAGAGTGAAAGTGGGAGGTCGTGGGGGGATGGAGTCAGGGGTCCTCTACATTCATTGGGTTTCTGGTAGTTAGTGATTCACGACCCCCTCACATCACATCAGAACCACGAGCTCAGTTGTAGGATGGGCTGTGGCAGCTGGTGAATGGCAGGGAGGATGAAACCTTGAGAATACAATGAATTTGATTCCAACCAGCCCAAAGGAGGTGCACATTGTCACATAGCCGATACACGATGATAAGGATGTTGCAATCGGAAACCAGACCCACACCCACTGGACAGCGAGACAAATTTTATATCTCCTTTCTCTTCCTCATCCAAGACAATGGAATCCCTGCCCACAATTGTGCTACATAGTAGCGGTTCCACCCAACCTCCAGGAGATGTGAGCTTGTTGTTCAGCTTTGCCTTCTTATGATCTGACAATTCATAGGCTTTGCAAAGACAAAGGTTCCCCCAACATCGTTACAGCTTCGACTGAGAGGGACGCCTCATTTTGAGAGCTCAGTCAGTACAAAGGTTAGCATTCCAATACTCCCTCAGATATGCACCTAACGCCGTACATAGCTACCCCACATATACCCATGTCTTAGGACCGTGCCCCCAGCCGATCCAGTTGATCGATAAGTATGTTCTGACTGGAATGAACATCTTCAAGCTGACAGCATACTGTCACCCGTGTTGTAGGCATCAATTTCCTCCCCCTATCCTCCCTGACTCGCTGGAGTCCCAGAGGCAATGGGTTGTTGATTCCATTACTGATATCCTTTGTCAATCCTCCCAACCTTCTCAATCGTCGTCCATCCCTATTATCGCTCGCTCACTTGTCAATCTTGCCGATGACTCAACAGTCCTTGACAAGGTGCTGAGTACCCACCTAGACTCACTGGAGATCAAACACAAAACAAAAGCAATCATTGTTCTGATCATTAAGCATTACTTGAGCTATCCACTGCAGTGTGGGGAGATCGATTCGCCTATCAACAGAACGCACCAAAAACATGAGATCAACAAACACCTCGCAATATCAGGCTTACCTGTCCCTGCAAGACTCAGTCCAAGGTCCAAGAACGTTTGCATCGGGATTTCCGAAGATACTCAAACCATAGATATGACGGAGATCCAAAGAGATAAGATGAAATAGGGAGTTTGGAGATGGATCACGGATCAAGGAATACACGCTACAACCACAGCCTACGGGAACGAGCCAACAACACGCCACGAAGCACGCATCAGATCCGGAGATCTTGTGATGCCAAGGACACTTGGACGTCTTAGATCCTGGGCTGGATGATTCTTCAGCAATACATCATGATCGCCTCTGTGTTGAAACATCTTGAAGACATCGGATACTCGTGCTGCGGAAACCCTATCATGCCCTAACTAATGATCTACAGGATAACTAATGATCCTTGTGTACGACTCAACGTTTGAAGACTTCAAGGCTGGGCTAAAACCTCTCATATTCCCTATTCGCTGGAACGATCTGGAACCCATACGACTTTGCATGCTCGACCTCATCCATCCGCACCCTCAATTACATACCAACAAGATGTACTCCTCCGGGTCCACTCCGTTGTCACAGAATCACCCATGGAGTACGAATCAAAAGGCACTTTTGAACTACTCGTTGGGATTCACCTCGGAATCTCTCACTTCCGGTACCACTTGAACGAAATCACCTCACTCGTGCTAATACAGATCTCCTTTCTTTCACTTAACTGCATCTGTTCATAACCAATATCTTCGCTCACATCGACTTTTACACTCACTATCGATTATTCACGATCTCGGAGACCTTTTGTGGATCACAATCTTACGTGGATTCACTCGCACTCACTCTTCCCGACTCTGTCTCCATCCGACTCGTTCATATTCGTTCACGGGCTCGAAAGCACTCAGATAGCTAGGCATAGGGAGTAGAATGTAGGACTTAGACAAATTTCAGTATGACACACTATATAGTATATAATCCTGTACTATTTGCTGGAAAAAGATAAGTTCTTTCTGCCCCTCTCGCCATCCGAGTAATAGCTCTCCGGTTATTCAGACGACGTTCACAACTCTGACGTTCATGACTTTCCGACGTTCTCGATGACTAGTTTTATTCTTTCCTCCTCTGACGTTAGTGACCTTCGGGATTTCTGAGGGATTTTCTACAATGTTTTGCATGTTTTCTCGACTTACAATTAATGATTCTCTTTTGTCTTTCTCGATTTACTTAAAGTGCTTGTTCTTATTCCGCTTCGTATCGCTGTGCTTTCTTAGTGTTCTAGTGATCGCGCTTCTAGATTCGATTTACGACTTGCTTTTGCTTTTCAGTTTAGAATACCGATCCTGCAGTAGATCAGATCTCAGGCCTGAACAACTGATTTTCTCCAAACTTGCAGAACCTTCCCACTCCGCGATCCTGCGTTGAGTGGTTATCTTATCTCGGATTCGTCCGAACCTCACAATCTCTACTTCGGGTCTGTTTCATCCGTCAACACTTTCTAAATTAACTGAACCCCCGTTCTTCGATTTCTATCTGAAGACGAACTACCCATCTCTCTCGGACCTCACACACCCCGAGAACCCCACAGCAGTAGGCAGTTCTATTATCAGGGATTCATCTAGCACTGATACCAGTTCTTCTTAGCACCTCCCCAGCTGCTACTGCCCCAGCGATGATGGCAATGTCCCTCCCTGTTGCCTCAGCTCCACCAGCTGCATCTTCTGAAGTGGTGCCTCAGTATGCCTCAATGACCCCATACCGCCAGCAACGATTGTTTCACTCAATCTCGGGAAGTGGAAACACAACCTGGTTTCGCACATCATCGCTTACCAACCTCTCAAGCCTCCTTCTGGTTGACTGTAAAATGGGTGACATTTATGTCCATAAGAACAAGGTATCTGGAAAATTGCAACACTGGGTCTTTGGGAAGGATGGGCAATGGTTGGTGGCAACTGAAGAAACCTCCCACCCAGCATTTCCAGACTGTGTTTTATCTTTTCGTGCAAATGATGGGCCCAGTTGGGTGACGAGACAGTCGGCTCTTACAACACGAGCAAGGAGGGAGAAGAAGTGTGCAGTTTCCATGATTCCTTAGATTCATTTCTCATGGATTGGTATGTTGTAGAATCACACCATGCAATGATCATGATCAGATATTTCGTCCATGTATCACAATCAATTTGCAAGTGTATTGTGCACGTTGCGACCCAGAGGCGCTGGAATACTAAATGAACACACGACATCCTCATGTTAGAAGAGATAAAGGATGGACGAGCAAAGGGACATCCTCTCCAACTCCCCTTCCTTTCAACCTCCAACATGATGGGTATTCTGTGAGTGATGCCAAAGGGAACCCCCTGTGTAAGCCCCATCACCTCTCTCCATATACTTCCACTCATTAGGTATCGACACAGCCTAAGTTGAAATGACGGATGATTGCAGGTCATTTATTGGGCCATGGGCCTCCTCTTCACCCACCCCCGAGGCAGTGACAAAAGATCGCATTTGATGCCTTCCATGCTGCTCACGATACTATCACCAGCAAACCCAAGGTCCTTATCGAAAGGGCATTCAACTGGCCAGCTGGAAGCAACTCACCTGTACACGATATGTTCGTCTTCTGTCAGGGCGAGATATTCCTTGTGTGCAGTTATTGTGACAAGACTGGACCAATCAATCGTGCACTTCAGGAGAAGTTCCCTGATTTTCTGTGGAGGGGCGAGATTGGTGTAGTGTTTGTTGGGACAAGCGCACCATACCTGAAGAACCATACAAAGCTGCCAAAGCTGATCATGCCATTGCAGCATGGGTTTTATTTGTGTCATCATGAATCAGGACAATTACTGATGAAATTCGGATTCTTGATAGGTATATTTCCTGTCGCCTCTTGGATCGTTGTTTGAAGAGGCCATTGCCATCTCAAATCAGAGCGTAACCCAAACTACAACTCCTCCTACATACCTACCTTCCCCCTTTCCTCCTTTCTCTGTAGTATTCATGATTTCTGGATCTTGTAGGCTGGCTGGCAATCTAGTCTGTGTTATGTTTGGTTTCTACTTTGCATTATTGTACCACTCTTCATCCTCGTTCCACGGTCTCTGTAGCACAATTCCCTTATATATTATGGCTGTCCGTCCCAGGTGGCGATAAATTACTGTTTTGAGCATAAGGGACCCACCAAAGGACCCACAGACATCCACAACACCAGCCTCAGCCTAGTGACATCAGATGAGACTGATGAGTCAATAAATTTGCATGTGCAGGCTGAAGTCATCTCAACATCCCCATCATGGCCCACAAAAACAAGACAATGATGGAAAGGCATCGAAATATCTTCTCCAATGCTCCCAACTCTCTTTCAGCCAGCGGCAGTCAACCAGGTGAGTGATTGCCTTCTGCCTGCCATTAATTATCATAGCTACCATATCTCATCAGCGAAATTTACAGCAGCTGCATCACCCCAAGCTGTAGCCTCAATGCTCATTGGAACATCTTGCTCGTCATCGATTTCATCTCAAGGTATGTCTCACTGAGGAGCATAAGATGGAATCTCTCTGATAGACAGCCTGACTAGGTACTGCTAATCAAGCTGGGAGCCATGTCTCAGGTGCTTTGCATTCTGGAACACCCTTGCACAGCCATGCTGGAACACCCTCACATGCTGGCACACCTTCATGAACTGGAACACCCTCACACGCTGGAATACCATCACATGCTGGAACACCGTCATATGCTGGAATCCCCTCTCATGCTGGAACACCCTTACACACACTTTCGCGTGGAAGTTTAGTCGAAGATGATGCTGCTAGTGATGGTGTGGTGATTTATATCAATCAGTGATATTAGTGCTCATAGTGATTATATCCAGTGAGTGGAGCCTTAAGAAAGCATCGCAGATGAGAATCCCAAAACCCAGATGGGGAGGTGCTGGGAACTGAGGGGCATCACCAAGCCATGGTAGACGATTTACAACACGTTCAGAATCAGGAGATTAACTTCCTGCAGGATGCTAAAACCCCCATGCAATCAACCTTCTCAAAGGGAAAAGGGAAGGAAGCTGCTTCGACTCGACCACTGCCGGAGTGGAAAGTTGGATGGTCGTCAGGGACCCAATCTTATTTTTTCCATCATGCAGAAAGGCCTTGTGGATACCGGCATTAAAATTATTGGAAATTGCTGATCCCTTGGGGATGAAAGGGATGCCTGTGAGTATAATATCGATGTGATATTATGGGATTTAGTTCATGAAATTTTCCTAGGGTTTCTCAGATGGCGTTCAACCTGCCACCATGGAGGTTGATAGTGATGGTGAACCTGAGTCTGATTCCACTCCGACCCTCCCTGGCACCTTCTCTATGCGTTGACAAGCAACCCACCACTCACCTACAGCTGATGAATACCATGATTCAGGGGCAGACGCAGATGATAAAGATGTTGCAACTGGCCCAGCTCCCTCAGGCTCAAACCTCAACAGGTATCCAGTATGTCTTGGTATCTCTTTTATATCATGTTCACCTTTGCTCAACCAACTCAAGAACCCCAGCGTTGCAAGTAAAGCAGATATCCGTGATCTAAACGAAACTCTTCATCAAGGCTTTGAAGCATTGTTGGCCTCCCATAAAGCAATGGGTGAAAACTTTGCCAAACTCATCGACCAAATGGAGAAATCAAAGATAGACGACTCCAACCAAATCTCATCTTCATCCTCAAGTAGGAAACCAAAGAGACAATGAAGCTGTCAACATTGCCTGCCAATGGCAGTGGCACTTGCTGTGCATTGTCTTTCATCTCCAAGTTGCAAGTGCACAACATGACCTATTGTGAATCGGCAGGATGTAGTCAGAATCCACCTCAATAATCTTCTGAAGGGCGCATCACCTTTAATCCCTACTGTCAATCCTATGGAGTCTTCTGCCTTTTCTGTTGCTTGGATGGCCTCCGACGGTGCTGAAGTGGCATGTGAAGCAGACAGCTTCCGCATTGATATCTTGGGCACTCCACGATCACCCTGGAATATTTCTGCAGGTCATATCTTTGCCGCAACCCTGATTTCTGCTAATGGCTATCCTGACACGGAAGATGTTGTAGAACAAATTCAACATGCATTTGCAACAAGGATAAAGTCGCTGCAGCGGGACTATCAAGTCTCACAACTGGGTCCAGCCCAAAAACAACAAGGGAGATCTCAACACAACCGATCTGAGTGGAAGATTAATGTGAGGGGCCCTTGTCAGTCGTCTTTGCGCTGTCTAATGATTTGCAGCTCTTCCACCATCATCGCAACATTGTGAAGAAATATGATGGTCTTCACCATCACATAGTGATGCTTGACCGAATGGGGCCTGATGGCATGTCCAGTGACGAGTTGGAGGTGGATGCTCAAGG
The DNA here is from genome assembly GCA_000697665.1 of Jaapia argillacea MUCL 33604. Taxonomy (NCBI): domain Eukaryota; kingdom Fungi; phylum Basidiomycota; class Agaricomycetes; order Jaapiales; family Jaapiaceae; genus Jaapia; species Jaapia argillacea. The sequence goes on along the minus strand of KL197736.1, from coordinate 413,623 downwards.
GAGAAGCTATGTTGTCTGGTGACCCCTGTGGTGAGCACCAGAGTTGCGCCCTTGGCTTGGTATCTTTGACATCTTCCATGTGTACAATTGCATGGCTGGGAATGGTGGGCTTGGTGGCGGGGATCGATGTGGTGCAATTCCTCACCAAAGGCAATTCAGGAAAGATCATGTCAGTACATCAAGTCGAGCCCCAGGAGGTTTGCCAGTTGACGCATATAACGTCAAGTGGCTGGTTGGGAAAACCAAGGTGTGGCTGGATAACATTCTGAAACCTGACCCAAAACCATATAATTTCGTGCATCTGCCTGATATTCACGCCTAAGTCCATCCACTCAGGCCGATTGATATGTACCCAGATTGACCCTTTGAGTAGATTTGTGCAAGATAGGATTTCTTTGTCACTTTCACAGTAGTGTGAAGTTTATTGGCTTTGTACATGCATGTCATCCAACTCCAAAATAAATAGATTTTATTGCTTCTCAAGTCTGCCCATTTGTCAATACCAACAGGATGGATCCTCAAACCTCCATAAAGACTTGCACACTAACAATCTCCTTTATCAATCCTTCATCAATGTTCCTCCTGATATCACTGCAAATCCCCTCACTGCTTCCTCAAAAAGAGAAACACACCGACTGGCGGACCAGAGCCTGCACACCAGCAGAGGGACTGAAGTGAGCTGAAAGATGTGATACAGGGCAAAAGGGGACTCACAATGGCTTGTGGATACAACGATCTGACTGCCATCACTCAACCTGTCGTGCATCTCCATGTTGTAGCCCCTACCCAATTGAAGGCCCACAACTGCTGAATCCTATAACAGGATTGTCATTCTGCATAAGTTGTCTGGCATCCAACTCTGAATCCTGAAGCCACCTATTCCATCCAACCCCAATGGTCAATCAACAAACTATCATCCACCTGGTGATTGAACATCCCATATGACCACCTTTTCTGCACATCGGATTGCTGCCTCCAGGAAATGGAGAAGTATCAGGAGTGATATCAGTTGAGGGGTAGATGGAATGAGTGGAATGCATGGATGGACAGACGTGATAAAGTTCCTGCAGGTGAAGGGAAAGGATCTGCTGCAAACAACTGGGGTTGAATGTGAGGTTGGACTGAGTCATAGATTAAACAGTGTGATTACCGGGCGTCAGTGACAAGGCAATTGAACGTACCTTATTCAGATCTTACTTAAATTTGAGCACCCCTCACTGTATTTACCCTGAGTATGCTGCCAGATGTTGAAGCAGAGGATATGGGTGGAGGAATTGGGCAAGTCCAATGCTGATGATATAATGGGGTTGAAGGGTGAGGACACAGTTGTGGGTGTAACTGTTGCACAGATGCCCCAGTACACCTAGTTTAGATGCTCTCTCTCATTCTTTCCTCGTAGCTTTGAATCATCTCGGATCTGAATTTCTTGAGGCTTTGATCTTCTGCTTGGAGCGCTCTCCTGTGATTCTCTTGGAAACTGGAAGGATACACAAGCCTCACCAAAACCTTGTGGTGTCGTTGGTATCCCAAACACTGCCAACAATGCTGCGGCACTTTACTTTGAATATCGACTAGAGAAAAGTATCCCTGCCATATTGATTCCATTAACGCCCTTGCCTTCTCCCATGATGGGCGCTACTTTGCAAGTGGAGCTGACGATGGACTGTTTCACATCTTCTCTGGGAGGAGCTATTGTGAAGTTCGTCACTTTCAAGCAACATCTGCGATCACTACCATCATCTGGAATGAGCACTTTGGTCACACCATTATTGCTGGTGATCGTTGTGGTGATATCCATACCATCAAGATTGGTGATGACCCGGTGAGAACTTTCCTTGACTTGGAAGCTAATACTATGTTAACTTCAGAATTCGTTCAGGAAGAAGATCTTGAATGGACACAATTGGTTCCAGGCTCAATTCATTGCATGGTGTTGAACGGCATCATGCTGGCAGTTGGTTTTGGCAACTCTGTTGTCTATGACGGTCATATTGCACCTTTATTCCCGTGTGCAACATTCGCCGGAGCACACTCAACTTGAGGAGCACTCAGTTTCCTCAAGTCTCATTTCTTGCTCGACAGACGCCATAAATCCACCAAAGGCTCCCAAACATCCTCAACAGATCTGTCCAGCTCGTTCGCAAACCTCCAACACTCGTAGAGCCGATGCACATACGAACAGAAATTGCTGTTTGTTGCCGTAAAAGGAAACTTCACGTGTTGGGCGTGGAATGTCACGAGCAAGTAGCCTGCTCACCACTCGCCCTTAGGTATCAATCCCAGTTGTGAATAAAAATATATTGATGGCTAGGTTAGGTGTGATATATACTAATTGGATATAGGTGTACAAAAACAGGTGGGGAATCAAACAAGATGGGGGAGGTGGAAGACGTGTGATGTAAGGACCGTGGCGGACTCGGGAGGGAGGATGGTGGGAGACAAGGGAGAGGAGAGGGGCGAGAAGAGAGGGGGGATTGTGAAGGAAGAGATGATCGAGGGTGTGAGGAGATTGGGGGAGGATGTCAATGTGAAGGTATTAAAGGTGGGGAGACGCCAATGGAAAGGTGGGTGACAATGGAGGGGGGGCAGGGTTGCATGTACTGAGTGCAGGGAGATCAGATTAAAATGAGGATTTTGATGAAGATGACCTCGGACGCGAAAGACAAGTCACATACACCGAACTCCCAAATATTGCAAGATCAAACTCACCGTGTGCAACTTCATTCACCCCTTAACCTGGAGAGTTTATTCTTGACACAGCAGGTCAGGTACATACAATAAGCAGGCTGCAGTGATCTGAAGTCGCAAGGCACAGCAGTCGAATTGATAGTGTGCATGCACCCCGGTGGTCAATCAGACCGTTGTGGTTCTCGATATGTATATGAGCAGTTAATGGCAGGCCAGAGCGGAGGGCCTCATAAGTCTTGATTTAAGGCTATACTGACAATCAGGAAGGAGAGATATTGGCAGGAGAAGCAGATGAGATCAGTACGAGCAGTTGAGTGTGAAGTGGTCTGAATATTCCACGTTTGAGACGTGAAATTTCCTTTTACGGCAACCAACGGCAATTTCCGTTTGTATATGCATCGACTCTAACTTACTTACGAGCGTTGGAGGTGTTCGTGAATGAGCCGGACAGATCTATTGAGGAGGTTTGGGAGCCTTTGATGGATTTGAGGCGTCTGTCAAGCAAGAAATGGGACTTGAGGAAACTGAGTGCTCCTCAAGTTGAGCGCGCTCCGGCAAATGTTGCACATGGGAATAAAAGTGCAATTTGACCATCATAGTTGTCCTCGTTAAGCAAGGAACACTATGTGCATACCTGCTGTCTCTACCCCTATTTGCAGCATTAATGTCACTTGATACAGTGGCTTGGGACTATCAAAAGACCCTTCCTGAACCACCCAAGTTCCCAGAACTTGATATCAACCTCCCCAGCACAGTTGCAACATCATTAGACTTCCTTCCAGACGAAGGGCTACTCTTGGTCACTTATATCAAGCACAGAATTGTGTGAGCTTCCTTGTATTGCTCAATCTCTTCTGAACTAATTGCTGTTTTGAATACAGTGCTTGGAGTACAGATAGCCTTGAGGTGAGATGGCATATAGTCCACATTCTTGTTGAATGTAAGCTCCTTTCTCCTGACCATCTATAATTGATTGGTTGAGCTCTCATATTATTTAGTGGGGCTTCATCTCTCTCACCACACTGGGATTCTATGGCTGTCACAAATCTATACAATGGAATCGACTGGTATTCTCTCAAAAGACAATGTTTTGCACCCAGCTCCTTCACCCACACAACCGTGCACCCGATCCGAGACAATGTGATCATCCCTATTATACATATTCACAATGGATCTGCAGTTCTTTGCGGAGGCTCGGGTGGCAGCTGTTGAATCATCAGCGTTCATAGCGGGGACACAACTCAGATTCTTGAACATGATGGTATGTACCTCATCTACGACTTTTAATGATTCTGGGACCAGCTGTTGATACTCCATAGCTCAGGATATTGTTCAAGCCGTGGTGTGTGTTACCATGATGATATCCTCCTTTCCTGACTTGCCAAGTAATTCAGGCATATTCACAAATTCAGGGTCAGAATTGCATCGTCACAGGAGTCTCTGAAAGGGCTTCTCAAAGTCTAATTTGAGTATGGGCCACAGTGAAAGAGCAAAGCGAACTTGCTGTCAGAGAGGCGCCCCCATCAACTACCCAGGTGATTTTACTGTTACTCCTCCATTTCCCTGGATGCTCATTGTCTTCTCCAATGCTTCCACCAGACAAGGCTTCATTTTCGTGGACCAATGTCTTATTCTTTATCATCGTCGCAGTCGCTGCAGCTGTCTGGGCGCTGTCCCAATCATCAAAACCTGAGGTCACTTTCACCTCATGGGCCGCAACAAGGTACCCAAATGTCCATTTGGAGGAGGCTGGTGACCCACCATCTGTTCAACAAGAAAGTCCTACCATCATTCAGCTAAATCATTAGTGGTTCTAACAAGTCTGGGTTTGTGTCTACTGGAACATTCGACTACAGTGTTGTGGTTCAGTGTCTTTGTTAATTGTGTTATGAGCACCTTAGCGTTAGCGTAAGGTAGCGAATAAGGCTTGTAAGTCTTTCAGGTATTCTTGCTAACTAGTACTCAGGCTACGATCTTGAGGCGGTAGAGGATGACGAGGATGAGCGAACTGGTTGAAGGATACAACTAAAGTGCTGTATTGTTCAAGTGGACAAGCTAGTGAATACAGAGTAGCTAGGTGTCCTTATATACTACAGGAACAGTGGAATATTGAACAATGTATCATGAACAATAACGAACGAGACAGTGTCTAGGGACAATGGCGAGTGAGTTAAGGTTCGGGACAATGACAATGAACAATGGATAATGAACAATGAAGACAGAACAATGAAACAGAGGACAATGACGAGGCTATGCGTGACGAGTCATTGTGCGCTAATAATAGTATGAGGTCTGAGATAAGATAATGCCTCAGATAAGATAAGATAAGATGAAATGAAATGATGCTGAGTTTCATAGACAAGGGAAATGATACCAAAGCGAAGGGAGTCTAATAAAGGAGTGAAAAACCAAAGAAAATATACAAGTCCAGATGTGTTCACAACAAATTGTGAATGAAAGTGTGGTGTCAAGACATTCATAATCTAGGAGTTGAGACATTGTGAGGTCCAGAGTTGAGACATGCTCAACAACTGAGTCGAGACATGAGGACATCATGAGTCGTGACGTTGTGATGTCAGGTGTTGAGTCGAATGTGCTCTCCAATGTGCACGAGGAGGAAATGGTGACAGCATTTAGAATTTGATGCGCTGTGGCTTCTTCATGTGTTCAGCGCGCCCTTTCTTAATTTGGGCGCAGAGTCCATGTGGATCAAATTGTGACTCACATTCAGAATTTGATCCCTATTTGTGTGGCGAGCAAATGCTGATTGCCTCGTGGAACTCATTGACAATGAAATCTGAGTCTGTGCAGCACACAAATCATGAACAAATGTGGAGCAAGTTCTTCAATCATCAGAGTGTGTTCTTGATGCCCTCAGGGTGCACATACTGGATCAAATTCCCAATTTAAGCAGCCATTCAAACTGTGAATTGGTTCTGAAATTTGCTCTGAGGTTGTATCCGGATGGCATTAATACTGTGACTGCTGGATAAATACTGATCTCATCATAGAGGACTTTGAGGCTGTGTTCACCATGGAACCAGGGAGGAAATGGTGGATTAAACTGTGATTTAACTAACAGTTTCTTCAGCATTTGCTTGGGCTGCTCACGGTCATCAAGTTGTGTCTATAATCGGCATGAAATCACAATGAAATCAGTGATTACACCAGGCTTTGCCTGCAGTGTCAATGACATGTTACCTACTTGCTCACCAAACAAGGTCAACTTTTCAAAGTGACCCCACCCCCTTTCAAATGATCTCGCAGGGGGTTTACGGATGGGCAGCAGTGGAGATGAAAGAAATGAAAGATTTTAAAATTAATGTGTTGCTTTTTCTATGCCACTAACAGCAAGCTTATGGTACTGACAGACTCTTCAGAGCCTGTCACTGTGTCGACTCTGATCAACCACATGGTACCTCTTGCTCACCAAATGAGATCACTTTTCAAAGTAATCCCACTCCCTATTGAATGATCTTGCAGGGAGGTTTGGGATGGGTAGAAATACAGATCAAGAAAACAAAACATAATGAAGATACACAAGTAAAATTGAAAGTGGTCTGTATTTCTACAAGGTTAGAAATGAGACTGGTGCCCAGCAGTGAGGTGTTGGTCATAAACCTGACCACAAACACTGTTGAAGTGTTCGTGATGGTTATGAGAAGAGTGATAAAGGAGTGGGGGAGTAGTTAGTGAATACATGCTGTTTTGACTGAGCACAAGGAGGTTTGAGATGAGGAGGGGTAGGGTTGGATGGTGGGGCACAAAGTTGAAAGTCAGAGTAAAACACACTCAGTGAGGGTGCCGGTTTGCATGTGGGATATGGGGTTGTAGATGTGAGTAAATAACCCGCTGCAATTGCTCTTGTAGCGATCGTGAGGGTGGTCAGTTGGGGAGGGAGTGGGTCCATGCTGAGTGAATAAACAGATACCGAGCGAAGTGACCGCTTTGCTCAGCCTGCTGGTTGCTTGCAAGGCCAGAGCTCCATAATTTTGAGGAGGGGAAGTGGTGGCTGAGGGGATTTGGGCTGACTTGAGTTTGCAGGTTGGGAGGTGGGCATGTGTTGGTGTGATAGGGCTGTTTGAGTTGTTTGGGGAGAGGGAGGGAGAGGGGTTGGTTGCAGATGGGTGAGCTGGTTCAGGTGTCGTGAAGGGGCAGGTGGGAAGTGGCACAGCATCCTCATGTGTTAGTGTGGTGAGGGAGGGTGGGTATGTGGCGGTGGGGTTGGTAGAAAGTGCCTAGAAAGCAAAACAGAGTGAATTAGTCAACGAAACACTTATAGATGATTACTCTACTGACCTGTACCATGAATCTTTGTTCTCTACTTCTCCATCCATCCACCAATCCCCTACAATGAATGCACTTTGTTATTCACAAGTGCAAGGATACTTGGAAGTTCGAAGTGGTTGGTTGGGGGTATTGGGCTGAATTGGTGTTGCAAGGTGAGCGACATGGTTGGAGGGATGCAAGAGCATGGTATGGGAGTGGAAGAGTGATCTGTGATGAACTAGAAACGACTCAATCTGCACCAATGGCTATTGAGCCAGTCTGGGGGAGAGGAGGTTGAGTGAGAGGGTGTTGGAGTGGTAGGGTGTTGAGAGGGTTTGGCATCTCGATTTGCTTGACTGGGTGATCATGCAGGGTCCTGACTATCAGGGGACGAGAGAGAAGGTGTGGTTGGGTGGGTGGGGGTGCTGGGAAGAGCTTAAAACTGAAAATTATCGAATTATTAAAAGTAACTCTGAATCAAATTGTTCAACTTACCGAGAGCCCATAACTTCATAAATCCACCCTTAAGACCTTCTAATAGTTCCTTGTATTGAACAGACTTCAGTATAGAGGCTGGGTAGTGCAATTGTGAGGAGGGGGGGTGAGAAGGGGTGAGGCATTGTGGAGAGCAAATTGATGCAGGTGAAACAAAGTGGCTGCTTTGTTTGGCTTTTCAGGTGGTTGTGGAAGTGTCCTGGATGGTATTTGATAGCTTGGCAGGTCAGTGCTGTGATGTTGCAAGGAGTACATTGGTTGCTAGGCAGATCGGGCCATGTTGGAGTCTTCGAGGTGGGTGACATATGCAGGGGATGCGAGAGGGTCGTAAGGAGTCGCAAAAGCAATATATAAGTGATTATAAAGAACTCAACCTGTGCCTAGAGTGGGATGAGCTGATATGAAGGAGGGGGGGATTCGTGGGCATCAGGTGGGCTTGACATCTCAGACTGTCAACTTAGGTGGCTGCACAGTGTCCTGGCAAGTGGGTGACAAGGGGGAGATGAGAGATATGGGGTGTTAAGAATCACACCTCGCTACGCCTATTTTCATTTTTCTTGTTATTCGACACTCCTTGTGGATATCTGATCCTTCTATATATGGATCATCAAGCACTATGACCATATTCTTCCTGAACACAAGGGACAGGTACATATCCCTTCGACATCCCTCTGATACATCCTTGCTCCTGTACCTCCGACCTCTAGTGCATCATCCTTCGATTAAACACTCAACCTCCATCACTCTGAACCTCCGATACACCAATACTCCACCTTCCTGTACGACCCAGACCACGGACTACAGACCCCTATATCCCTGACTCATCCATCAGACCATCGACTGTGGACTACGGACTACGGACCCCTAACTACAAACCCCTGTCTTTCTGACTCACTTCGACTCATGCTTACTACTGTCTTACTACTGTCTTACTCATTGCTACTATGGACTATGGACTGTGCTTCATCTTAGTATATATGCTTCCCTGTATTCACTAGTATTCCCCATCTTGTTCACTTTGTCAATATAGATCGTTATCTTTATTCGCATCGTCTCAACTTGATCCTTGTCTGATCATCTGTCTGGAAACCTCTGATAGTCTCTCATCCTCTCGTCATTCTACTCTGTGGCTGTAGCCTAGGTATCATCAGAGAAGTATCAAAGTCTTTCATCGTATACTTCATTGAAGTAACGATGTGGGGTACTCGGGGTGTGTGAGGTCCGAGAGAGATAGGTGGCTCGTCTTCAGATAGAAATTGAAGAACAGGAGTTCAGTTGTTTTAGAAAGCGTCGACGAATGAAACAGACCTGAAGTAGAGATCGTAGGCTTCGGACGAATCTGAGATAAGATAACCGCTCAACGCAAGATCGCGGAGCGGGAAGGTTCTGCAAGTTCGGAGATAATCAGTGTTCAGGTCCGAAATCTAATCTACTGCGAGATCGGTACTCTAAACTGAAAGCGAAAGAAAGTCGTAAATTGAAACTAGAAGCACGGTCACTAGAACACTAAGAAAGCACGGTGATGCGAAGCGGACTAAGAACAGCACTTTAAGTAAATCGAGAGATGAAAGAAAATCACTAATCGTAAGTTGAGAAAGCACGCGAAATGTCGTAAAGAGTGATTCGGAAATCCCGAGAGTCACGAACGTCGTTAAGAAAGAGGAATAGCTAGTCGTTGAGAACGTCAGAAAGTCGTGAGCGTCGGAGTCGTAAACATCCTTGAAAGAACCACAGAATATCACTCAGGAGGGCGAATAGGGCAGAAAGAACTTGTATTCCAAGGCAAATAGTACAGGATTATATACTAGATAGTGCATCTTACCGAAATTCATCTAAGTCCTACATTCTACTCCCTAGCCCTAGCTATCCGAGTGCCTTCAAGCCCATGAGCGAGTATGAACGAGTCGGATGGAGATGGAGTCGGGAAGAGCGAGTGTGAGTGAATCCACGTAAGATTGTGACTGATGAAAGGTCTCCGAGATCGTAAATAGTCGATAGCGAGCGTAAGAGTCGATACGAGCGAAGATATCAGACGCGAACAGACACAGTCGAGTAAAAGAAAGGAGATTGGTACTAGCGTGAGCAGGGTGATTTCATTCAGGTGGCACCGGAAGTGAGAGATTCCGAGGTGAATCCCGTCGAGTAGTTCAAATGTGCCCTTTTTGATTCGTACTCCGTGGGTGATTCTGTGATGATGGAGTGTGCCCGGGTGAGCACGTCTTGTCAGTATGTAATTGAGGATGCGGATGGATGAGGTCGAGCATGCAAGTCCTAGGAGTTCCGGATCGTTCCAGCGAATAGGAAATATGAGATGTTTTAGCCTGGTGTCAAAGTTTTTCAAGCGTTGAATCGTGCACGAGGATCGTTAGGTATCCCGAAGATCATCAGTTTAAGGGGTCGATAGGGGTTCCGAAGCACTAGTATCTGACGTGTTCAAGAGGGATCAACGCAGAGATGATCATGATGTATTGCTGAAGAACCATCCAATCCGTGATCTAAGACGTCCAAGTGTCCTCGGCATCACAAGATCTCCGGATCTGACGCGTACTTCGCGATGTGTCATTAGCTCGTTCTCGTAGATCGTGGTTGTAGCGTGTATTCCTCAATCCATGATCCGTTTCTGAACTTCCTATTTCGTCTTATCTATTCGGATCTCCGTCTTATCTATGGCTTGAGTATCTTCGGAAATCCCGATGCAAACATTCTCAGACCTCGGACTGAGTCTTGCAGGGACTGGTAAGCCCGATATCGCGAGGCGTTCGTTGATCTCGTGTAATCGGTGTGTTCCGTTGATAGGTGAATCGATCTCCCCACAACGATCTTAACATGGGGTTGGGTGAGTGGAGGTGCTAGAAAGAGTTGAATATCGAAAATTAGTGAATTGGTACAAATAACACATTGAATCGAATTGTTTGGCGTACCAGAGCCTATAACTTCGTAGCTACTCCCTCCAGACCTTCCAATGCTTCCTTGTATTGAATGGACTTTGCTATTGATGAGGAGTAGAGCGATCACGAGGGGTGGGGGTGACAGGGGATGAGGCCAAATTGAGAGCAAATTGACAAAAGCCAATTGAAACAAATGATTCAATTGGCTTGTCTGGTGGTTTTGGAAGTGTCCTCAGTGGTGTCTGACCACTTGTGAGGTTGGCGCTGCAATGATTCGAGGGGGAGGTGGTTGCTAAGGGGGTTTAGGCTGAGTCTGACATTGCAGGGTTGGCAATAAGCATGGGGTCATGTGGTGGTATTGTTCATAGTTGTTTCCAGTGATATGAAATTGAAAAGAAACAGCTCAAGCTGCTGCAGAGGCTGCCTGAGTGGTTCTCGGGGGAGGGGTAGGGTGGTTGGTTGTTAGGCAAGTTTGGATGGTTGGATCGAGAAAACAAGGGGTGGGCTGGTATCCTGAGAGTCAGGAGAGGTCAGGGAGGGTAGGATTGGGTGGGTGGTGGTACTGGAAAGACATCAAAATCGAAAATCTGTGAGTTAGTGGGAAATCACAAGAAATTGAATTTTTTATTTACCTTGAGGCCCAAACCCTCACAGTTAGACCCTATCAACCCTCTAAAACCATTTTTGGTGGGAAAACAACATTGTGGGAATGTTGATGTAAGTATCTAGGATTGTAGCCCCTATCTAGGGGACCCTAGTGTAACAGGATGGGAGTGTAGCCTCTGCAATCAGCCGATGGACTTAGAATAGATTAGAACTCCGTGCACACGCGCCTATGTACCATACACAACACTTAGCTTAGAATTAACCTGCTTATCATACTTCATGTTCGACATCTTGACTGACGGTTGATCTGTGAAACAAGTGACACTACTAGTTTCTGATATCTCTTGGTTAGCTGTTAAAGCTCACCTCTCGCGTCTTGCGTCCGAAATAGGACACGATACACACTCATACTTTTCTTTAGATTCTTCTCGCATGCCTATGACACACTCTTGTGTTTCAGGACGGTTGTGCATACAACCGTGCCTTGCTATCGAGCACCCTAAGGAGCTATTCACATAGCACTTAGGAACACATTCAACACCTGTTTGACTGCAAGGCTACCTGTTCAAGTCAACACACCAGTGTAACTCCGAAGCCCGCCAGCGTCGATAGGAGACACCTCTCAGACTCAGTGATGAGCTGTCAATACACAGCCGTTACAAAGGTGGACACTGGGAGGAGTGTCTTCACCCTGGCTGGCTCTAATCAACCCTCAAATCCCCGCCCTCCATTCGGAGTAGGACAGGCGAGATCAGCCTCAAACCCCCCCTCCGTTAGATACAACCTCACACACAAACCTCTCGAAACTCACGCTCCTAAGCTCTCGCTAGCCCTGCGTCTAAATCCTAAGTTAGTACGCCTACAACCCAGTATGGCTTGTTTGAGAATTGAAGTTGAATTGACAGAATCCATCCCCTCGACCCTTAAGCTCGTTCAGAACAATACTGAGGACTTAGAGTCAAACATGCCTGACTTTCAGAGGATCTGCCACTATCAAAAGCCTGAACTATGCATGGCTCATCATAGTTGGGAGATTTAAGAGGGCATGGAAATGAATAGAAGCATATCTTGAGGAATCCAAGAGTGGGATAGGTGCGTTTTCACCAGCGTCGACAGCCAGTATCCTATATGCCCCTCTCCACAAAAATATAGATGCTTGACTCAGACCCTATGCAAACTTCCCCTCATTTTTGAATGGTCAGAATGAGGAGACTAGGGCAAAGGTACAACAGGATGCGCTGTTGGAGGAAATCATAACAGCCCCTCAACCTCTACTCAATGCGTACTACTCTCTACCGGACGAATCCTCGGCCCCCCAATCCTACAATCAGAATGGTGAACTAATACATTACACAGAGTTTCCTCTGCCCAACTCCAGCTATTGACAAGCGGATGAGTAATGGTCTCCCAGTGCTGAGGCTGCCTGTAACGTCACCACAAGGCTGTGTCATAAGAGGTCTGTCACCATCGAAGACATTGAGGAAGAAGAAAGCTCGCATCACTCCGAGGAGGAAGTGGCCAACATAACCTTTGTTGACAACACTGAGGATCGTCAACCCAGAGTCTGGTTCGGTCAAACTGGAGGCTTGGGTGTCTCTGTGCTACAAGGCGTAGCCTCTGAGTCATTCATGAGGAACTCGACTAGAGGATCCCAACTGTCATCTGCCTCCCGCCTGTACGACACAAAAGGGAAAAGGACTATCCTTCCAGGGGTTAGAATCCCATCCTCGCATCCTATGGGATTCACCTCCAAGCCACCTCCTTTCCTCAGAACTGCGCTACCCACTCCTGAGCATACTAGTGGTCGACCTACTCCAACTCAACCAACTGCATCTCACCCTTGGAAAACCAGAGAAAACCTATTCACTCCTGCAGGAGCTGCCCCAGAAGACCGACAAGACTTGCCGCAAACAGGCTTGTCTACGTCTAATTCCAGGTGAGCAGAAGAGCATCAGCCCCATCATCCTCCTCCTGGAGACGATCCCCCTGATGATGATGATGATGATGCACCAGTCCTTCTACCCTAATTGTAATACTACATGACCATTACAGTCCATCACATTACAATTCCGATACTAGACACTGTACACTAACGGTCACAAACATTGCAATTCAATGACATTGCAATGTCATCAGCCTCATTACAATGGGCTTCACCACCTCAAATCTCACCAAAAAACATACGAGCTGGGAAAAACATATCCGTCAGAGAAAAATACCAGGCAGAAAAACAATCTCCATCACAGAAAAAACATACAGGCAGAAAAAAAACACATCCGTCAGAGAAAAACATATTGGTCTGGAAAAACATATGCCTTCTGGAAGGGAATATCCGTCCACCAAAAAGTGTATCCACCCTGAGAAAAACATATCCATCCAGAAAAAACATATCCACCCAGAAAAAACATATCCACCCAGAAAAAACACACCCATCCAAAAAACACTCCCCAGGAAAAGGCCCATGGGACGGAGAATGATAAAAAGAGACGACTCCGATACAAGTTCAAGAGGGACAAACAGAAACAGATAGGAAAAGAATGGGAACAATAGCAGGGAGTTCCGGCCCATGAAAAAGAGCAAAGATACAACCACTCACCTATATCATCTTGAGGACACTTAGTTCGAGCTTCATTCTGGGGGGGACTAAGGCAACAAGGCTGACATAAGTGGCTAACTACGACATGAGCAAGACCTTACGACTCTACAAGATAGGGACAACGATCTATTAGAAGGGGACTTAAAATGAAGAGCCAAACTCAGGTAGACCTGAGGGCAAATTGAAAGCAAGAAGACAGGTGAGATGATGGAAAAACTGACACTGAACAATGAAGGAGAGCAAAGGCAGATCAAACGACACTGATAACAAGCAGAGGGCGACAGAGACTGAGACAAAAGCACAACCAAGAGTGAAGGGCGACAATAGTGGATGCAGTGAACAATATGAGATGGAGTGAATAATCATGGGGGGAGGGGGAAGGATTCAAAATAGGATAAGGAATAGAGTGAGCAATGGGGCATATATAGAAATAAACAGGAATGTAAGAGGCAAACTGAATGGCGGTGAATTCAGGGGGTGGCGACAATATCCAGAGTACTTGAACCATAAGCATATATTCGAGATTGGATTGGCATATTGGAGAGTTGGATCGGAGATAGGTCCTGTCAGAGACGTCAGTGATGACAAATACCTGAGCTCAGAGTCGTGTCCTGAATAAAATACCATGAGCCTTCGAACATGAAAGGAAGGCATCAACTTACCACTTCAGCTTGGGCACCCCACCCTGCGTGCCAGCTTCAGATAGCACAACAAGTACAGCTTCCCTTGGAGACCACAGGAGATGGAGTTGCCACATTGTTCTCAACACCACTACATGGGATGTCAATGATGGACATGGCATTAACTCCAGATGCAGCAAACTCACCTTGAATGGGACTCGATCATGGACCTCAACACCCACTCAATGTCGTCAATCACAGTCATAAGATCATCCTCTTCCACACTCAAACCACCTCCCCAAACTGCATATCCCCACCAAGCAATCGAAACCATGACCGAAACGAAACCATTGCCTCCACATTTCCTCGGCGGCAACCAATCAAGTCCAAATGGGCAACACAGGCCACCTGTTGGAGAGCTTCGTTCAGGCAGTTGTAACATTTGCCACCACTTGCTCCAGGCAGCCAGGTGGTCGTCGAATGATTTTTGTGTGATGTTGGCAAACAGTAGCTTCTCCAAGTGCCATGAGTGGTAGTTCTTCTTCCACTGTTGAACGACATGAGGAACACCAGTTGACTTCAAAGAAACTCCTTTCAGATTCTATCAAGTGAACGTTGAGCATTAAAGATAACAGTGAATCAAAGAAAGGGACTTACAGAGAAACCAAATCGCCACTCAAATTCCACGAAGAGTGCAACGCAAGACTCCCACTGCTCACCAAGGTGCAACCCCATCATAAGGGGATAGCCCTCCTGCAACCACTTGGGCCAAGTGTGGTTGTCCAACAAATCAACAACACCAACCGCCACGCTAGAAGTAGCCGTTGAGCTTGTAGGGTTACTAGCACCAACCTGATGAGTGCATTCACCCAATGGCGACATTCCTGCGGGTTGGCTTGAGTTGGATGTTGTGACCACGCCAACCGCTACACCAGACTGAACTGTGATGGTCACATTGTTACTAGCCCCAAGGACGTGAGGGCCTTCACCCAACGGCGACTTCCTGAGACTAGGCGGTGAGATTGAACCAAGAGGTTGAGAGGATGTGGGGTGGGTTGTGATAGGAGTACTGAACGATGGCTGTGCCTTGGAGACCTTCTGGAATTGCGAGAAAAGGAAGGGAGGGCATTGGGAAGGAGGTGAATGAGGAGTAGGACTGGAGCTTGATGGAGATAGGAAAAGACACGTATTATGGACTTGAAGGAGCGGAGGTCATCGAACTGGGGTCTCAAACCCAACAGAGGCTTCCACAGTTGGGGGTGGAACTATCAGGGGTGGTCATGGTAAATCCTGATGCAAGACGATGGCAGCAGTATCAGGGACTACATCTGATGGCGTGGGCTGTCAAGGCTCTGATCCTGATCCCAGTAACGGACCTAGACCGAACACACTAATGGCAGATATCATTGCCTGAAGGTCTGGCTCAGCAACTGTGAGATTGACACCGTCTGTGGCTGAGGTTGTGGTGGAAGCCATTCACGATCCAGCAGGCACGACAAGATGAGAGGAAGACCCTGTTCCAGGCAACTTCGACGGAAGATCAAGCTCATCATCTGTATCAAGCTGAAAAAGGTCTTCAAGCTCATCACCAAGGCTGAAGTTGAGGTTGTTGTCGGGGCCGAGACTGTCGTCAACGTTGGGCGTCCTGCTTGATAGAGTGGCAGCAGAACAGGACGAGATGGTGGAGGGGGTGCTCGCTCCAGCCATGGGCATGGGAGTAGATAATTGAACCCTTGGCGCAGGAGATGTGGATGAAGTTGAGGGTTTGTCGAGGGCCAGTGGAGGTGCTGACAGAGCATCAGCAGTCGCTGTAGAGGCAGCACCACCATCGGTGCTCGACAACGATACATCATTGGGCACAGTTGAGACGTTGGCACAGTCTTCTTCAATAGGCAGTGCGCATGCCTCACATTCTTCCTTCGCTAAACGAAATTCATCAGCTCAAACACAAGGAAACAAATAAGGCCAGGGACATACAAAAACATTCCCTGCCCTATCGGGCGGCTGACACAGATGCTGCATTAAACCCCACAGGGTCAAACTGCTGCCACGTTTGGCCAACAAGACCTTTGGTCTTACCATGGTACAACCTATAAGCACACGCATTAGAGAAAGTTGTTGTTCAGGAAGAGAAACACTTATGTTCGAACCTCAACATTACCCTGACGTCGACCCACAGGCCCAACGTACATCATGATAATATTCATCCCTGTATTGGTTCCAGCACACCCAAGCATGGGTTACATGTAGTTGCCACTATCAAACAGGGCCCTGAAACAAAGTGAGACACAGTTCATACAGTTGACATACCGAGAAACTTACTGGTCATATTCCTCAGGAGAATTGCCATGACAGACATAGCTACCCTTCCCCTGACTCTCCCACTTCTTAACACGCTCGCAGTAGTCGTCGAGAACCATCTGATCAACCTCTGCACAAAACGACTCTGGTTGCTCAGCCAGCAACTCTTGAGTCACCTTCATGAGGATGGTGACCTTCTTTGGGGGCTTCTTGGAAGCAGCTTTGGCTTTTGCCAGCTCCTCCTCCCACTGACCAGTGAAGATGGCATAAACCTTGGTGTGGTACTCCTGTAAGAACAGCTGGGCAGCTTGCTTCTTCCAAGGAGCAGTGGCAGATTCAGCACCATGAGCACGGTAAATGAGGTCGAGGATAGCCTCATTCATGTTGGTCTTCAACAGCTTGGAGTTGTGGTTGCAGAACCATTGACTGATTCTCTAATGACAACAAGACAATCAACATGTCAGTTCAATAACAACAACATAGAGAGCGAGCTGCTTACCTTACGATGTGCCTTGAAGCGTACATGCTCAGTGTCTGAGAGTTGTTGAGGTGTGTCAAGGAGGGAGAGGTGGGGATTGGGTTTGTCGATGTCGAGGTCCTTTTTGAAGGGCAAGTCCTCATACTTGAGAAACCACAGCTTTGTAACACAGTTGAGGAACTCCTCCATCTTCTGGGAGCCTTGTTGATCACAAATGAGAAGCCACTTGGCATTCCTTGTCTGCAAAAACACCAGCTTGGTGCCAATGACCTTGGAGGGTGCACTGCATTTTTGCCTTGGGGGTTCTTCGGCATTGTTGCCTTGCAGACAGGCAGTGGCATCAGGGTCTGCAAGACCCATCGCCTGCTGCAAGACCATTGGCTGAGAGACCGGGAGAGATCGAGAGACTTGGTCACAGACGCCATACTGTTACCAGCTGCTTCATCCTAGAAGACCATCCATGGCTGAAGAGGACTCCGATCTCAGGGACATTGAACATCTGCTGGCCATAGGTGCACTGCAACTTGACGATGTTGCAATTGGCAGCAGCGACCCAAGCCCAAGCCCATCTCCCAGCCCTACAACGGTTCCCCTCCCTCACCCAACAACAAATTCAACTCCTTTGAACCTGCAGGCTGCTCCAATCATCTCTCAACTGACAACTCCTCACTGAAAAAGGGCACCAGGGAAGAAACACCAGCCTGATTCTGCAACTGATCCTCCCAACCAAGTCACCGTATTCTCTGTGGCAGTACCAACTCCTTCGGGACCACTTCTTCATTCATCCCAGCTCTCCACTCAGCCAATCCACCAGGGGCATCGAATCCCACCACCAGCTGACAGCACGAACCCTCATCTACCCCCAATGGCTCCGAGGCCTGCCCAACCCAGTGCTACCAACTCTCCCACCTATACTCCTGCCTTCACCCAACATAGAGGCCACCAGGGATTGAATAGAAAGATCTATGTGGTTAGCAGTGGGCATGAAATTGGTGTGATGAATTAGTGGTAAGCAAGTCGTTGCTAAACCTCCACTTTCATTGGATTGAGACGATTGGTCGTAGGAACAAGGCACAACAGGCGGTAGAGGGACATCCTCACCCTCAGTATCGGTCCATCCAAACGAGTCCCCGGAAGCCACCTGGATCATATGGGGTATTTCGAGGTGGCAAGGTTCAGGCAATGAGGTCTTGGTGAGTGTCTGCCACTTCTGGTATGGGTGCGACTTTCTGAAAATGGTGATAAGGGGTATTACTGCTATGAACACCCAAGGAGTGCCAGGATCAGTCCAAAACGGGTTTGTCACTGAGCAGGAAGCAGTGGAGACCATCCAGAACACGACTTCCATTCAGGGAACTGCTGTTGTGCCCCCTCAAACAACCTCCCCATCGAATCATTGAGCTCCCAATGGCCCCGGCTGACAGTGTTCCCAGATG